>JAPZDV010000022.1:27403385-27452240 GCA_029814665.1 Acanthurus lineatus | reverse complement strand
CTGGTGGGAGCACCCGGGGAGGAGGAGGAGGAGGAGGAGGAGGAGGAGGAGGAGGAAGGGGAGGAGGAGGGGCTCGAAGCGCCACTTGATCTCCTCTGTTAGCGATATGTGTCAATCACGATCTCCCAGGCCACCTCGGCATGGGAAAAGATAGGATGACAGAAAAACTGGGAGGGTGTGAAAGAGCCAGTAAACCAGTAAGGTGACGACAAACGGCGTCAAAGAGAGTAAAAAAAAAACTCATTAGTGGCTATTTTCAACCCCAACATCGTTTCCATCACCCTGTAAAATGTGCATGTGCTCACCTACAAGCGAGGGAGCACACACACACACACACTCAGACACACACACACTCAGACACACACACATGCACTCACACACAGCTGCAACACTACGCATGACGGCCTCATGCCAATAGAATTAGTCCCATCCTGCTTTGCTTCGGAGGCTTGTGTGAGCATCGATTTGTCCGATTTTAAAGCATCCCGCGATCAATTTTACTGTCAAAGCCAACAGAAGCAGGCTGTTCAGATAAAAAACATGCAGCATAACTGAGATTGTTCCACTTTTACATCCATAAACAGGGATTTTAAATAGTATTTGTTCACCTATTTTAAGCATGATTTTAATTGTAATGTTACTGATGCTTGAAGACATTAACACTTCACTTTAACTTCCTTATTTAGCATTTATTAGCAAACAAATAACAGACTGTAGTTTAGTTTTAAGCACATGTAAATGTTGATATATGTGTTTTAAATATAGTTCTCTCTGTGGGCTGCAGCATTAATAGAACATAAATGAGAAAATAGTGAAACACAGCTGTTATAATATGAAGTAAATCATCTGTGGAGAAGTTTAAACTGCAGACAAATGATGCACTTAACACCTGGCAGACACCCAACAGGTAAAATTAGCCTTTTTGCTAACACTTTGCATAAGAAAATTGACAAATCCTTCAGAAATGTCCTTAAAAGTGCTTGAAACTGCATTGAAGTGTTGCTTTTAGTGTTTATTTAAAGCTTAGAAATGCTAAATAGTTGAAGGTCAACGTCATACAGTTTATGATGTGTAACTGATTGTCCTGAAAGATGTTAATCATCACTAACAGAGTGTCAAGATGAAACCAAAAGTTAGTTATGAGCACCAGTATTGAACAGCTACTCCAACACATGAACAGCCATCCTTCGTATTGATCGATCAGAAACACTTTTTGGATGCATGAAGCTTCATCCTGCATCAGAAACAGCAGGTTCTGCCACAAAATCACCGTTTTCCATTGTTGCCTTAAAAAATCACTTATCGGGCACAATAGTGTGCACCTGGCCTGCGTGAATGTGTGGTTTGGTGTGTGATCGGCCTCCGTGTGATCCGCTGTCGAGCTCCGTGTTGTTGATTGTGTTGTTTATTGTGTGTTTGTGCTGACTAATGGCCCAGTGTTATGTAAGAAGAGAGCAGAGATTACCCCAAGCCCATGCAGGCCACGCTGTTAATCCCTCAACACAGCCCTACTGACTGACTGAGGTACCGCCAGAGTGCTGCTACAACACACACACACACACACCCACACACACACAAGCTTATATTAAACACTCACTTCCTACAGTTTGTGCACCTGTCTGCAGAAACCAACAGTCTACTCTTCACCCAGCGTGTCTGCTTGACCTTTTTTCAGGCCGTCTACTAAAAAACATCCCACCATGCTGAGAGAGTGTGTGTTTGTGTTAATGTGTGTTAGCGTGTGTGTGTGTGTGTGGCCGTGATGGCACTTCTATGGTCCCAGTGAGTCGCTATCATAGCTCGTGTTTGTTTAGCATGTGCTCAGCGTGCGCTCCATGTTGGTTTTATCCCTCCGCGGCTGTCTGGGGGAGTCGAGGCGAACAGTTTTTTTTTCCTCCTCAGTCAATTCTCTCTCTTTCTTTTTCTATTTTCTCTCTCTCTTTTTTTTTTTTAAATCTTTACACACACACACACACACACACACACACAGATATAAAGCGTGGGCTACACGGCACGCTTCGGTTTGTGTCTCCACTTTATCTTAGCCAGGAGGGATTTCAGCCTGAACCACTCCTAAACTCTAAATCTGCCTTGAAGTCATGGAGTCCTCTGACAGCTCCTTCTGTTTTGTCAGTTTTACTCATCCATGAAGCCAGCATGTCTCAATGGAGGCACAATGACATTCAATATTCACGTTTTCCTTCGATTTAGATTGAAGTAACAACCGAGGGAGAGAGGGTGCGATTGTTAAACCGAGTAATGTATGAACAGAGAGACCGTAGATATCATTGGATGGGTTACTTTTATAAAAAAAAATGCTCTTATGGAGACAATTTGAGCAGGAATTGAGTTTTGTTGGCTCATACTCGGTGTTGTTTCATGGAGAAGGATGCAGACTGTGAAGTCAGAGAGTTCACCTGCACTTCTTAGCTCTTCCTTTTAAGAGTCATTGACATGTAGACGATCTATAATTGAATAAATGCAGGAAGAAATCAGATTGTATTTTGTTTAAAAAAAGAAAAAAATCACATCAGAAGCAGGATATTTTTATTACTTTTTCCTCTGTTGTTTCTTTTTCTTGAAGTTTTCTCTTTAATTTCAGTCACTGTGAGTGAAACTTCTCTGCATCGACTCTGAAAATATTATGAATCTCTGAAGTGGATAACGACAATTTAATGTCATAAAGACAATAAAAATGCAGGAAAGGGAGGAAAAGAAGTGATTGAGTGAATGAATGTGATAAGGAAAGTGAGTGTGTGTGTGTGCCGGAGTTATGTAACAGTGCAATCGTGCATGTGTGACTGTGTGTGCAAAGTAAGGCAGAACAGAGCAGAGGGTGGATAAACAGTGCATGGTATTTACTTTCATGCACTCTGACACACACACACACACACACACACACACACACACAAACATAGAAAATATCTTGTCCTCACTTCACTCTTGCACTCTGTAGCTGCACTTAGCAATGAATAACGTCAGAACTTGTGCTAGTAGTGTCCAAAGTCCAACACTCGCACACCACTTATTAGACTTTAGCTAACGCTCAAAGCAGATTAGTCCATATTCTGCAGGTCGGCGTCAGTTTAGCGTTCCAACTTGTGCTTTATGCAGATACATATAGATTTAATGCTGCTTTAACTGTAAAAACTTTGCATTGAGAACAAAATTGCATGGTCATGAAGCTTAAAATGAAGCTGTTTTTGTAATTAATTCAACTTTAAAGAGACAGTTTTCATTTTGAAACTGATTAGAAATAAAGTTAAGTACTGACTTGTTCTACTTGTGACTACTTTTGCTTAAAAAACTGCATTTCTCTCCTCATTTTGTTTCACTGAAAATGTTAAATAGACACTCTTTTATGCCTCCATTAGCTCTTTGAAATCCAAGACCATGATGCTAAATGCCTCTGCTCTGTGAAGGTGTTCAGTGCCGGCACCCACCAGCAACAATAAGCCTATAATATGACTTAGCCGACTGCGGCATCTTTTCTTAATGACAAAGATTAGCCTGTTTTAGTGCTTGTAATCTCATTGAAGAGACTCTCATTAGGTCTATCTTTCTCTCTCTGCACTTCCCTCTCTCTCTCTCTCACTGTGTCAAGAGCATGAGCTACTTCTCTTAACCTGTGTGTGTGTGTGTGTGTTTGCATGTGTGTGTGTCTTAAGCAGAAGCTCTGGACGGTGTGAGGTCCCCAGTCATTCACAAAGAGTTTGCAATTATGAAGCCGAGGCTGCTGCTGCTGCTTTTGCTCTCTCAACGCAGATTTAATGTTCATAACGCATTCTGTTAAATCATCCCACTAGAGAGAGGGGGAGAGAGAGAGAGAGAGAGAGTAAGAGGGGGAGAGATGGGGGAGAAAGCAGGTGAAGAGCAGAGCTGAGCCGAGCCGAGCCGAGCTGAGCTGTGTGATAGTCTTTGTGATCAATTTGCCTCTGTGAAAGATGCCCCTGGGGCCACTTTGGGGAGAACCTTGTTAGGCTGAGTTAAATTGTTGCCCGAGGCGAGCTATTAGCGGCCATCCCTGGGAGAGGACACACACACACACTCACACACACTCATACTCACACACATACGTGCTCAAACAGACGCTGAAACACACACACATACACTCAAACGTTTCTTAAAACTCATTCACTTGCTCATGTTGGAGCAGACAGCCTGTTTCACTCAGAGGAATGTAAAAACCCACAACCAGTGGTGCAAGAAAATCTACTTTAGTAGAAGTAATGGCACTGTGTAAAAGTACTTTATTACAGGTAACTGTAGTGTGTGTCATACATTCAAATTAACAAAAGTAAGCAATTCAACAAAGTTAAAATGTTTAAAAATGGGTAAATGCTTTGGGAGCTGGCTGGCAGGAACATAAAGTGCATGCAGTTATTTGGCTGAAAGATACAAAAATAGCTGGTATGATCCTTTAAAAGTGCAGAAATATAAGTAAAAAATAGTATTAAGAGTATTTAAAGTAAATGTACTCATGGCCCTTCATGTTAATTATCGATGCATAAACATGTAAACAGTATTTTAATGTTGTAGTTCATTGAAAGAATTCAAACATAACTACTTTATGAACTGTTGGATCGTTAAAACTAACTATTTATCCAATTTTATCACATATTTTGTTGGTAAAATGTTTATCTGCTAAATAACAAAAGACTACAAGTAAATGTAGCTTTTAGATTAATATAGTGAGATCACAAGTGCGATGTTTTATTTTGAAATGTTGCACATAAAGTAGCACAAAATAAAAAAAATTCAAGCAAAGTTCTTCAAAAATGTACTTAAATATAGTACTTGAGTAAATACAGTCATCAGTTTCCACCACTCAAGTGTTTACATGTAAAATCTGTATGTAATCATTCTCATTAACAGTTTCTATAAGAGGAAACAGTTTTGATAGAAACTGAAGCAGACAGACAGTTTCCATCCGTCTCTCTGCGGTTCAATTCTGTCAGCGATTCACGCTAAGTGCTGCTCTCTTCATTAATGCTTTAAAGCCCATTCAGCCGCACTCATGCTGATGTTCCTGCTTCCTGTTTTTATCCGACTGACCACCGATTGTCACCACAAAGGACGAGACTCTAACAAAACTGTAAGCACATTTCTCTCCATCTTATGTAAGACCTGAAAGCAATTTTCTGTCCGTCTCTCCATGGATGTCCCTCTCTTTTTATTTCTCTCTCTCTCTCTCTCTCTTTGCACTGGGATAGCCACCTTTCCTCTCCCTTCCCCCTCAAAGACACACTCACACACACTCACACACACACTGTCATCTACAATTAGGCTCAAGAGAAACACCATAGGAGGAGGAGCGTGAGGTTAAAGGAGGATGAGGACATGGCCGAAGCAAACACAACGTTATTTTCTCACCTCAGGCATGAAACGACAGGATCTCACTCACTGTATATGTGTGTGTGTGTGTGTGTGTGTGTGTGTGAATGTATCCTCCTCTAAATGAATTTTTCCTCGCCATAACGAAAAACGATGGACGCCGCGACCCTGCAGTCTGCTTTAACAGCTCAGCGTGCACGCATGCGTGAAGGAGGAAACAAAAAAACATATAAGAGAGAACTAAAGGGACTCTGAGTGTGTGTGTGTGTTTGTGTGTGTGTGTGTGTGCATGTTTGCTTCAACATGACAGTGTGTGTGTGTGTGTGTGTGTGTTTGTGCATTCTCATGGCTGATTTCAGGACAATAATGACCAGATGCAGACCTCTCACACTTGGTATCGTTCACTTCCACTCGGATGCACTCGCTCAGTCCTTAAGGAAAGTTCAAAGGTCGTCAGGGTCTACAGGTCACCCAGGGGGTTGAAGTGTGAGCGTCTGCCTATGTGTGTGTGTGTGTGTGTGTGTGTACAGTGACCATGAGAGGCAAATCTAAGAGGGCAGATGGGCAGACTGTGTGTGTGTGTGTGTGTGTGTGTGTGTGTGTGTGTGTGTGTGTATTTATGCTCAGGCAGGGGTTTGGTTTACCCTGTGGATTTTTTCCCACGCCTCCATCTCCTGTTATCCATCTGAGGACCCATGCTGCACTGTTTGAGTGTGTGTGTGTGTGTGTGTGAGTGTGTGTGTGAGTGTGTGTGAGGGGGGGAAACATGGAGCGAGTACAGAAATCATACTGTAAGGTCTGTTTTTTTAAAGGCAGTTTGCAGTAATGTACGCATTCGAGCATGTGTGAATGTGCCTCTGTCTGTCTAAACATGTCTCTACGCGTGTGTGTGTGTGTGTGTGTGTGTGTGTGTGTGTGTGTGCATGCGAATCGATGCACTGGATGACAGCCAGTGGCCCCCTTCTGTTCCCTCTCCATGGCGTCCAATCACGTCGTGGCACAATATTCTATGAGCAAACCGCAGCTGATCCCAGACCTGCTATCTGAGCAATTACCCAGGGTGCTTTGGGGCAGCATGGCAAGCTGGACAAGCTCGTGCCCTCTGACATACAGCAATGGGGGGAGGGCGATGGAGGGAGACTGTTTTCCTGACTGTTTGTACATGTGTGTGTGTGTGCGTTGGGGGGGTCGATGACGATGGACTGATGGGAAAAATGGAGGTTGGGGGTTGTGACGCGTACGTTTGTGCAGCAACAGTGTGACTGTATCACAGAGTGGACAAAGACGTGGTTGGCGGCGTTGGGTAGAGATGGGGGAGGGGAGGGGGGAGACGGGCCGCTGCATGGCATTATGGTTATTACTGTAATGCAAAAGAGCGGCAGATTGTTCGAACGGCAGAAAGATGCGACGCAGGAGTGTGTCGCCTTAAAAAAAAAACAGGCAGCTGGTTCATGTTAGTGTGTCACTGTTGTTGTTTTTCAATAAGTTCAGGCCTCCATGTTTGAGTCGTGGAGTTCAATGCTGCTGATTAGAGCTGCAACTAATGATTATCTCCATCATCATCCAATTTACCAATAATTCTCTCAGCTCATTAATCAAATCAAGTCTGAGTTCTTATTTGTCCAACAAACAGCCTAAATTTTCAAGACTTCTAGTTTTCAGTGATATAAAGATGGAACAGGAAATGACTGGCAGTGACAAAGTTTCCAGTAATTTTTTGCTTATTGTTTAATCAATAAGGTTTTGGAAGCTATTTATAATTTAAGCTTAATTAAAGCTATTGATCCAACAGCAGTGATGCTACCAGCCAACCTGCATCCATGTTTATATGAGGATTTAACATTGATAAAACTAACAGAAAAAGGTTTATTAAATGTATTTTTTTCAACCAAAAACAGATAAAGATACTTATTATGTTTATTTCCAAGTAAAATTTGTCAGCAGCATCACTTGATAACAGTTGTCAGATTCAAAAAGATTTAAAATCCTGATCAGATTTATAGTCTTTTAGATAATTTGTTAATTTAAATTATATTTCAGATTGTATCCTGTCCTGTTTATCTGACGTTTAAGTTAAGTTAAAGGGAAAAAAGGGTTTTATAGGCCAAAATACAGTAAAAAAAATAACAGCAAGTTACTTGGTTTCCGTATTAAAACTTACTTATAACAGCATTAAAAAATCAGCTTTGCATGCTGACCATTAAAATGTATAGTTTATACTTTTCTCTGGTGGAGAAAGAAGTAAAATGTTTGTGCGGTATGGAAGATGAATCAAAGTGAGAATATAATTTCTTTTATTTATTTTTTAAGGTTAGCAGAAAGTCCAACGATCTTCAATATAATTTTTAGACGCTTCAGACATTAAAAATCAGACAGGAAAAGACAGAAAAGTGTGACAGCTAGATGCACGAGTCCGTTTGAAACCATATGCAGTGGCTGTGTTTCATTGATTTTAATGGGACAGTATGATGTGAAAACATGACAGGAGACACAGGGGAGATAACCCAAGCAGCACTGCTGTACGCTATTCCCAGCTGTGTGTGTGTGAGTGTGTGTCTGTGTGTGTGTTAATCCACCCAGCGATCACGCCACCAAAAAGTTTCTCCTCAGTGTTTTTCATCATCGTCAGGAGGAAGAAAAACACGCTCGTTTCTCTCTAAGCTCCGCGAGACGAGGAAGACAGAGTCAACGCTGAGAGATGGAAATAGATCATGAAATGCAGAAACTGGAATGATTTCCCAGTCACACAGCCACTTACAGCGAGGAGGAACACTCAAATAAAGAAGTCAAACACACTGAAGTGGAGTGGATGGTGAACAGTGATAACATAATTCACAGTGTATGAGACATCTAAGACCAACGCCGCCGTTGTTCAGATTTTAACAAGGAGTAGTTGGCGGGTAAAAGTGATGATTTCCTTCATTTTCCCAGAAGATATCGAGTGAACTGGCAAGAAGCAGCTACGCATATTTTTTAATGAAGTGGAGATACCACCCACATTCATCCCCAACAAATCAACCCTTGGGACTACAGTAGGAGTCGTGTTTGCATTTCTGAAGTGGCAAAAGTTACGGCGGAAAAGTGATTTCAACTGTTCTGTAAGCTGTGATACGACAGCACCAACCTCTAGTGTATAAGGCTGTGTTATGTTACCGCGTTATACTATCTGAGTGTGTGTGAGTGTGTGTGAGTGCTTGTGCCTAACACATAGTGAAGAGTAAGTTTTTAACCAACAGAGTGAGGATATTTTGGGAAAGTTAGGATACACTGGCCGCTCCTCATTATATATAAAGAGTCATTTAAAGGTTAAGTCTTGGTTTTATAAGTATTATATGGAGCATTTTTCACACTAAAATGTCAATGATTGATCAGATCAAGGTGTAAATTTTACTGATTAGTGCTACAACAATGCTCTAATTCAGCAGTTTTATTCATCTGTTCTGATATTTGGTCATCTGTTGTTATATTTTAGGAGGTGTGATACACCTGAGAGGGATCAAGACAGCAAACATGATGAAACATACAAGAAAAAAACTTAAAAAACATTACTTCATCTATAAACTTTTCTGTTTGAGTCACTCTAGATAGATTTTAGGAGAGCAGAGAAGTTATAGTATTTCTATACTCCAACCCTAAAGTTAGCATCGCTCATGTTCCCTGGATAATAACGGTGGGATTTTTTAAATTTTATTTTGGCTTATTGGAGAAAATTAGCTCTGTGGTGAACAAAAGCTGAGGATATTTACAGGCTTTATCAACAAATCTTTGCAAGTGAATTATGATTTTCGAGGGTTACTCATCAAAAAAAGCTAAAAAACTACAGCTCAGCACTACACATGACTTAGTTTCTTGTTAAACTGAAATATACAAACAGTATAACTTGATAAGTCAACTAGTTAAAAGCTTCAGTTAAAATAGTTTGTAAAAGTGCAAATAAAATAAAAACACAACGGGCTGTAAAGGAAGACTAGTGAATTGAGTAGTTACTGTGTCTATTATAAAGTTTTATGTCCATTTTAAAACACATTAAAAGGTTTTAAGGGTAATTACTAAAATATTTTCTGTCTGAGAGGAAAAAAAGTGAAAGTCTCTTTGGCTTTTGTTTACCACAGTGATTATTTTAGGCATCAAACCAGAAACTTTATCCAGAAAACACACTGACTTTGAGACAAAGGAACCAAACTCACTTTTAGGACTCATTCCTTAAGCGCTCTTGGGTGGTTTCAACAATAGGGACAGCAACTCCCATGATCCTATGCTGCTTCATAATGTCATTAATTTATGTCTTGTTTTCATTATTTTGATAAAGAGTCTCATATATGACAAAATACACATTAAGGGTTAGATTGGAATTAGGTTTAGGTTAAGAGTAAGTGAATGCATCATGTAAATAAGGGGTTCTTTCAAAAAAAATGGAAGTACAAATATGTGTTCATGTGTGTGTTTGTTGCTCTGGGTGTGTTTCTGTAGTAAACCCACCCTGCAGGCTGAATGAATGAAACATGCATGTCCAGTCTGCTTCACTCCAAACACGCACACAATATGCACAGAAACTTAACATGTATAGCAGCACCTAGTGGCCTTAATATGCTGTTACATTGTCAATATAGATGTCATTGTGTGTGCATAACTCTTAACTGTACTCCGAGTATAAGCTTCCTCTGTGTTTGCACGTGAAGTTTTGTTAAGATATTGGTGCTAGGCTGCTGCTTTTTTTCCTGCAGTGCAATGTAGATAATTAGGACTCTATTTAGAGAGAGGGCCAGCCCAGGAAATACACAGGAGATCCTCACCTCATTAAAAATCAATTATCATAACACACGTGCCGGCTCAATACAGCCCTCATGGCCGTAATCAGCTACGGCGCACATGCACGTGCGGTGGCAACGCCTCGCTGTGGCGTGGTGCACACTTCCACAACTATCTTTGCCTCTTTCCTTATGAAATTCATCCCTAGTTAGTTTTTTTTCTCTCTCAAGAGATTGTGCAGGGCCTGATCCTCCTCTTAGCTGAGGAATCGCCAGCACTGCAGTCCCGCTCTTACATAATAACCTGAGGATAACACTCTCGCTGCCGCTGGCCGAGGACGCTGTCAGTCACTCAGCTCACAGTGGGTCAACTCAGGCTGAAGAGAAGGCCCTCCCCTTAGAAAAACAGGTAGCTAAGAGCATAAAAAACTTTAAAAAATGAAATGAAAGGCTTTTTTTCCATTAAGGTTTTGTCTGAAAATGGCCTGTGAAGAGAAGTTAGTGAAATAAGTGCATTAGACTCCTTTCTCTGCAGCTGTACTCTACTTTAGAAATTCTCTTTCACTACAGTTTTGTAGCTTCAAGTTTTACTCCTGCAATAAGTAAAATCATAAAATCAAGCAGCCTAAATGCATTATCATACACCCTTATTTAAAAAACAATAAAAACACAGCCTCCTCTAAACACCCAACGGATAACAAGTCTTAATTCAGCCATAATCCACCACTGAAGCTCCAGTGTAACAAGGCAGTAGGCTTGTATTGTTGACTGGATGTGTAAGTGGGAGTCCTTTGGTAAACAATTCACAAAGCCTACGCTGCTGAGAGAGGGCGACAGGACGAAACACAGTGATGATACACCAAGTTGGCTCCACGCACTGATGACATCACTTCCTTTAAGAGTGTGACAGCTTAGCACATCATCGCTGTGACAGCCAGACGAGTGCAGCGAGTGGGTGGTCACCCTGGCAACAGTAATGCTGTCATGACCGTCTCCCTATATCCTACCTGACAGTCCCCGCTGGCAGTGAGCACAAACACACACTCAGACAATGCACACACCCACCCACACACACACATATTCACAAACACTTTGTCAACACGTAGACATGCACACGTACTTTATCTTTCACTGTGTCTTTTTTAGAAGTGAATCGCTCACTCAAACCCTCTCTGAAACACACACTAAAACAATGCACATGCCCACACGCCCATGCTCCTTTGGGCATAATTATGTGATACAAAGAAGAGAACGATCTCCCATGGGGCAAAAAAAAAGAAGAAGAAGAAATACAGTGAAGATATAATGTAATCACTGGAGAGAACCGTAAACACACACTCCTCTAAGGTGGAAAAATGTAAAGAGCTTTCTCTAAAAAATCAACAGAAATAATAAGTATGTATATCCACATCACAGCAGCAGCAGGTGTGGGCTGAATGCATTCAGCTTGTCTAAAGCCACAGAGATTCACTCGTTTCATGATTAACAATTTAATCAAAGAGTTTGACTGAAAGTAAATGCAGCAACCGCAAAGAGAAAAAGGCAAAGAATGAAGGTGACCAGAAGCACAGCTGATGCACTGCTGTCCTGTCTCCTGTTTACTGCTCATATGTGGTCTGATGATAACAGCCGTCTCGGGCCCGACTGACCTGTTTTACAGACTATAAATAGTCTGTTACAGGCCACGTTCATTGACAGCTCTGTGTATGTGTAGTCTGTGTATCGTCCCAGTCCGGTGCTCTGCTCTGACCCAGTTTGGAACCAGTTGGCTGTGAATTGGTGGAAATGGGTCGCATCTTGAGATGCACCATGAGCTACACCACCTTTAGCACACAGTCAAACAGCCTGTCGTGCCATGCATGGGTCATTCATTCACAGACGTTCAGCTGTGGAGAGATACAATGAGCTATTGTTGGGTTTGAGGTACTAAACGTTAAACGTACTTTTACACAAAGGGGCTAAAGGCCCACTCACATGTTGAAATCTTCACAATAGAAGCTGTAAAGATAACTAGGCCAACAAATAATGCAATAAGCATGAAGGAAGGTGCATAGTCCAGGGTTGCAGACTGAAGGTCTGTAGACATTTTACTGCTTTTGCATGGCCACTGGGGGGCAGACAGGCAAGTGATTGAATGACTGAAAGAAAAAAAATTATTGACTGCATGAGCAAGTTACTTTGAGGCTCTGTGTGGTTTCTGAAATTGCTCCTTTATTACCTTTATATTCCCACTTCTGTTAACTCTGTTTTACACTAGTGTCTCTGCAAAGGCTGCTCAAGTAATGCAAAGAATATGCAGCACAAAATAGGAATTCAGCTGATAGTGGCACATCAGTTGTGATTATTTGTGTGAAATAAAGCAGAAATTTAATGATATTTTTGATTGGGAAGTGATTGAACTCCCTGAGGTGCAGGTAGATTGTATAGACAGCAGTGACTGTCTGTTTCTGCTCAGTTGCTTAGACAGACAGAACTGTCTCCATTGATCCTCATATGGGATTATCCAATTACGTATATATACTGCACACTCATTCCTCTGCAGGCATTTAATATACACATGAGCATGTACTTAATATACCTTTACAATACATAATACATGCAAAAAGTATTCATACTGTCAACCAGAACATAAACACTTGCACAAAAGCTCATAGAAATCATCAGATACAGCTGCTACAAATGCACTTCAGCATGCAGACATGCACTCAACAAACTCAGACATGCAATCACAAACATGCACACAAACGCAACACACTTGTTTTCTGCAAATATGCACATCTGAAGCATCAACTCCATTAAACGGTGCAAGTTTTGGATTGTTCTTAAGTGGAATCAAGTGAGCAGAATTCATGCAAACATGAAATATAACAATTCGTATGTTGTGTTCTGCTTGTTTCTTCACTTCTCAAAACATATACTTATATGTATGTAACATATGCTTTCCATACATATAAAACTTGTAGATTTTTTTTACTACAGGTGAGAATATGCAAGGAGATTACAGCTATTTCAGCTGTTGCTAAGCCAGTACTCAGCAGAGGAGGGAACCAGCTCGTCGGGAAATAATTTAGGATTAGATAGGCTGTCTAATCTCTTTATAGAGGGTGTGCCATCTCAGCAGACATACCTGCCTACCTCTACATCCACCTCATACCTCTTAACAGCCACTGCGGCTTTCACTTTCCATATATTATGGATATTATGTTCAAAGACAATAGTGCTTCTGTATGTTAGATTGAAATTCGTTCTGTGCCTTTGGTTGTGACTGTACATGGAGCTGCCAATACACAGTGAGTAAAAGTTTGACATGAATGAAAAGTAGATAAATTAGTACATTAGTTGTAGACTGAGACAAACCTTAATACTGACATCATAAGTATAAGGGTGTGTGTGATGTGTGTGTGAAAGAGAGAAAGAAGAAGAAAACTGAAGGGTGGTCCTTCAGTCATGTAACCTGTTTCTTATTATGGGCCACCTCTCTAACCTGCAGGGTCTCTACTTCAAGCCTAACACAAGGAACTGACACACACACACACACACACTTAATGCTATCCTGTCATTGATGTGTATGTGTGTTTGTGCACATATGCAATTCTCATCATGTCCTGATCAAGGACGTTCATGTCCAGATGTCACCGTGCCCTTGTGAGGTTGAAGTCACACACACTTATTGTAGACACTTTCACACATTGTAACCTCAGTCAAGTCTGAGAGTCAACCAGGTTACGAAGTTTTTTTGACCTCAAATTAGACCTCCAACTGAGGTAATAAAAATCTGTGAGGTGACTGAATCAGATGGGAAACAAAATTCTTTGTCCAGTCTAAAATGTGTTTTGTGACGTATGTCTTTTCTCTTCTCTCTCTTTTCTTGCAGCCCAAATTGAAGTTATACCATGCAAAATCTGCGGAGACAAATCATCAGGTATCCACTATGGAGTCATTACGTGTGAGGGATGTAAGGTGAGACTTTAAACATGGTTTGTTTGTTTGTTCTCAGAAATCGTGCATCCAATCATGTAAGTTCTTGGCTCTACATGGTCCCAGTCAGTCTGTATTTACACTCTTCATTGACATGTGACCAGGGTTTCTTCAGACGGAGTCAGCAGAACAATGCATCCTACTCCTGCCCCCGCCAGAGGAACTGCCTCATCGACAGAACAAACCGCAACCGCTGCCAACACTGCCGCCTGCAGAAATGTCTCGCCCTAGGAATGTCCAGAGATGGTGAGTCCCAATAAAAACCAGCATCTCTGTCTATGTATATACAGTTATGATCATTACTGTATTATCATGGGTGTTGTGCATGAGTATGCACACATACATGCAGATCCCATGCACACTTGCATCTAAGTAAGATACAGTTAAAATCCACTGTTTTTTCCTACTTAAACATGGAAACATTGTACATTGTTGGTGTCTTATTAATTTATAATACTAGAGGAAGCAAAAAGGGTGTGACCGTTTTTTTGTTTTAAGTATTAATTTCCTCCCCTTCCTTGTTTTGTCTCCCTTTGCAGCGGTAAAGTTTGGCCGCATGTCCAAGAAGCAACGTGACAGCCTGTATGCGGAGGTCCAGAAGCACCAGGCGCGACTGCAGGAGCAGCGGCAGCAGCAGACAGGTGAAGCAGAAGCTCTGGCACGTGTCTACTCGTCCAGCTTAACCAACGGACTGTCCACCCTTAACCATGAGATTGGGGGCACCTATGCCAATGGTCACGTCATTGAGCTGCCCAAGGGTGGCCATGGTAATGGAGGTGGGGTCCCTGGGGGATACTATGGGATGGATTCCACCCAGCCGTCTCCAGACCAGTCAGGCTTGGACATGTCGGGCATGAAGCACATTAAGCAAGAGCCGGTGTATGACCTGACGCCAGTACCCAACCTGTTCAGCTACGGAGGCTACCAAGACAGTCAACTGGGACCCAATAACGTCAGCATGGGAGAACTGGGTAAAGACCAAGCAATGTCTTGAACTGTTTGTAACAGAGACGCAGTAGAATGGTTCATCATATAAAATCTGCATTAAATTATCCACATGGAAAAATTACCCACAAAGCAGTCCGGGTAGAGAGCGTGAGTCAGAGTGCTAATCTGAAAGCAGAACAGGAGATCAGACAGGCTTACACAGCTAGCTGACAAGGTGTCATATTACTGTATGTACAGCTCAGGCTTTTAGCACAAGTTAAGATTAAGTTAAAATTAAGGATTTAACATAAATCCAAGAGGATGCTAAATTAAGCAGTTAATGGGTAGAAATGAAAAAAATGCACCTTTCGTCTAAATTTCATGTAAGCATCATAGAAGCTACAGTATAATATGAAGTATTCTTGCAAGCATTTCTCCAGTACAGAGCAGCCTTGCTTGTACAAATACATACACAACATACCACTGTGTCAAATGCAGAAATTAATAAAATAAATTAATAACTAGACCGTACGCAAAGGAATAAATGAATGATGAAACAATCGTCTCTTCCAGACCGTATCGCGCAGAACATCATCAAGTCCCACTTGGAAACATGTCAGTACACAACAGAGGAGCTGCAGCAGCTAGCCTGGCAGACACACTCCTACGAAGAAGTTAAGATGTACCAGAGCAAGGTGAGGCTTTAAGTTATTAAAGTTACTTTAATTCTCAGCTACATCTGCAATTCTAGTCTTGTAAAGGTGCTTCATTGACAATTAAGTTCTAAATGTGTAGATGACAAATGATGGGATGGACAAAGATCATTTTTGTACTTGAGACATTTGGAATAAGAAACTATTTTGTTGATGGAAATTCAAATTAAGTTCAGCTTGTCTCCCTTCTTTTAACATGAAAACTGAAACACACAGAAATGTCAGTCAGGAGGGAAGCCAGGACTTTTAAGATACAACTACCTAGGCACAAAAAGATAAAACCTTTAAACCCTGGGTGTGTTTGTTTCTAGCCCCGGGACGTGCTGTGGCAGCAGTGTGCCATTCAGATCACCCATGCAATCCAGTATGTGGTGGAGTTCGCCAAGCGCATCTCAGGGTTCATGGAACTGTGCCAGAATGACCAGATCCTCCTGCTCAAATCAGGTGAGTTGACCAGACTGACAAAGTCGGGTCAGAGGTATCTTCTTGTCTTGTTACAAGTCAGATGATGTAGCTCAGGGTAGAAAAGGTTCCTGTGCCAGTCAATCATCTGTCTCCATGGTCTTTGCAGGTTGTTTGGAGGTAGTCTTGGTGAGGATGTGCAGGGCGTTCAACCCTCTCAACAACACTGTGCTCTTTGAAGGGAAGTACGGAGGCATGCAGATGTTCAAAGCTCTAGGTAAGACATTACTACCCATGCACTTCCTCTTGGTGTAATTGATAGAAAAGGCAAATCGCAATTAATAG
Source organism: Acanthurus lineatus (assembly GCA_029814665.1). NCBI lineage: Eukaryota > Metazoa > Chordata > Actinopteri > Acanthuriformes > Acanthuridae > Acanthurus > Acanthurus lineatus. The sequence continues at coordinate 27,435,793 of JAPZDV010000022.1, read as the reverse complement.
AAAAAGAGGATATAAAGTTCTTGTGAGGTATTTATCAGTGCATACAGCATCTGATTAATAGTAATGAAATCTCTCCCTTTCATCTGCCCTTCTCTGTCCTCTCCTCTGTTTCACTCCAAGGTTGTGATGACTTAGTGAGTGCGGTGTTTGACTTTGCCAAGAGTTTGTGTTCGCTGCAGCTGACAGAGGAGGAGATCGCTCTGTTCTCCGCAGCTGTACTAATTTCCACAGGTCAGTGCGCAATCATTCTCTAATACTATTATAAATACAGGAAGTGATCTTTGTGAACTCTGTGCCTGCACAGGATCAAGGCACTTTACAGTACACAAAACAAGACAGTCACTCTGTTTTTAATCAGAATTTAGCCGCATAATCACATTTGAAGTTATTATTCAATTGTACCGTTTTGTCCAGTGGTCTCTAAGCTGTATTAACTTTTGGAAAAGCTCTTTATTCAGCACATGTAACCTCAAAAATGTCGGCATCACAATAAGCAATTCCTTTTTATTTTATTCTTCTCAGATCGGCCATGGCTTATGGAGCCTCGGAAAGTACAGAAGCTCCAGGAGAAGATCTACTTTGCTCTGCAGCACATAATGCAGAAGAACCACATGGATGAAGATGCATTGGCAAAGGTAAGCTAACTCTTTATAGTAAGTTTGGTAATATCAAGGTGTCCCACCAGGCGCTGTCCTGAGGCTAGACGAGTCAAATATAGCCAACAACCCCTCTGGCCACAAGCCACAAAACACAAGATGCTTGACTCTTGCAGAATGAACACTCTTCTAGTCTTGACTTCATTTTTAGTTCAGCAGTCTAAATTATTTTGTCCTTTACTTGTCTCTCCCTCCTGTCTGGCAGCTGATCAGCCGAATCCCAACGTTGTCAGCCTTGTGCACGCTCCATACCGAGGAGCTCCAGGCCTTTCAGCAGCTCCACCCGGAAACAGTGAACGTCCTCTTCCCTCCTCTTTACAAAGAACTCTTCAACCCCGATCCAAACTCTGCCATGGCCATGCCCAAGTGACTGCCTGTGGTCTCAATGCAACAAACAGCGTCAGCAGAGGAAAAAGAAAATACGAAGACAGCCACATCTGACGAGACAACAGCGACTGTGTCGACAATGTCATCAATGTGGCAACCACATATTTCTGAGCTCCCCCAGCCTCATTTCAGGCTGGAGGGTGAGGAGTCATCTGCCAGAGACTTACAGTTACCGCCAACAAAACTAGGAATGTCCAGCACTTATCCCATCCTGTTCACCGATACAGTCTGAAGAATGTATATATAAATGAAACGCGCCCCAAGCCACAACCTCAGCGGGGCTTCCTCCTGTCTCCTGAACTGAACTGACTGACCAGAAATGTACAGACTATAATCCATCTAGGAACAATTTTAAGCTGTCAATCTTTAAAAAAAATGGGTAAGTTAATTTGTTTTAACTTTGAAAAAAACTTTTGTTTGTTTGTTTGATTTTTTTTTTTTTTTCATGTGAAGAAATTGTGAAGATGAAGAAGCTGGATGGGGGAGGGAACTGTGGATTTAGAGAAGCTATTGTAGATATTCTTCTAGTGCAGAGCGGATTCCAGTATTACTTCTTGTTCTGTTAAAAAATAAGTTAGTCCTAATTTAAATATACAGCAGTCCACTGTGGCTGACTATACCTTGGTCTATGTGTTTTTATTTTATTGGATAGTTTCTTGTGTACAGAATTTGTAAAGTTGAGGCTTGTAAAAGAATATTGGGTAAAAACCGGGAGTCGATTCGGGTTTTGTTGATATATAGAAGCCTTGTCTGGATTTTGTTCATATGTAAAGAAGGTACTGCATCCTTCTGATGAGAACTTATAGAATTGTAAAGAGAGCATATGAAGGATTTTAAAAGAAAAATAATGGCTACTACTTTTCAAGGTGAAGATATATACATAAATACTCTATTTTGCAAGTAAAAGAATCGGGCAGGTTTGCCGTCCTATCAATCATTTTTTTCTCGCTGCAATAATTACGTCCAACAAAAAGCTGGACTGCTTTCGAACAATCAACCAGAAACAACCAATCAGAGACTAGGACCTCACAAGAAAACCCCACCTCTTACTGAATACCCCCAACCCTGCCCCTTTTTCTTATGTATGAAATGAGAGTTCGGCAGACATAGGTGAATACAAATCACAATGATGAACTGGATAAAAATTCCACCAGGAAAAAGACAACAAAAATCAATACAAACTTGAATTTAACTCACAACTTGCCAATCAGTACAAGCCTGTATAACCCTCCCATCACTGTTTGCACAATCCAGTCCGTGGATGTCAATCACTCCAGGCTGTGAATATGAAGGACCCTTTTCTGTAAAGAGCAATAACTTTCACACTGCCTTTCTGATCTTATTCCTCTCCTTTCCATCTCTTCCTGTTGGTCAGCTGTTCAAAACAGGGTAGCCGTTTTTAACAAGAATGCACTATATTTGACTCTTGGTCATTAATTATGTCTAACAATCATCTCTATGGATGCTACTCATTCTACAACAGACTCTGTAGTGTTTTTAATGTGACATGTAATGTGATCTGAGGCTAAAACGTAACACAGAGCACTGATTGAAAGACGGGAAGAAATTTAGATTAGCCTCCTGTGGTCTAAAGCTATAATAATACAACAACTCACACAAAAAGCTGTGAAAGACAATCACAATTTTGCCTCTTTTATTAGATATTCCATATTTATTAGCACTTATCAATTGCGTTTTTTTCCCCCATTGATGCTATGTTGATTAGCATTTGGCCGCTGTGTAAACTGTGTAAACACTGTGTGTTTGGTAGCTATCACTGTCTTGTGATTAAGTGGAAAAAAAGGATTTGAAACTTGATGCTCTGTATGCATTACTTTGCAAAAAGATCTATGATGAGTTCTGATGAATCTCCAAGTGCAACTAAAGAGCTTCATTAAAATAAGCTGTTTACCAAATTAAGTGACCAGTTACACAATGAAAGCACAAAATTAATCATCTGATGGACCTTGGTTGACAAAGTTCAAGTCTGGCAAATTAACATGAAGCTGAGTGGAACTTTTTCCATCTAAAACAGCAATCAACTTTAATTATAATCATTAGAGGACTCTAATCTTGCATTCTTTACTGACTTAAAGTGGAGATTTGTGTTAGGTTGTTTGCAAATGTTTATTGCACAGTGGCCAAATCTTCAACTTTCTATAAGCATGGACACAGACAAGTTAAAAATACTCACAACCATAAGCATTTTCATCCTCATGGAAGAGCATCAGTGTTAAACATTGGTGCTCTGCTCACATCCATCTTTTTTCCAAGCTTTCACATTCATTAGATCCTTCCTTCGAACCCCCCCCAAACCCCAGATCAGAGGCCAGTGACTCTTAAGACAATCACTTGCTCATTTAAGGCTCGATGCACTACACAGCATCTCTCAGGGAGCAGCTCTTTTTCTGACTTTGCATTAAAAGAGGGTTTAATATTTTTGCAAAATTTACAAAAATTTAATTATAAAAGAATAACTTTTTAGGGTAAAAAAAAATGGCATACGCTGCCAATCGTATGCAGGCAATGGAAATCTGCCCAGACAAGGCTTTGATAAAACGTGTGTCTGTGTGTATGTGTGTATAGAGCATGAATTCACTGTCCAAAATCTCTTTAAAGCCCAGAACTATATGACAAACATTGTTACATGAAGAAAAAAACAAAATATAAATATATATATATGTGCTGTACGTCAGTGTGCTCTCGTCACCGCTGTGCACTCATGTTTACTGATCATTTTGCTGCTTTCGGGACGGCGAGGGAAGTCCAATAGTAAGCTGTGAATCAAGCGCCATCACAACAACCTGCCAGGACAGTGAATTCCAACTCTGAACATGAAGTTTTTTTTGTGTGTGATGTTTTTATTTTCCCTTGTTAGACTGTGAATCAGAGGGGTGGGATGGGGTTATGAGAGGGGGGATGTGCTGGCAAGAACGAGTGGCAACGCAACACTGTAAGTAAGATACTGTAGCAATAAGAAACTGGAGGCATTTACTACTGTCATGTTTGCATTGTAAGATTATTTTTTATTTTATTACTATTTACTATTATTATTGTTCTTATTATGACTACTATTCTTCTATTACTATTAGCCTATTGTTGTTCTGTTCTATTTGCATGACGTTTCATTGCAATGAAACATTTGGGGCTTATTTGTGTTTTCTCTTCTCATGATATTGTGTTTCGTGGGAGGGGTTATTGGCAGGGTGGGCGATGGGTTTTGGGGGCAAAAATTCCACGTCAATTCAGGCAGTTCAAAGCAAATTTTTTTTTTTTCATAAGCTGAAAGAATTTTTAAATAAAATGCTCTTATTTATACACAACCAAGTTAAAATTTGTTGTTCGATTTGACATGATTTTTTTTTTTTCTCTCTCAACCTTTTGAATGTGTGAGTTGGTACAACCAGTCAGTGAACGTCCCTTTCTGAACTGGCCTTATTGAACCGGATCAGAGACCCTTAACCTGCAGCAGGAGGCGGGGGTGGGAACAATGTGGGAAAAGGGTAACCTATTCTGAATGTTATGGAGTAGCCTGTTCAGTGTGAGGGGCTGAACGCTTCATGCGCCTTTACCACTCCATCAACACACAGACTGACATCGCAGAGCGCACAATAAAACTACAGTCGTCATTCTACGTGACAAATTGCGCAGACATTTTTTTAATACACTTGGTTTGAAATGCATTTCCTACACTTAGTTGAATACACTCCAACCCAAACCTCCTCCTCCTTTTCTTGAGAAAACCTATGTGAGCTTGTGTGTGTGTGTCTGTGTGTGTGTGTGTGTGAAACAGAGAGAATGAGATGTTGTCTGCTCTACCAATGCTTTGTAAACTTTCTTGATGCATTACACATGCGTGCAATTGGAGTAGTGTTGAAAAATTGTTAATTTATTCTTTAGAATGTCTTTGCATCCCAGCAAGAGCAAATAAAAACAAAATGTAGCAACCTGTAACCGAAACCTAAAAGGTGTTTGGGCTGCAGAACCTCTTTTACACAGGACTTACAAAACAAAACAAAAAATACAAGAAAATGAGACTTTTTGTTTTTATTTTGTTTTCAAAGTGCCATAGCTAGTGAGGAGAGGATTGGCAGAGTGGGGCGTAGATGCTTTACTGTGTGAGTTTACTTGAGAAACCAATCAAAAAAAAAAAAGGGGAACTCCATGAAAAATGTGTATTTGGTTACACTGACAAACCGTTTTTACATTTTATGCTTTTTTCATTTGGTGAGACGGGACTCTGCTGGACTCTGAACTCTGACTCTAATGCAAATCCATGAGCTCTACTTTAGATTTTTTGTTTTTGTTTTTTTTATTTTCACATGAGAATGAAAGAGTGTGTGTGCGCGAGTGTGTGCATGCATGCAATCATTTGCATTAACAAGAGCCACAAACACCCACATTTGATGGATCTGAATGGGTTGAAGTTCAGAGCTATGCAGGGCCCTTGCTGAGTCCTCCTTTGAGATGTACATACAATGTGAAGGTCTGAAGTGATTTTTGTTAAATTCTATATTTTATCGCTTTTGTAGACATTTTGTTGTGGGAAGAAAAAAAAATAAAAGAAATTTTATGGGTGCATTTCTGTCTCATATTTTTCTGTGACACACATACACTTTTTTATTTTAGCCGATGATGAAACAGTTTTAGTCTTGGTACATTTATGCATAATGTTTACGTGTATCTTAACAACAATATTTATCAGTGTTTTAATATAAAATTATTAATAGAAAAAGTACAAACAATAGTTGATAAAAAAAGAAGTATAACTGTATTTCCAATGATGATCTATGAGGTACAGATTACTTACACAAACCTTTTTTCTATAAAAATAATCTGCAAACTTCCCCTTTCCAGACAGTATTTACTTAATATGTTAAAACTATATATATTTTCACTATTTGTTAAATCTTCAGAAAATAAATCTCTGGAGTCCTCGTGATAAAGTATCACCTGTTAATCTCCCTGCAAACAAATGTGTGAGTCTGTGTGTTCAGGCAGACATGTCTCAGTAAATGTGCTGGTAAAAGTGCGAGTGTTTTTCTTTCCCTACTTCCTTGGTTAAAGGTTACATCCCGGCTTCATCGCTCTCTTCTTCTTCTTCTCTCCCTGATGTTGGCTCTGACTCGCTGCTCCTCTCGCAGCTGTCCGGATACTTCCTTAAATCTGAACAACAGAAACATCAGTTAGCGACATGTCGCACCAATAACGCAGTCATTACCACAAGAAAGAGAATACTGACAGGCCTGGGAGGAAGTCCACGCATCCAGCATGAATAATTTGGTTTGATTTGTTGGAGAAATCTTGGAGAGGACACAAGAAGAGGAAGAGGAAACACAACGCACCTTTGAAATATCAAAACAACTGTGTCTGAATGTTTGTGTTTGTGTGTTTGTTTGCCGGGCTTGTTTGTTTTTGAGCACAGTTTCTTTCCGAGCAGTTATCCTCTAGATGCCGGTATCGTGCCTACCCAGAGACGTTAATTAATAGCTAATCAAAGCTAATGTCTCAGCAGCACATCGCCAGCACAAAGACATGATTAATACGTAATCAAAGGCCGTGGAGCACAACGCACAAAGCAGGGCCCACCCCCATGCCTCAAACGCTACTGTTGTTATAGAAATAAACGAACACTCGCGGCTTAATTAGCTGGCTGTTGGTGTGTGTTGTCTTCATTTGAAGTTGTTGGGGATTTATCTTAGAGCCAATGTTGGCCTCCTGAGTGACGACACGGAGGTGACATATGAATACATGCATACAAACACACGTGCATAAAGAAAAAAAACTCAAAAATGACAAAAAAAACCCACTTTGTACATGCAAAGAAATGCAAATAAGACAAAAAACTTGACAAAAACTGTATCCTTCAACTATTTTTAGCAGAGTCAACATGCACACATTTTATCCCAGCTCTTCTCTCTCTCTCTCTCTCTCTCTCACACACACACACACACACACACAAACACACACACACAGATGTTAAACATTTCTGACCTGACAGGCCAAGTCGATGGCAGCAGGTGCCACAAGAGTGTTTCTGCAGGAAACCGCGGACCGCAGCATCTCCAAGGTTATCAGGACCAAAGAGCATCTCACCCCTGCTTCCACTGCAACCAGGTCAGAAAAGGGTTTCATTTGTTTAAACAATATAAATCTAAGATTGTTTAAAATTGAAACCAGAAGTCACTGATATCTTTAAAGTACAGTCGGTCGCTGTACCTTTGATCGTCTGCCGTGATCACCGTTGGATCGGTTAGTTCCTCTCCTACTCCTGTCAAGAAAAGAACACAAACAGTAAATAAAAATTAAAACTAAATGACTCATGTGTTAACATATAAAGGCATGTCACAAATAAATGAATCTACCTTGAATGTCAAGCACCAGAAGCTCCCTGCATGTATACTCATATGTCCAGTGGGAGAACGCTAGCAGCATTTCTTCCAGTGAACAGCGGGGGGCGATCTCTTCGCCTGTGTTGTTGTTGTACTTCCTGAAATCACCAGACATGTTCCTCTCAATGGTCAACCATTGGCCATTTGAATGCCAGAGGACCAGAGAAACATCTAGAAACCTGTTGAAGAGATGAGACAGTTAGTGCATGCACAGACACACACACACACACTCAGCATATTCAAGAGAAAACACACACACACACACACCTTGGTGAGTGGTGCATATCATCAGGTTTGATCTGGTTGAACACTTGCATCATCTTCTGGGCTGCTCTCTGCTGCTGGATCTCCTTTTTCATGTCAAACAGAGGACTTTAGACAGCTAAAGCTTCAAAATAATGAATATTATTTAATTAAATGGTGCAATTCTGCTGATTAGCCATCAACGACTATTTAAGGCTTCCCCATCTTGGTGCACTTGACTTCTTAGATGAACTCACCCTTAAACAAAGCTGCAGTGCCGTGCTGCCATGGAAGTACCTCTGCCAGACACGAACCACCTCCGGCTTGAAGGCTTTGACCACGTAAACCAGCCCCGGTTTGAGAACTTCCTGCTCTGCCCAGGTACACAGCACCCTGCAGCCTCGCCGGAGACCCCCATCCAGAGAGCCCTCCTCACTGGAGAGGGGCTGCAGCATGGCAGACAGGCCTCGTGACGACCAGGAGGAGACTGTGTTGGATTCAGGGTCGACATCAGAAGACACTTCTTCCAGAGAGTAGATGCTCACCTCTTCACCTCCTGCAGGAAATGAGGAAAATGAAGTGTATGGAAAAGGATGGAAAGACATTCAGGACAGTGATGATAAAAAGAGATAAAGTGACTGTGACACCAAACAAGAAAGTTACCCATGATGGAGACAGGTGTGAAGGGAATGGTGTGAGCCAGTCTCATCAGATTGTTTTTCTCCACAGCTGTTAACACACATGCACACCACAAAATGAATCCAGTAAAAAAAAAAAAGCTTTTGACATCTAATGCATTAAAAATGTAATGACAGTCACAATTAAATAATTGCACTACGATTGTACTAACAATATGTTATTACCTGAATAATGTGGGTACATATTGTCTGTTGTGGGGAATGAAGAGCTCTTCACTGCAGCAATGAAAAATAAGAGAAAATAAAATTTAAAAAATTAATCTTAAAATAATTAGTACCTGAATTATATAAACATAATCTAGAAATTTTAGGTTTTAAGACATCCATCTGTATGTTACCTTCAGGGGGAACCACACTCTGCACACTGCAACCAGGAAAAACATTTAATTATCATAAATTATTGTATCATGATTTTGAAATTTATGGACATTATAGCAGCTTAAACAGAGGCTGACTTACGAAGACCTGCGGCTCATGGATCGGGCCCAGCTGTTCCATGCTGAGTGAGCCGGGCTCCACGCATCCTGAAGGTCGATGCAAAGAGGATCAAACCAAACTCACTGACATGTTACACACTCAATGCGTCAGTATATCTAAAATATTTCCACAATCTAGCACAGATTTACCTGATGGGTAAACACTTGTTTGTGCAGCAAATCCATGGGTTCAAAGTCTGAAACAACATTAATATTTTTTAAATTTTAAATCCTTAAAACAAAACTTACAACGTAAATAAATTATTCGTTGCACGTTTTATTAACTCATTTATTAGGTTCAATAAAAGATTAATGCTTTCAGTGCTACTAATTACATCAGCCAACACTCCTTTTTTTCCAGGGTTTCAAGTTCATCTCCCAACATCCTCCTGCTCTGTTGTTTCATGTTCCTCAAACTTTTATCATGAATTTAAGCTGCCAGATTGTGTATGAATCATAATTTACACACCAAGCATAATTACAATTCACATAACACAGCAACCTGGCAACTCACAACCTGATATATGGAACATGTGCACAGGCAGACAGAAAACCAGCTAACTTTAAATTATCTGCCCAAACCTCACCAAAATCTGAAAGTTAAGTCATATGTACTTCATTTAAACAGGACTTTACTGTGCATCCTTACTGAGCTGACTGAGGCTGGTTGAAGCCGACCAACACACAGGTTCTCCTTTCAGTATGCGGCACCGTCTCCAGCCGGAATCAGACATGTGGGACTGCATGTTTACCTGTTTCCATAATTGGTAAAGAAAGGAAAAGACTTCATAAAGACTCACAGAGAACAAAACTCTATGCAGGATTTCAATTGATGATTCATGCAGTATTGAGTGCCTCATGAATCAGCATGGAAAAGTTTGTAATAAATCTTAAAGAATTAAACAATAAGCTCTAAAAAACACATCTCATATCTCATTACAGTATTTGGACTCCTCTCTTGTATCTTCACTGTCTTCTTGTTCTGGTTTCTGCCTCTGCTGTGAACCTGAGTGAAGTCAGAGGACTTGGACCACTCTGCAAAGACAAAAATACACAAGATCTGTTAGAAAATATCGCAGTATAATAACACAAATGTAAACTTAGTATATAAAATGCAACATAAGGTACATTTAGATTTTTAAAATTAGTGTAAAGTTTGTTTTTCTGTTACATGCAGGGGTAGACGTAGCAAAAAAAGAATGATACACATCTAAACGCTTCCTAGATTTATGAGCTAATGTTATCTCTTTTATTTTAAACCATCAGCTTGCAATAAATTATTATGTTTTCTAACTCCTGCATTACAAACTTTATCAATACCTTTGTTCCTGCTGCACTGCAGCGATGTGCCGTCTGTAAAGCTCCTCCCACCAGACAAACAGTCTTTGTTCATTGGTTCGTTAAGAGAAGGAAACGACCCCCTCATTGCACTGAGAGGTGCACCAGAGAAAGTCATGTTCTCCACGCTGGATGACAAAGACCTGCAGTGGCTGTAGGGGCGGTCTCTGAACAGACACGCCCACCTGGGGGATTTCACAGGTCTTCCCCATTGGCTGAAAAGTCTGGACTGAGAATTCGGTTGGCTGTCATCCTGAGAAAAGGCAGGATTATCCAAACCTTCAGGGACATCTCGAGGGTCAGACAGAAGGACAGCATTGCTGGAGGTGCTGGACACATCTGTATTAGACAGATGTTCCTGTGGCCTCTCCTCTTTTTGCTCCTCCTCGCCTCCATCATCTTCTTCCTCTCCCTCTTCCTCCTCTTCCATTGAAATTTCCTCCTGACTGGGATGCAGGTGTGGGTCACATGGTCGGAGTTTATGATGTGGTGAGTCCAGGCATCTGGAGGGAAGAGGAGACACACAGCTGGAGGGTCCACAGGACTCACAGTTTGTCTGATGGGATGCAGGTCTAGAAACTCCAAGCCAGCTTTCACTGGGATGGTCAGCAGCAGCAACAGACTGTGAAAACAAAGAGGGAATACATATGTTTAAATATTTCAAATTTTTTAAATCTTCTGCTATTATGTTGTAGTTTTATAGTTAGGAAGCTGAAGATGAAAAATTCTCTTTTGGCCTGGCTTTCCTCAAAGCTTAGTCAAGTCTGAAACATCCTTATTTATTTACTTTCTTCAAAAAGATAGCATTAAAATAAAAGTACCTCATGTGCTCCTTCCCCTTCCTCCTCAGTGTGTCCTTGTCTTCCTCCTCTGCTCCCCTTGGCTCCAGCATGGCGCTCCTGTGATGCCAGTCTACTCGCCACCAGTGTGTGGCCCTTCAGCAAAGAAGGCGGGGTACTTTTACACGACTTGGCCATCACCCGTCGCACATTAAGTGCTTCGCAGTCTGCTCCGCTTCTGTGTGGGAGGGTCCAGCTGTGAGGGAGGATGTGCTGGGATGCCGCGATGGGTCGGCACCGAGCCAGGCGGGCCTCCTCCTGATGCAGGCTGTCAGAAGCCGAGAGCAGAGTGAGGGTGTCCACGGCCAGCGCCGAAAGGTCCTGGAGTTGACCCAGCTGACCGTCCAACTCTGACAGGCTGTCCTGAATGAAGTTGACCTTTTCTGTGACCTCCCCCACTGTCATGCACATCTCCTCTGTCCTAGTGAAACAACAACAACAACAAAACTGTTCATGCAAGTTTTTCACCTTTTAATAGAGATGTTACATTTTCACCACTTTTTTTCATGCACAAAATCTCACAGTTGACAGAAATAATCAACACAGTCAACTGTAAACTGATACCAAAGATAGATGTGACTGACTTTTTTAAGACACTGACAGGAGGCCTCAAAATAATGACATTTTTTTCTCATAGTTAATAAATGAGGGAATCTGTGATCAAGTGAACTCACACAGAGAAGGTCAGTCTGTCTTAGAAGGGCTGAAAAACTTTCTCAATAGATTTTAAATCAGCGTCATTAAAATGTATGTCTCTTTATGAGAAGATCTCAAAAAAGACAACACCAAGACCAATTATCTTAGAAAATTTTGCATGTGGATACTAACATTTGCATATTTCATTGTCAAAATGATTCAGAATTGTGAATTTAATTCTATGTTCTAAACTTATTTACACCACAGAAAAGCCAAAAACATCTCTATCACCCCCTGGTGTCTGGGTTCAGCACAGGTCATAAAGATGATTTCTGTCTATTTTGGTAGTTCTAATCACGCTGGTGTATGTTCAAGTGTTCATTTTTCTGATAAACTTGTTTGAAATTAGTTTTTTGATGCTTAAACATGGGTGTAACATCTGGATTAAGAGCTAAACCTGAACCATGGCTGTGAAGGCAGGACCTTGATACCACAGCTCCATCTGCCTTTTACTACCACACAGACTCTAGCTGTGGCTACTAGCACAAAATAATTTTGTATAGCTGGAGGAAGTGGAGGCATCTCATCCATCTTCCTACAGTAAATGGTTGAATTAAAACATGAATCCAACCTCTCAGTTGTGACTCTGATCCTGTTAATTTGACTGCTGTTGAGTCCATCGTTCTTCTCATGGAAGTAATCCTCTACACATTTCTCCTCAAACTCATGGAGCCTCTTACGATCCTCGTGGCCCAGAAGAAGTTCTAGTAGAGATGGGAGAAGTGAGTTTATGACGGACAAATGTTGACAGACTAATGAATTAGTTTTCAATCTACAGTACTCACTGAGTCCAGAGCCTCGCTCCTCCCTCTCAGCGTCTCCACAGCATCGCCTGTAGATGGCTCTCAAAGCCAACGTCATGTGACTGAGGAGGATCAGGGGTGGAGGCAGCCAAGGCTTCTCCTGGTAGGTCATGATGTAGCGATACCGGTTGTACTTCCACAGTTTGTTGGATATTGATGCCATGTCGAAGTAGATGTTGCTAAATTTAAGACAACAACATTCATTTTAATGAAAATACTAATTTTTGGAGTCCTGCAATGTGAAAAAATAACTTTGGATTACTTATTGCTTACTTAAAAAATGCAATGAGAATGTTGACCATGATGATGTACTGGACGAACATATAGACAGCCTGGAGGAAGGGAGTAACAAAGGAGGCGGGAGGACATGGATTACCCCCAACACACTCTGTTAGAACACAAACACACACACAGATTTTACACAACCGATTATCAGTACCTTCATTAACAGTGGAAAAACACTTAAAAATGGACTGATGGCAAGTTGTGTTTCCAGTTGAACTACTTACTATCTATTTCTCCTGCGTACACCTCCCCATAAATCATCCAGTAGGGCTGGAAAACTACATCTCTGGCGAGGCTCCAGGACGGCGCCTCATTTGGCGACAGAATGGCCTTCCTCGACACTCCAAAGCTCAGCAGCACTATCGCCATCATCACCACGATGAAGAACATGTTACTGGTCTGAGCAGAGACAGAGAGAGAAGAGAAGGTGACTACAAAAACACTCCTCCACTTCCTCCCTCTCCATCAGGTGGTGTCCAGTCTCCACCCACCATCTTGGTGATCATGGTGAGGTAAGGTCCAGCATGCTGGTTGACAGCCAGCAGATCCATCACCCTGACGAACCAGAAGATGATGTCCAGACAGTAACTGATGCGTCCTGCCGTGCGGTAGGGATTAGGATGCCAACGCATGACAAGTCCAGCCAGGAAGAGGAGGATGGCGATGAAATCTGATATGTTCCAGTACTCCGAAAACCAGATCTTCAGCTTCTGGCTCAGCTTCCTCGGCTCAGACATCAAAACCTACAAAAGACAAAAAAATTTGGATATCACGAGTTATGATAGTTATGCATTGTGTTATGTTCTTATTTCTATAAACTGCATCTTTGCCACAACTTCTTCTTTAATAAGAGAGCATGTTTTTAGCCTCCTCACCTCTCTGGTTTTCTCCACAGCAGTAGACAAGATGTAGGCAATGACCAGCCACTCCTGAACACTGGGCCGATCCCCCATCTTCACCAGGACGACGTAGGAGAATAACATCAGAAAAGCGAGGTAGGACATCTTAAGTGGAAACAGAAATGACTTGACATCAATTAAAATCATTTTGACAGCCAAGGTGTCAACAAATTTTGTCCATCTGAAAACATTTCCACCTGCCTGCAGCAATTTTTATTACCTGTTAAAACTGTATTATATATATTTAGATTGTATTTACATTACCCTAAAGACAATTCAGGGTCTGAAATTTACATTATTTTTGGACTTTTAAGGACCCAGTGAAACCCTGTTTAATGTGTCTTCAGAAAGAAAATGTTTCATATTTAAACATGGACACCACCTACTGTGTGAAACCAGAACTTGACAACAGGAGCTGTATAGAACTTATAGATTCTTCTGATGCAGGACAGACAATAAACAGTGATGGCAGATAGAGTTTCTAACACGGGACCAAGACAGTTGTCATGGAAAGAGAGGCCTCTTTCTGCATCCTGACTGCCCTGCAAGAAAACACAAGGAAGGTAAAATATTAAAGCTTATTGTTATTCCAGTTTCAATTGAAAAACAAAAGTTAACCACAGTCTCTTTACTCTGTGATCGGTTTCCTCTTGGGTCGGTGCTGACATCACAGAGTCTCGGTCAAACAGCAGTGCCTCATGGGATTGTGGTACATGGCACATTTCAGCTTTGCTCTTAAACTCAAGCAGCAAGACAGCAGGGGGCAGAAGAAGGCTCAAAATAATCTGAAAGAAACAGATTATAAGTGTGTCATGTGGGCCTGTAAAATTTATAAGAAACGAACATGATTTTAATTATGCAATTTATTTTTGATTAACTTTGAATCCAATGACTTAACATGGTGAAAGGGACACTAGAACTACTGATCCAACTTGGATTTTTCTTTATTTTGTTCATATTAATTTGTCTTTTTATAGCTGTACATGTGGTAGGTGGGAGTCGGTGGTTCAATCCCTGACTTCTCCAGCCTGCATACTGAATTTTCCTCGGGTACTGAACCCCAAATTGCTCCTGATGGATGTGCAAACAGCATGCTGAGTGTATGTGTTTGTCTCCCTGATTAGCAGGTTTGCTCATTGTATAGAAATTCCTACCCCTAATGTGTAAATGAGTGAATGTTTGCATGCGTTGTGAAGTGTTTTTAGTGGTCGAAAGAAGACAAATGTGCTTTATAACTGCAGTCCTTTTACCACTTAAGATGAGAAAATTTCAACTGTGACACTTATAGACTTGACAGGTTTAATTTATTTAAGTATGATGTGAATTTTATCTTTTATCTGACAATATTTACCTTCAAGAAGGAGTTTTTTCTCATGTTGAGCGGGCCGGTCCAGAGATCAGTGAGGAGGGTCTGGGTGCAGGAGTGTGCGACGAATGGTCTGTGACACGAGGAGACAGCCATCTGCAGACAGGTGAAGTGGCTCCATGCCTCCATCTCTGAAGTCAACAGCTTCATGGCCATCTGCTCGTTCTGACGAAACGCACAGTCTAACACATCCACCGCCAGCTGACCAAACTCGCTGAGACACAGACAGGACAGACATGCAACCACATGCAGGTTTTTTACAGAAACAACCGCATTAAGCCTTTAACAATTCATAAAAAATTATATGTTTATGCATAGAAACTGACCAGTATAATCAAAAAATGAGACTGATTTAGTGATTTAAAGCATTTGTTCCAACTTGCTGACTGCTGATAACACACAGATTAGCTCATGAACACTCACAGTGAATATGTCTTGAATCGCTCTGAAATGTTGTCGTCCATGCTGCTCTGCCGTGCCTCGAAGGCCATGGAGCGATAAAGCTTACAGGCCACTGTGGCACGCGCCAGTGCCTCCTCGCCATGCTGCCACAGGAACAGTGCCATCTGCTGGCGCTGTTGAAGCACAGCCCACACAAACAGGTCGTTGAAGTTGAAGGAAACCAGCCGTGAAACATCACGAAGGTCAGGACTCGGCGGGGCCTCTCGACTGCTTCCAGCTGGTGCATCCTGCTCCTGAATGAAAAGTGGAGGTGTGGACAAAAGAATTGACAGACAAATTGAAATAAAGAAGGAAAAACTAGTTTAAAAGGGGAGTTAAAAGGAAAAAGAAAAAGCAATTACTTAAAAAACTGTAACATTTTATTTTAAAAATGTTGTGACAGCCTAAGAGATTTATAACATTCCTACTAGAAACAATAAAATGGTTAAACCACATAAAACTTCATAATCTCACATGATGTGTTAATTTGAATGGTGTAAGTTCACAGGTTTAAAATTTAATGACTCAAGGAAACTATTTGTCAGAAAGTTATTGACTCACACTGAGGGTAAATCCCCCACCAACCTTGGGTTTGTAGGGTTGAGCAGTTCTGAAGAAGTGCAGGTCCTGGAGACTCCTGCCACTGCTGGGGTTCAGTATCAATCCCCGTCTCTGTTTGGACAAGGAGGTCGAGCTGTCCCGTCTACCCTGCTGGAGTGGGCATCATTTGCAAGAAAGGTCCCGAATAAATATATGTGATAAGCACAAAAAAAATAAACGAGACGTTTATTGAAGCAAAGCAGATGAAAAAAAAGAGTTCTAACTTTCAATGCTCACTTTGTCCTGCAGGCGGCTGTAAGCAGCTCTGAAGTGTTTCCGTGTATAAGTACTGCGATACGCTCCTCCTATGAGGTACTCGATTACCAGGCCCATGTCAATGAGAGACAGACGGTAACCTATGGGAAGAGAAGTCTACTCACACACACACACACACACACACACAGTCACATAAACAGACATATATATAAAACTGCTAAAGAAAAATGCTGCTTTTACTGTTTAAAATCCAATAGTAACTTAGTAAATACTGTTGTCTGGGGTGTCACTTAGTATTTATATGATTATGATCCTTATATGATCCTCAATTCCCACCTGTTTCACATCTTCTGCGAGGTGGTGGAGGAAACGGTCTGTCTGCCCTTGTGGCTGTGGGGAAGAAATTGTATTAATATTCAGAGAAAATACACAGATAAACAAGAAATAACAACCAAAAACAGAGCAAAATAAAAAAACTACCACTTTTAGACGCAGTTGCATATTGCACATACAGTAACAGCTTTGGGACCCTTAACTTGTTTCTTAGAGGGACTTATTATCCCAGAGTCATGAATAAGTAAGCAGGTTTTAATACACAGAAGATAAAGGCAGTGCAGAGAAAGCCAAGTATGAGTGTGCTGATGATAAAGAGGCTTATGATCACAAAACATCCCAAAACAACAACTGGGGAAAAAAAAACAATGTATGCGATTGACCAGGAAGCTCTGAGATTATTGGCACAAAACACTTACAGTGCATTATTGTGATTTCAATCAAAGCTACAGTTTAGGAATTCGTGCTTCAAGAGTCACAAACAAAAGAAGGGAATTTCCTCTGTTTGTGTAGCAAAGAGCGAGCCAAAGGGAAACAAAAGAGGAAACTGTGAAACAGCACAGCTAGAGCAGGGAAAGTGGTGGGGGGGAGTGTTTTCAAAAGAACTGTTTTAAAATCCACTTTTTCATCTTTATTAAGGTAATAACAAGAATAAGAAAGATGTGTTGTTATTGTACAAGTACTAACCAATAAATCACTGTTGAGGACAAACATTAATAGATAATAAATATATAATAATAACCGTGTTATAGAGCTCCTCAAGGCGATCCACAGTCAGGAAGCGGCTCATTGTCATCCCGTTGTCTATGAGCAGTTTGACAAAACTGACTCGGTCCATCACCAGAGCATCCAGCATGGCCTGCTCCAAGGATCCCACCTACATACAGCATACAACTATTATAATTAGACAACAACAGTTAAGATTTTAATAGTGTTATTTATTCCTTGTGTGCAGATAATAAAAACACAGCTCTGAGCAGTGATTCTCTCAGCCTCACCTGCCAGTGCTGTCTGTACATCAGGACATCTTTCTGGGCGATGTCGGCCCTGTCCCAGGCTAGTGCCATACTCAGCTGCTCTGCAGGACTCGCTTTGGTGCCTGTTCATCACACAGAAGGTAACGGAAACAACAAAACTTCAATCTCAGTGCTTTAAGACTGTAAAATACCTTTAATCATAGCAAACATTTGACTTGTCGTAGCGGGAAAAGCCCAAGTTTAACACTAATTATAGCTGTTCCATTCAAGTGCACCAGGAAGTCTAGACCCTGAGTCTGCACAATAGTAAACCTCAAAGTGTTAAACCTTCAAAGAATGCAGCAATTGTTAATATTATCAATTAAAGCTGCTGTTTTCCTGCTATGAAATGTCAACATTTCTACAAAGACAAATGTCTTTTGTAACAATCAAGAGGAGAAAAAGAAATACCCTTGAGGGTAGCTGTCAAAATGGCTGCATCAGGAGCCGTTTGGTCCTCTGACTCTGAGTCAAAGATGGTTATCTGTTGTTCAGAGACATGTTGAAGAAAGGTCAGCATGTGTGTCAAATCACAACATCATATTCCCAAAAGGTGTTTTCCTTACAGACTCTCTGTGATCCATACACTGCAGGAGGACATCGTAGAGCTGAGAGGCGTCTGCTCTTTCTACTCCAAACACAGCTTCAATCCTGACGAGGAAGTCTTCTTTAATGTCTGCATCCAACTGCCTGCAAAGTGCAGCAACAATTTATCAATAAACAGTTGCTACTTACAGTTTGACACACATTAAAACTTTATATATAGTTTGATTTTATACATTCAGGTGTTTCTGCTACTTTAGATGCATTAAGGTAAGCACATCTACCTGTCAACAGCAGTCTGCTTATGTAAGAAGGCGAGCAGGTCAGCAGCCCTGCCTGATCCCTCAAACACAAACACTGGCACAGGGGGAACAGTGCTGACATAGTCCAACACTGTGGACACAACGGCAGGACCTCCCTCCACCACCACACACACCACCGGCACTCCTTGGTTCAGTCCTACAAAGAACAGAAACAGAGGGAGACGTAACATCAATCACATTAAATATGTTTATTTCCCCAAGAGTGTCACACCTGGTCCCACCCTTCTGTGCTGTAACTGACTGGAAAGGCCTTTATTTCTTAAGAGGCAAGTGACGTAGTATAAAGAGTCAGTGTGGGAGGCCAATAAGGGTGGATACATGGGTCAGACTTTCAGGCAGGAGACCAACGTTTGTGTCTGGTGTGGAACCAAAAGTCAGTATTCATTTATGATTTTCAGTTACTGATTATTTTCAGTTTTCAGTACAAATTTGTTTGCGTTTATGCACCAAAAGTACTAAAAATAACCGTTTGGATCAAACAAAATAGTTTGACGTTGACCTTTGTTTCACACTGGACATAAACAGCAGTCTCCTGTGTGAAAGAGCTTTCTGCCCTTTGAGTGCTAGCCAATCACAACACAGGAGCAAAAAAAAAAGGTACAACAAACTTTTCAACTTCCTCATTTCCTGTACGTATTTCAGAAACACACACACACACATAAAAACACACTCACGAGGGTGTATCTTCTGTAGTTGGATATGTTTCTCCAGCTTCTTCCTGAGGCCTTGCTGGCAGCCATGTTTTCCCATCGTTCCATCATCCACCAACAGAAAGTGGGAGTGGAAACCATTAAGACAGGCCCTTTTGCGTAAAGGGTTTCCTAATGGTTGGTAGGGCCTGAACACCTGAACCGTGTTACATCAACCAGAGGTAAATTATAGTAAAAACATTGCATGAGCATGTGTTAGAAATATTTACACATATTCAGCATCAAATCGGTGCAATTTTATTCAAAGAGGCACTCACATCCCTGCCAATGAGGTCCGTGTTGTTGTCGATGGCTCCCCATGGTGTGATGCCTACCGTGTTTCTCTTCCTCAGGTCTGGACTCCCGAATGTTTTCACTGCCTCACCCACATACTTAGAAACACCTGGAGAGCATGTAAAGAGCAGGTGACTGCACAGCCGATGTACAATTCAGCACTAAAACACACTCACAAACACCTACCTGTATTGATGCCATCAGTGAGTATCCACGCCCCTGTGCTGAGGGCAGCAGTGATCACACCTTTGCTGAAGGCCTGGTTGACTTTAGGGGGCAGGGTGAAGTTGTCTGAGCCTCCCTGGATGGTCAGGAGTAGTTTGGGTCTCTCCATCTGCCACTCCCTCAGCATCAGCTGGAGCAGCATATCTGGTTTTGAGTCCACAGCCACACGAACATACTGGACAGGAAACACAGGGAACTTTTCAAGCTCATGCATTTCTCAAGTACTGTTAGTGTGACTGTTCTGATGTTAATGTTTGAGTAGATACATCAAATCACAACAAACCAAAGCTTGATAATACAGCCAAAAAAAAAACAAAAGCCTGTCTTGTTCTACCGAGGAGTTTTGTTTTAGAGTTAATCCCTTGTACAAAATAGAAGGGGAGTTATCAAAAAACACATTTCCTGTACAGTAGAGGAGTCTCTGACCTTGGCCCTGCAGACGCGTGTTGCAGTGTCCTGAAAGTCTACGGTCCCATAGGCGTTGGTCGGACTGGCTTTAGTGTGGAGCTCTATGGACCAGTCCTCCTCCACCTCCTGTCCAGGACCAGGATGGAGGGAAATGGGGGGAAGGGAGTCCTGCCAAGAGTGCTCCGCAATCAAGCGGCCACAGCAACACCTGTAAACCATGAAAAGCTTATGTAACTTGAGAAAGCAAGTGCAGATTTTAGTCACTTTGATGTTATCAATCTTAATACTTTTCTCGAGGAAGTCTGCAATACATTAGTTCATTTCAAAATATGCAAAGGAGTTAAAGTTATCAAGAAATAAGAAGAACAAATAGAGAGAAAATGCCTATAGAAGGAAAAAAGGACAGAAAAATCGACACAATAACAAAACGAGAGCTTCATTAGAATATCAGGAGTGTAGAAGAGTAATGTGTCAAATTTAAGGATGGTTTAAAGACACACAAACACAGAATTCAGAATCATACCTGATTAAGTTTTGGCATACTTGACATACTGGAATACATCTGAAAGAAACAGGAAATAACACATTATCAAAGAATTCACATTGGTCTCTATTCCTGGAAGGAAGGGCTGAGTGCCAAATAGTTTTGCTCTCTGGAAAATGTTGTTTTTCGACATTAATATTACACTGTGTACTATCTAAACAAAGCCATCCTGCATTTCTCCTGAAATCCATGAGAACTTTACAGCTTTTTGGAAGCTCATCAATGCTGTAAGACTCAAGTTTACCTGTGTAAGTCCCGAGAGGAAGGTATAAACTTCACACACTCTCTCTTGGAGAAGGTTTCCTCAATCCAAGACTTTCGTGACTGGAATAAGAAGAGGACAAATACTTACAGTGAACAGATCCTGGAGCAGCTAAGCACTATATTCCGAATGTTTTTCTTGCCAAACTTTGTCCACAAGCAAAGAAAACACACTACTCTACAACTAAAAAATCATGCTCAGTGACCTTATCAGTGAAGCTCATTGCGGTGCCGGCAGCAGCCTACATGCTGGACCCACAGGGAGGAAACTGTAAGTCCCTCCCCATCTACAGAAACCTGAACGGCACTCTCAGAAACATTAACGAGATGTGAGATAAACAGTCAGCCTCTCATTCCACTTAACAGCAGTTTTCTCCTCACGTTTTCCACGCTTATCCCTATCAAGGTCTGTCCTGCTCCTACGCTCTGTTTCCCAGACTCATTTAACAATGGCCTTACTGAGCAGAGCATTGTTGGTAGGAAACATACACACATCCCCCTTCCTGAGATTAGTACACATGGCTCAGGGTTGGTGTGCTCCCATCCTGGATCAGACTGTGTTAACACCAAACAGGGCTCTAAATTGTAGCTGATGTAGCTCAGTGTTTTTACAGTAAACATGCAGTTCTGCTACACTTTTCTTGAAGATATTTTAATTTGCGGCCGCATCTTGTTTTTAATGCCATTGAACTTAAGCATCTCACGTTGCTCAGGAGTACAGAAAAGTTGTTCATTAATGGTTTTATTGGAGACAGTTTTCTTTCAAATACGGCACTACTTATCACTTTTTAAAGCAAACGTAGCAAATATTTCAGTCGAACAAAGTTAGCTGTTAAAATGACTGAGGATTTGTAATAAATTAAGTTTATTTTCCTTGTTTCAGGCTAGATTTACAGGAATGATTGCAAAATATGAAAATTTCACTACCCTTTGTAAATAAACAACAACATGCTGGTATTTAAAAGTAAAGCAAAACCACAGTTATCCCACAGTCATTTACTGTAACCAAAAAAACCGGAACCTGTGGTTGAAATTATGGGAAATTCTATAATTAGGTAACGTACTTATTACATATGGGGACCTCAATTCAATTAGTGTACACAACGTTACCTAACTAGGTGGGTGGCTTTCGTTGCATATGATGATGATGTGTCAGAATGAGCAATTACGGTGTTGTAAATAATACACTTTAAGAGAGAATCTATTGTAAGTTAATAGGAACTGAGACAAAGACTTAATCATAATGAGCACAATTCTCCACAAAGTTGATAAAAAAAATCAAGCTGCAGTAAAACTGATATGATGAGGAATGTAAAAAAACATTGTTTCAGTCTCAGAACCACATGGGGACCTTATGATTAGTCAATAAAAGTAGTATTTTCAATACATATATTGTCAAATTAGTACATTTATCCAACTTGCGCAACTGGCCAAGAGGCAAAAACTGGTAATAAATAAAAATCAACCAAGTCATTTATTAACTATTATAATAGCAACATCAAGGGATTGTAAATTAATAAATTAATATAAAATCAGTTTACTACTTAGTAATGTGAAATCATTGTGGAGTCCATGGCACTAAATGAGGGCAAAGCAGCAGCTGACTTGGCATCGTGACCACATGGTTTTGACTACCTGTCCACTTTTTCTCACCTGGTTCTTGCTCTCTCTCTCTTTAAGTGTGAACTCCATCCTGCTCTCTCATTCTCTCCATCTCTATCCTCCTCTCTCCCTCTTTGTGTTGTCAAACTAAAGGAAAACATAACAACCAAAGACAGTATTTAACATGTAATTTGATGCAGAAAGATTGGGGATCATCTACATCAATTTATAACATTATCTACATTCAGTTCTGGGTCGCTTGCCTGAATATTTCTATCTGCCTATTCATGTAAAAGCAGGTATAATTTCAGGATAATTTAAACCTAAAATGGGCTTTTGTTAATCTTGTTGTCTTCACTGCCTCTGTAAATCAATGCTCCATCTTTAAAAGTACTTAAAAGATAAAGATGTGTAAAAAAACACGCCATAAATAAACCATTAGGACCAAATCTGTTGGAATGAGAAACACTGTGACAACTTTTACTAATAAAACACAGATTATCAGTTAGCTCGTTAGCTTGCAAACAGACAGAGAGCTAATATTAGCTGTTAATTTCTTAACTGTTAGCTAGCAAACATCGTTAGTAGGCTAACCGATAACGTTTGTTAACGATAATAACGCCGTGAAGTTACAACCAGAGACTTTACAATAAGTGTTTTCCCCTACCTTTGCCTTTAAGGTAACAAATAAACAAAATATGAATGTTTTTTTTACCCTGTTTACTCGTTTCATTGCAGCTCAGACTACCTATGCCATTTAAAGTAGCGCTAATTTTACACTTCTTATGTCTCACTTTTCTCTCTTTTCCTCTTTCTGTTTCTTTGAATGCGGGCGTGGATATTCCTCTCTCTCTCTCACACACACACACACACACACACACACACACACACACACACACACAGCTGTTGAGCGGAGGAGAGAGTTGAAGTTACTCGGAATAATGACGAGTCGTGACTTTACCGTAAGTGCACTAAAAGCTACGCATCAAGAGCAACTCATTTAATATTGTTTTTAATCAGTTTTAAACCATCATTTGCATTTTCTAAAGGCACTCCACCTGAATCTGGTGACATTATTATTATTATTTAGGGAGAGTCTCAGCACTAATCACAGGCAAAAATCGCCAGTTGTTGAAACAAATCACAGTAGATAGACTAGAAAGTAATAGTAAATCCTGGCGCACACACTTTTAAGAGTAATTATACGAGGAAAATGTATAGTGACATGAAGAAAATGGCACATAAACACAGCATTAGTCCATAGATCCTAAGTGGGAATATATACACAGGTTTATATAGTTAGTGTGTTTACACCAAGTCATTTACCAGTGGTTAAAACAAGTATTTAGATCATTTACTTCAGTAAAAGTATCAATACTACATTGTGAAAATACTCCTCTACTAGTAGAAATAATGTATTTAAAACCTTACTTTAAAAAAGTATGTAAGTATCCTCAGCAAAATATACCTTAAGTACCAAAATTTGTAGATATATTATTTTCACTGGACAGGGGAGGTATAAACAATTGTAATCTAAAGAAGTAACTAGTAACTGGCCGTAAGAAATGTAGTGAAAAATAAGGAACCAAAGAGTCCTCCAAGATGTAATGGAGTAGAATTATGAAGCTGCATTAAATAGAAACACTTAAGTAAAGTACACGCACTTAGAGTTTGTACCTAAGTACAGTACTTGAGTAAATGTACTTAGTTATATTTCACCACAGCCAGAAACGTTGCCATGACACTAATTAGCGGTTTAACATTAGCTAACGAACTTGTGGTCACCAGTAACGTTAAGTTTATGTTGTTAACGTTACTCATTACCCCAGATAAAACCCCATATACTTTATAGATGTGGTCTTTACACTGTAAACATATTTTAATCATTATAAGTGAACGCTGGAGAGATTAAATCTGAATAAACTGATTTTACTGACCTAGCATAAATGCTACATAACATTTAGCTAGGTCACATATTTATGTTAGCAAACGTTGTAAACACACTGAAACTTTGCTAACTTTAGCTTTTTGCTAACTACAGTTTATAGATAGCGTTAAATGAGTAGCTTAAGTGTAACTATTGATTTCATTGAAACAAAATGGACACTTTTGAAGATAGAATTAATACAATTTTTAAGTACTTTTTAATAACTTACCATGGCTGAAGAGTTCAGATAAAAACGTGTAACATGTTTAAAGTGTTTGTGTCTTGAGTCAAACACCAGCACTTCATCATTACTCCCCTGACAAGGACTGAGTGCCCTTTTATCAGCTGCAGGTCCAAAGGGCAGGGAGAGTTTCTCCAGGAGGCCTTGAGGAGTTCATGACCTCCTCCTTCAAACACATTCAGGAGTGTCTCACATCCTGAGCTGTCAACATGTCGCTGTGGCCCCCATCCTGATTCAGATCCAGAGACAGGAAGGTGTATCAATGATTACTGGTCAAAGCAGGCAGGAGGCAATGATGAAAACTGATATAAAGTGTGTTTGGTACTTAAAAACAGCAGGGCTTGTTTTGTGGCGTTTACAGCTGTGAAAATGCTCCATCAGATGTGCAGCAAACAAACATGACTGACATTACTCGCTTATTACTGTTCCAAGTTTGCACTTCTGTGCTGTTATATTTGTATAGCTTACTGTATACTGTCATTTGCTACCATATATCTTTATAGAACTTTAGATTCTGCAGCTTTTAATCAGAGAATATATTTAATTTAGGGCTGTTTTCAAACATCTGACCTCTTGCTTCATTCTGTTTTTTTTGTTAATCATTAGCATCATTCAGCACTACCTCTGACAAACATATAAACTCTATTTTAAATAAAATAGGTGGTTGTGCTGAGGGTTCAAAGGGTTTTTAAGAGTAAAATTCAAGCACTTTGAAGGTACCTAAACCAGACTCTTAAATCAGGCATTTCCAAGTCATGTATTCAAGTTATATAACTATAACTAACCCTTTAACATAGTATTATTAAGCTTTTCCAACTTTCAAGACTGTGTACAAAGTGTGGAGGGCAGCTGATTGTACAATGAAATAAAGTTAAGACAGAATACACTAAAGTCTTTCATTTGGTGCTATAAAATTTTATATTTCCCGCATCTACAATTCAGTTACACAAACAACACACTTTCAATAGTGCTTATAATATGAACTGCTTATTTGTGCACACTTTCCATATCTACCCGCTTTAACATTATATAAAACTGTTGTATAAAATACTGACTTTGCAAGGTAAAGATTCTGCTAAAAAAAAGGAAAAAATATCAACAGTGCAACACATTATCTGCAATGCTTTTACTCAAAGCTGTTTTTAACTTTGAAAGAAAATTATCCATGATTTAAGGATGCCAGAGCAACCTTTCACAGAGGTTTACAATAGTGGCTGTCGTCTCCACTTTAAGAACAGTGTTGTTGCTTCCTCCATGTTACTGAGCTCTTACACCTACATTAGGTGATCTCACTCCAGCACGTAACACTCGGACAGGGCTACCTTGGCAGTCTGCAACATCAGGTTGTTGGATGCATTTCAAGCAACCTTCATGTTCTTTTGCCATGTCTATCTGCTGAAAAGCTCTTACATTTTCAACATCATGTTTATCTACTGATATCAGCACAGCATTAAACACCTTTAGCTCTCCATGGCATCAGTGGAAGTGTCTTTGACCTTTGATTTGTCTTTTGTTTGGGAATGATCGATGGCATCTTCCAGCAATGAAAGATCAAGCTCAGGTAAGGGAGTCCTCCAGTACTGAAAGGAGTTGTATGTGCAGTCTTCAGTCTTGGTGTCTTCATCAGCCTGAGAGTGATGACATAAAGACAAAACAGCTCAGGAGAAAAAAGGACAAAACAGCAAACAGTACCATTTCGGACTGGCTTTATCAAGTAAGCCAAATCTGTGCTAAATCAGAGCCACAATACTCAATTATTAGCCATTATAAATTGGTAAAGGGTGACATCTAGTGGGCGTTTACTGCCACTGCATTGATTCACTTTCTCAGCAGATTTGCTGCCTGCAGACTGTGAAAACAGACGACTTCTGCTGTGTTATAAATAACTTACTTTGTCATTAGCTTTGGGATTAACAGTCTCTGAGCACGTGCTGTCCTCTCGTGGTCGTTTCTTGGAGCTCGTGAGCGCGTTGGAGATGCGACGTTCCTGGAAACTTCCAGAAGTCTGCACCGCCGAAATGTTCGCAGCATGCTTCCTCAGTTTGTCGCAGTGTGTAGCTTTACGGTAAAGAGATGCTTCTTCTTCTTGGTCCTCCGGATCTTCGAAGTAGTACGGCCTCTTCCTGGAGCGGCTGCCCAGTAAAGCCAGCAGGGACGGCGGGCTCACACCCCCGGTCGGAGCCACGCTTCCCAGCTGCATGTCAACACTGCAGAGGGACCGGTAGCATCTTTTGGAGGGAGATTCGTGCAGCAGAGCGTCCTCGGCTCGTCTCTTCGCCATTAAATTCACCTGTTTTAGGTGCACTGATATGCGGAAGAAAACCAACAAAAAACGTGGCACTCTGACTTTAATTTAAGTTGCTTTTTGTCGCCTGTGTTCAGCGTGCAGGCTTTCTGTTTCAGCCTCAAAACACTCAGTACCGGAAGTGGAATTAATGCGAAGCAGGCCAGTTGACCAATCAGGGGAGAGCGCCGCTCTGTATCCCCGCCCACAGGCAGCGCAGTTTTTCTATGGCGGGTACGTTCAGGATGATGATCCAGGCTTTTAGAAAACCTGAGGTTTAATTTAGAAGATTAAAATGATAATAATTATCTCTCTTTTTTTAAGTTCGTAATTTTTTATTAATGTGATTTTCTTACACGAATTTCTAAATTGTGCTTCATAAACTGCACGCTATGAGGCATTAAAGTCTAAAGGGGGTTGGTGGATCCTTTATTTATACATTTTCTTGTGTGAAAGTGGTCAAATAATTACTAAGATTGACATTCACGTTAGTATATTTTAAAGACTGAAATGTAATATTACATATTCTTTTTCATTAAAGCCTTGGGAAAAAAGAGACACGCTTAGTTCTCTGTTTATTTATGTAATAAACTTGTTTTGAACCCAAAAATTGTACAACTCAAGAAGAATATTTTTTAAAATGCTTGGCTTTATTCCAAAGTTTGATTAGACACTGAAAAGGTTGATGAAAGTCATCTCCAACTTTGAAACAATTATTTCCTGAAAAGCTGAAAGATGTTTCAATTAAATTTTCAGTGTTGACTGATGATAAATGCAAATGAGTATACAGTTATTGGCACCATATTTGAAAAAAAAAAAATGAAAAAAGGCAAAATCTTCACAACACTCTCTCTTATCACACACACACACACACCAACTCTCAGGCAGTTAAAGTCAACAGAGATGAGAATAAGTACAATCGCTGTTAAAAGAATTTACTCTTCATGGCTTAAACAACCCTGATTCCAAACAAGTCAGGGCACTGTGTAAAACTTTTATATTTATTTTATATATTTATATTAAATTATATTTAATATAAATATTTAATTATATATTTAATGTTCCATCTAATCATTTAACTATAAAGGATATTATCGCATTGGCTCAGGAACACTTCATAATACCATTTTCTGAAAACACGGTTTGTTCGCCAATATTGCAGTCTACTTGTGTCCATATTTAACACAGCACCCCAACTTTTTTTTTGGAATCAGGGTTGTAAATGACACAAAAACCACTAAAACAAAACTGAAACCAAAGGTTACTGATCATCCCAAACTCAGCTGTCAAGAGATGAAAAGTATTAAGGTGTTTTTCAGTTGTTACTGGTAACATGGTACTGAAATACTTCATATTACAGTCTATAGTTTCAGTCACATTCAGGAGCTCAGCCTGTCCCAGAAAACAAACAGGGCCTGCGGGGTTGGGCACATTGCACATGTCAAAAAAGGAAAATTTATGTCCACTGACTTTTTTTTCTTCTGCATTGATTTTTCTTGTTTTTGTCAGTCAAATCTTTATAAAGTTCTCAAAGTTCACTGTTTTTACTGGAGGACTTCCTGTCACGTCAGGCTGTCTGTATCTTCTCGCCGTGGTGACTTAGCAGCTCGTGGTGAACTCTGATGTGTTTGTTCTTCTTGACCGTTTAAGAGCAGGTGTGCAGGTTTTCGTGCCACGAAGAAGACGCAGTCGTAAATGTACCTCAACATAGAACGGTCGTTCTCTGTGTAGGTGGTCTGAACCGACTCCTTCTCCACCTGCAGGAGAAATTTAGGTGCAGTTTCACCATTGGAACAAGACTTATAAAGACCAACATGATGTCAAAAAATGAACATAAGTCAAAGTTTTTTAGCTTACCTCTATGTGGAAGCCCCAGTTAACAATTGCCGTCTTAATGTCTTCATAACTAAGTTCAACTGAGAGCTCATTGGCCATGTTCTCAAAGTGGTAAAGCAGAGGACCTGAAGAAACAGTTAAGATTTAAACTTTCCTCGCAACTCAAGTTTTAATAATATTTTGTTTAAAATGGTTTTCCGACGTGAAGACTAGCACATTTATTCTTTCTTTCTCTTTGAAAAATCTTTTTTTTTCTTTTGAAGCTGACTCACCCAAGTTTATCCAAACTCCACCAGGCTTCAGAATCTTCCAGATAGTCTCCACATATTCAATGACATTATGAGCTGTGTCAATAAAGAAGCAGGTAGCCACACAGTCCCAGGATTCTGAACCAAACACACAATACATTTATAACATGATAATTTTTATTCATTTAATGATGCTCTGTATTTGACAAAGTCTAAACATAATGTCAGATGTTCGACTAACCTGATTCTGTGTAGACTTCCACAAAGTCCCCTGCTACCATTGAGAAGTCTGCATTCAGTGGTAGGCTCTGAGGGTTGACATCAGGGAAACTGATTGATCGCGTTTGGTCAGCGAATTTCTTGTTGTTGCTAAACTGGTGGATCCAAGGGTACAGGGTCAGAGAGTTCACCTGTTCACACCTGGATGGAGCAGTCCACACTTATTAGCACAGGTGGAGGGATGGAATAGTATAAGTTTACAATTAAGTGCTGCATGAATGAAGTGTTTTGATTGGCAATCCAGGAAGTTTGCATCACCACCATGCAGAGTTTACATGGTTCCCATTGCAAAATATATATGATTTTCCAATGTATTTTGAATTATTGCAAAAAGCTGCAAAGTTTGCATTAGTGGCTATTGGTATTGGTTTTGTTATGTGGTTTTGCTTTGTGTGCGATCAATACCAATATTTTTCGAAGTTTAAAAAACACACTTAAAAGCAAAACTTAGGTTAATACTAATTTATAACACAGATCAATTCCTGCAGCACTCTGTTGTAATGTCAAACATGAGAATTGTATTCTGATTTTATTTGTGATCACTGACACACACTTTTAGGACTAAGACACAGAATTAAGTGTGAATGATAGTTTACCACGAGCAAGCAGAGATACCTTATGTATACAAAAATATGAATGAACAAACTGGAAGGTGAAAGGCGTTGGGTAAGGAGGCTGAAGTTAAAGGGGTGTTAGTGTCAGTATGTGCTGTACCTATTGAGAACAAAGTTTGAAGAGAAGAGCATGAAGAAGCTCCATTCGTTGCCCTGGCAGATGTAACCCAGCCGAGCGATCTCCCAGGCCAGACGGCCAAGCCCGGCACCCGGAATCAGCACGCTCACCTTAGACACATCACTGACATAATAAAATGTACAAAATGCACATATCACATAGAAAAAAACGTGTAATAAAGCACAGTGTTAGAATTATTACAAGGTGTTCTAATGACATAGCTCATGGAAAAAGTGACTACTTTAATCAGTGTCCTCATATCTTAATGTCTGAAATGTCTTCCTTTATTTTACTGGCATGCATGCAGTTTTTTGTGTGGTTAGTATGTTATATGTATGCATGTTTCATACTATTTGTCACTTGGAAAGAGTCTTTGGATCTCTTGGATGATGGGCCTGTAGCAGGAATCCCTCTCAGCCTGGCCCACTTCGCTCCAGTCTCTGACAAACTGTTTTATAGTGGACTTCAGTTTATCCATGTCAAAAGTGCTGGATGGGCGCGCTTTCCGAGGATCCCTCTGGAGTGTGAGGAAAGAAGATAAACCATTACAGCCTTAACTCCTCAAGTGAATTTCAACAAGAGCAACAAATAAAAAACAAAACCTTTGTTTGTAATGTATACAACGGAACATCTGGTGTGGGTCAAGCCTTACCCTCTCGCCATACTCGATGTTCTCAAACATGTGGAGGCTGTTGTGAACGATGGCGTGCAGCAGCTCCTGGTTGTGGTCTGCACACTGGCTGATCCGAGCCAGGTTGGACAAAACATTTGGCAGTAAATTCTGGTGGTGCTGCGGTAGACTCCGAAACTGACGCTCGGCACGTTTGACCTGCTCCTGGACGTGAACCCTTACAGACAAAGACACGAGTCAAAGGGGTCATGTCAGGTGTTCCCAGAGCGATAACACAAGTTACTCATCTGAATAGCATTTGTAGGCAAATGGTTCCTATAAATTATTATTTTCTCTCTTATTTATTTTCAAGTGAGACTGCAACATCTCTGCGTTTCTCTCTTAAGTTTGTCTGAACTTGTGAGAAGCAGAGAGAAAGACAGAGGAGGGTTGACTCCGGGAGTGTTGCCATAATATTAGCAGATTAGAAAACATAATTCAGGAGGCTGGTTCAAAACTATTTTATATGATTTTGGAAAACAATAACTAGTGCTTTAATAAAAAATGAACCTTCTCAGTTAACAGCTTTCCCTCCAAACCGAGTTATCTGTCCTTTGTTTTGTTTTGTTTTTTTGCTAACATCGTCACAAACTGACGTTACCGTGCTCGTACTTTATTTTGGGCATTGATATTATACCTGTAGAATCTAAAAGCGTCGATTATTCTCCAGAAATGCTGCCTTTCCAGCCTGGCTTCCTCATCGGGACTATATTTAATTCTTTCTTTGTGATAATATGGACCATCTTGCGCTCCTTCTCCCTCTGTTTCAGCCATGTTTGAAACAACTACATAACTATCCAATCAGATCACGGCAAACTTCTTCTTCTTTGGACTTTATAAAGTTCCAGCAGAATACGCTGCTGCTAGGAGGTGCACTGCTGCCACCGACAGGCGGGTGACTAGACTGCAGTAAGTTAAACAAAAAAAAAAACTAAAAGAACAAAACAATACAACCCTACTCGCAGTAGATTATTATAGTACTATACTTGAATTTAATGTATATATTGTAGTAGTATATAATAAAAAGTTTTTGTAGTTAAAAGGCTGAAAAACTGTCATGCCTTTTTAAACTTTTCAAAAGGAAATTCCACCTGTTCATAGCTGTTATAATGTAATACAATAGTGTATTATCCTTCTCTCTTGCGACTGATACAAATATTATTACTCCAGTTTGCCATGTCCTGTTTTAAATCATATTGAGAGCTTGTATTAAGTGTAACTACAAAGGTTATATGTGGCATTCTTCAAATGGGACAAACAGTTTGTTCAAAGAGGTTTAAATGTGTTGGGCTGATGTATTTTGAACTTACAAATCAATAACTAATAGTATTTCTAACCTTGTAAAAGGTATCCTGTGGCATCCACAATATATTGTGTTATATATTGTCTGTCATGACATTGAATTTTCCCCATAAAATTACTTGTTTGTGAATAGGCAATGCCCACATGTTACACAACATCTTGGAAAAAAAGTTTGTATACAAAACAGTTAAGTCATATCTAATGAGAGAAATATATACATTTTCTATATAAAACAATTTATCATCTTGAGGGTTGACCTAGTGCTATGTCAAATACTGGAGACTGAGAAATGATGTTCTGTTATATCCCTGTATAA
>JAPZDV010000022.1:27389644-27401049 GCA_029814665.1 Acanthurus lineatus | reverse complement strand
CAACAAAAGATCATTAGTTACTTTTACCAGTGCTGTCTCAGTGCTATGATGTACTCTGAAGCCTGATTGAAATTCCTTGAATAGGCCATTGTTATGCAAGAAATCACACAATTGATTGGCAACTGTTTTCTCAAGAATCTCAGAGAGAAAGAGGAGGTTAGATGTAGATCTGGCTTTTTAAGAAGAGGTTTAATAACAGCAACTTTAAAGACCGAGTTACATACCCTGTTGATAAGGAAAGGTTTATCATATTTAGTATAAAAGTATCAACTAAGGGCAAACTTTCTTTAAGCAGACAAGTTGGAACGGGATCTAGGAGACAAGTGGATGGTTTGGAAAAATAAATTGTAGTAGTCAATTGTGGAAGGTCAATGGGAGGAAAGCAGCTTAAATATACATCTCGTTTCACAGCTACTTTTGAGGTTTCCAAGTTAGGGAATAAATTGATGCCAGTGGGGGGCATAAGGTGAAAGGTTTTGTCTCGTATAAACGTGATTATATCGTTAAACAAGCTCAGAAAGTGATAACTGTTGAGTGATATAGGAATACAGGGTTCAATAGAGTTATGACTCTTTGTCAGCCTGGCTACAGTGCTGAAAAGAAACCTGGGATTGTTCTTGTTATCCTTTATCAATGATGAGTAATAGGCTGCTCTAGCAATGCAAAGGGCATTCTTATATGTTTTAAGGCTAACCGGAATTCTTCCCAATGGGTGGTAACAATTTTCTTTCCAACTTTCACAATGCCTGCTTTAACTTTCGTGTTTCAGTGTTTTACCATGGAGCTAGTTTCTTTTGTTTTATTAGCCTTTTTTTCAGAGGAGCAATAGATTTTTCCTTTGGCTCTCAGTTTTTCAGTGTGTGCCAAAAAGCTGGCCGTCGGCCGTATTTGTAGAAGTTGGCATCTTGTGTGTACAGAAGGTGAGCAACAGCGGTCATGATGTCCCCATCACTGTCAAAATGGGGGCCAATGGGCTCAAACAGCGATCAATAAGTGGGTGCATGATGAGTTCAAATCCACATTTGTGGATGATGTTTTCCTTTATCTCAAAGTGCTGACTTGCAACTTATGATTACCCAGAACAGAAATACCACAGAAGTTACTACTTTCAAATTTTCTCCAAATTTACTTAAAGAGTTGCACATTGATTATAGAGGAGCAGCAAAACTCAATTTCTTCTACTTTAGGCTGCTAACTTATCAATCACACATTGTATGCAAGCACAATGAAATAAATGCATCTGTTTAACACTATGGACTATACTTGAGCTAACTTTATCAAATTTTTCCTTCGGTTCTCACTTTCTCAGTGTGTGCCAAAAAGCTGGCCATCCAGTTTTATGAGCTGTCGGAGGAACCCTCGATTTGGGATGACACCTCTGTTGTCTTTCACAGCACAAATTGCCTCCACGAGTGTCAGGTTCTGCTTCAGCATCAGGTAAGCAAGAACCAGGGTGGGGGAGCGGCTCACTCCTACGTGACAATGCACCAACACCTTTCCTGAGAATCAGAGTGTTGTTTCTTAGGTTCTGATGTTGTATCAATGATGAAGGAACTCATTCGTAATTTTTGTAATCTTCGTCAAACTTCTCACTATGATTGAGCTCATCAAACTTCACAATGAATGCACACTATTTACTCTTAGGCTCATTTAGCCCTTTTTAATTTCACTTTTTTCTCAAACTCTATCTTCTGTTTTTCTCTTCTCCACTTTATTTTCTTTGTCTTCTATTCTTCTTTTTCCTAACTAATCTTCTCTGTGTTCATTATCTTTATCTCTTTTGACTTTATATCATCTTCTATTTTTCACTTCTCTTCTCTATTTTTATCTTCTCTATTTTATTTTTCCAATTTCCCCCTGGCCCAGGGTTACTATTTCCCCTTTTGTCTCTTATCACAAATTCGACTGTTTTTCAAAGCCAATTTTCATTCAGAGGCTAATGTACACGTCTCACCGTTAAGAAGATCTGGGCCCTTTCTTCATTAATCTTGCATGGTTATTTAGCCCACTTTATCGTTACTAATTCAGCTATGCTACACTTTTCATCTCAACTTTTAATTTTTTCTTTATTTCTTCTTTTTTCTATTTCTTCTTCTACTTTTTCTCTATTCTTGTGTTACTCATTTCTCCCCTTTTGCGTTGTCTACAACACAATAAACCCCAATTTAGACGGAGCGTCACTCCAAACATCAACACAGCACAGCACACCCACACAAATGATTCTTTACGGTGCAGCCTGCCAATAACCACACAACAGCCTCAACAAATGAACCAGCGCCCATATATGTGAGAAAATGCTCACCTTATGAGTCGACTTGGAGCGGGACCAGGTGCACTGAAGCAGGCCACAGATGATCCTGTTCGTGACGCCAAAGTCATGTTGTATCTTAAGTACCGATGCTGTATGGATGAAGAAGGAAACTTTGCTGACACTGGCTTGATTTAATAAAAACAAGTTTATTACTAAGAAGTCCAGCATCGATCAGGCATCCCGGTTTGCCTGAGAAAAGATTCTGAGCCAGAATGAATCTCCTCCCGTACATCTCAAACCCCTCACCTATATAGGATTTACATTGCTTTCATCTTACACAAAGAATGCAATTCCACTTACTGATCGTAGTAATTAACCACTGACCAATACCTGAACCATGTCTTAAAGAAATCTCAGGTCAAGAAGTGACCCCAGTGTTATCAACTCATCTAATCTTTAGGTTAAAACATCTGTCCAAAACATTACAAGCTAAATAAGGCTGTAGTGCAAGACACCACAAGAGAAATGGATTATTAATAATCTATTTGCTTTATTTTTTTTTAGAAACCATTTTCTGCTCCTCCCCTCACCTCCCCTGCTGAGGCCCCTGTGGATAAAGTCTGCTGCAGCATGGAAGTTGACACTCATGTCAAAGTCAACAGAGTCCCGAGCTTCTATGCCCATGTATGTGATCTGCATGTCCTCATAGATAGCCGGCTGTCCTTTGCGATTACTGTGAGCTGCATTCAGGATGTGAGTGACTCGATGCAGTGATAGATCAGCTTTGTTCTCTGCACTGTGTCTGCAAAAAACAACAAACCTCAGGTTTCTTGATGAACCGTTTGCATGCGACGTATTTCGCAGTGATGAATTGATATTCACAAGACAATGTCAGACATGTGAGTTGGAACACATTAAAAAACCGGAGACATATTTTCATGCGTCCTCTCAGTGGAAACTATCACATTGCAGAGCTGCAGTTTACTTGAGTTCCTGATGTGGAACGCAGCTTGCTGGATCTTAGGTTACTCATTCTGCATTTAACACTGATTTATGTTCAGTTCATCTTTCAGCAAATGTAGACTGCATCCAAGTCTAGAATTATGCAATATCTTCAAAAAGGAATCAGTACACTTTCTGTATCACTACACAAATATATTTTAAAATTAGCAAACACTTAAAAGACTTAAAAACATGCTCACTTCTTATCAGCTAATCTTGTGGTTTTTTACCAGAAGAAAAAAGGGAGTTACTTACTGGTCGCCGATGTAAAGCCTTGGCCACACTTCATTCGCATGGCTGATGATGGCTTTGCCAGTAAACAAGAGCCTTTCCAACTCAAACACTGCTAAACCAGGTGAGCTCAGGTCAATTTCCACTTTCCGAGGTGGAGGTTGGTCATTCCAGGACGCAGGAAGTTTGGATATGTAGGACATCACTTTTCTTGTTTGGTGTTCAGGCAGATTTCAGAGGCGACACGACAGTTTTTCTAACTTATGAGGAAACTTCTACTTTATTAAACACAGTTGCGGTTGAAGACACTTAGTTCATCAAAAATATGTTTTATCTTCTAAAACAAAGCTGGAAAAAAAGTTATTTCCTAGGAAGCTGTCTGAAAACGCTGTGTTAAACTGAGCAGGAACCGAGTCTAAAGCTTCTTCACCTCAGATCTTAACACCACACGGTGTCCTTAGTCCTCTAAGGCCATTTGACCTGCAAATTAAATCCAGCCTATGTCAGGGGCCTGTGTTATGCTTTTGCATCAAAATAGCTGTCTATTTAAAGGTCTGAATGCTGGCAGACAGATGAAGGGAGTGTGGGCCCATGCAGGAGTTTCCCTTCGACGGGAAAAAAACAAGCAAGTTCTCAGTGTTGAACTTTTATGACAGAAGACGTTTCTGATTCTTTTTGATAATAAAATACATGTGTGCTTATTTATCTGTAGCCACGTTCTATATAGAGCTAAATATTTCATGCATGTGCGCTTGTCTGTTTTTGTAGACGATATAAAACTTTAAAGGACAAAAAAATAAAACCGATTTCAACACAGGTTTGAAAAATATACTGACATTTAATTATTTCTCTGATTTTTTTTCTCACTTGTAATAATTTCAGTATTTTTCAGGCAAAGATTCCCATCTTGTGTTGGAAACATGCATTACATCTGAAACTGTACAGTTGTGCTCCATTTAAACAGAAACTTACCAGCACAGGAAAATGAACACATATAAGGGACTTTTTTTTTCTTTTTTCATGCAAAGCCTGTGATCTTATTTTTTATTATTTTTTTGTCTGATCATATAAAACCATCCCCTGAAATATGGCACTCTTTTTTTTTTCCTTATTCAACACATCAAATATGAACAAAAAAAGTGTCCTCTACACAAGAAAAGAGATTGTGGTGCAAATTTGGATTTGATATAACAAGGATATCAGTGGTAAGGAAAACAGGAACAAGGTTCAAATTAAATAAACAAGTGATCAAAGTGCTGTGATCAACACTTTCCTTCATCACAAGACAATGATTAAACACATCCTTTCCTCTGCTTTACAGCAATTAATCTTCATTCAGGAAAAAAAAAAACAATTAACTTCCTTTGTCCTATGTATTTATATTCTAAGCGCTTCAAAAGAGATAGAAAGAACAGAACAGATTTTCAAGTAACTCCTAAACTGTTTCCTTATGTATCTGTAACAGTTACATCAGTTTCCTAGAGAGAAATACATGGCGTTCATATGTGGGTCAGATTCTAGGTCCGCACTTAGAAAGCAATTTCATCCAAAAGATGGAATAATGGGGACAGCAATCTTTGGGGGGTTTTCACTAATCTGCAACGTCCTGAGCGCAGTTTTCAGCTCGGATGTGTCATGACTCTGCCGAGCGCTCGCCTGACGTTACAGTGCATGCACGGCAGGATTGATTGGAGCACAATTTTAAAAAAGGGAGGCATTGCACATATTCCTGCAGACACATGGAAAAATAAATGACGATGGGTAGTCAAATATTGGCCGAGGGGGGGGGTGATATCATGACCATGCAAACAGACTGTGACATGTATCTGTGGAAAGCTAATGAAGTGCATGTTGTTGGACGTAGGATCAGACAAAAACTGACCCGCGATCTGAAGGGAAAAGCATGTCGATTATCTGTATCACAGGTTAGAGGCCGCTGACGCTTGCGATGTGGCGCTGGATAGATTTATCTCGCAGCGACTCCACCCTGCATTATGCTGGCAAAGGCGTGACATGAAAGATAAGCTGAGCAGGACTGTCAGGTTGTGCAGTCAGCAGAGTAACTCAAAGTCACTTGTGATAGCACGACCATCAGTCTCTGCTCATACTTATCACCTGCGCCAGCACAATTTAAAAGGTTGGTTCCATGTACCGCTAGTGCTCTATCTTGTTCTTGGTCCATGACGTTTACTTGACATGTTTTACATCATAGAATTGGAAAAAAACCTTATGATAACACAGTTCCGAGGAACAAGACTAGACCCTCATCGAGTCCATGGAAGATCTGGAAGGAGAAAACAGCAAGACTTAGTGACCCACAAACCAAAAAGTAAGTCCAGTTCAGAAGGCTTTCCTCTCCAGCTGGTCCAGGATGGCCTGGATCCTCTGGACGGCCTCCTTTCGAGCTTGTCGGACGTTGTCCTGTCCCTGAGTCTCCACAGAGTCCAGCACCAGCAGCTCTTTGGTCAGCAGTTCCTCCAGACACCGATAACTTTTGTCTGTCTTTTTGCCAACAAACTCATCCACATCCTCCTGAAGCAGCTGCACTCTGGCCATGACCTGCTGGACTGTAGCTAAGCCCGGGTTGTTGCTCAGGGGCTGAGCTCCAGCCTGGCCAGGAGCTGGAGCCGGAGCCGGAGCAGGGGCCGGGGCTGGAGCGGGAGCTTGAGCCGGGGCTGAGGGTGGAGGTTCACCTTGAGAAGGATTAGGCTCACCTCTGCCTGTTTTGTTGTACATTTGGGGAGGTGAACTTATTTCAGCAGGCTTTCCATTGGGGGGGTTCGAGGATGGGGTCGGTCTGGGTTTAGGTCCCACTTGTGGGGCGCGTTGGTGCTGTTGGTCCTAAAAAAACACACATGAAAAAAGTTAAGTATGATGTTTTAAAGACATTTCATAATCTTAAATTTCAGCAACATACGAACAAACTCAGTAAGTCGTGCTTACTTAAATAATTTATATCTTAACTTTAGTGAAAACTTGGTACTTTGGAGTTTAAGACTAATTCTAATAATCCAAATGTGATTTTTAAAGCCTCATTTTTGCCTTTTACTATTATTACTGCTTGTATACTCAATGTGAAAGCATCCAAAATTAAAACTGCACTTGTGTAAACTTTTCAGTGCCATTTTTTCAAGCTTTTAGATCTCATCAT
Source organism: Acanthurus lineatus (assembly GCA_029814665.1). NCBI lineage: Eukaryota > Metazoa > Chordata > Actinopteri > Acanthuriformes > Acanthuridae > Acanthurus > Acanthurus lineatus. Next base: position 27,394,414 of record JAPZDV010000022.1, on the reverse strand, counting down.
CATCTGAGAATGACACTTTATGATTTTTTTATGTCTAATGTCAGCCTCACTTAATCTAAAATAACAATTAATCTTTTGGAAAATGAAAACAGCCCCACAACAAAAACTTTTAATAGCTGCGGGTTTATACCTTGGGTTGGTAAGGTGGTGGAGCACCAGTTCCAGTCCCCGGCCATGCTGGAGGGTGTGCAGGACGGACGGGGTTTCCGTAGTGGTTTTGCGGGGGCTGCTGGCCCGACTGCCATTGCTGCTGCGAGGGGGCATAAGCACCAGAGTGCGCCCAGGCATCGGTCTGGGAGCTCGGGTGGAGAGGCTGGCCTGTCGGGTACGGGGGGTTCGGATGCATCGCATGACCACTTTCACTGTAGTGAGGAAACGGTCCAGCAGCATAACCAGGACCCTGAGAGCAGACAGGACAGATAAATGTTGTTTTTTTTTTTAAATATTTGAATTTTTTGAGGCATGAAAGTAAGTTTGGATCAGAGAAAATGATCGAGCAAATTATTTTTATTAATAACGCTCTCCATAGGACATCACAGTCAGACACAATCTTATATTATGTTATCATAAACTCACCCCTTGACAATGAGGACCCGGATACTGATGGTGTTGGTGTTGTGAGTGTGACTGTCCAGACGGCCCGCTGCTCTGATCTGCAGGACAGCCTTGGCTGGGATAAGGACCTGACGCAGGTCTCTGAGGGTCAGCACAGTAGAAAGGGTTGGATGGGTGGAAACCACTTGTTGAATATTGACCCTGCGCTGGACTGTAGACACCATGGCCGTTTGGATAACCTCCAGGCATTACCTACAAACGCAGCACAAAAAAAGGGAGATTACTCATAAGAAAGTCTGTGAAAGGGCTGTGAGTAAACGTATAAATCTGAGTGATGTAACCCTTTTAGCACAGCGGCAGACTGTGAATGTGAGGGGAAGGTTAAAGAACTTAAGGGACTTAAGAGAATGAGTAGATTTACAGCTAATGTAGTTACACCCTTGGATTTAAAGAGCTTGGTTATGTTGCATCATGAGCCGTACCTGTGGATTGTACTGTGGCTGAACATCCGATCCTGAAGGATAGGTATTTGCATAGTGTCCTGAGGAATGAGACTGAGGATACCAGTAATGTGGAGGGTAGCCTGAATACTGAGGAGCGTCCTGTAAAAACACACAGTGCAACAAAGAGGAGTTACTGAGGAGGAAATCTCTGTCTTTTAGTATTCAGGGAAACAGGAGTGGTCCAGTTTATAGTCAGAGTTTTACAAGATAACACAGGAATCAACCACATCTTTTGACATCAATAAACAAAGGCACTGACTCGTTTATTGCTTGTTGAACCTGTTTTAAGCAAAGCAGATAACGAGCCCGTGTAGCTAACAGGACACTGGCTGAATTATCAAGGAAATGTGCTTTATTACTTAAACATATACACTCTGTATTTCTTCTGGCAGCGTTATTTCATCAAAGGTCACAAACTCGGGCAACAGCTGAACTGGCAGTGTAGCCGTAACTATTACATAATACAAGCTAGCAGCGTTAGCCGCGCAGCTAGCATAGATAGAGCTCTACCGTTACGCAAGCTAGCTAAGAAACAATGTTTTTCTGAACGAACTCAGGTCGTTTTCAGCTAATTAAACACACTCAAAAGCAGAGAGGAAACACATGGGATTTTTTCCAAGCTTTATCCGCTTACTTACCATAGTGTTATTCCAGTTTCCGTTAGTATTTTCCGAGTTGCAAGTCGAGGGCCAGCCAGGTTTCAGATTTGACTGCATTTGATGATGATGCATCAGCTACGCGCATTTCCCGGCAGCCTTCCTGTCGTTCGCCATTGTAGGAAAAAAAAACAAACCCTTAATTAACAAGCTTAGTGTTTCCTTATCTGAGCCGTCGGCTGGTCCGAAGTGTTAACAACAGTGCTGCCGTTTTTCAGCAGGAGACGAGATCGCTTGATTTCAATCAGGAAATGATGAGATGACGCGGAGCTCCAGAGATCCTGTACTGTCTCTTTAAGGAAGAGCAGGAAGAAAAGTGAAGAGGTCTCACTCTGCCGCCATTTTCCGGCGCTAGTCCAGAAACTGCTGTCATTTTACCCTCACAGATTTAAGTAGTAATGAAGTGCAACTGCATTTACTCATGTACTCAAGTACTTAATTACTAATTTGAGATACTTGTCCTTAACTTACGTGCATTTAATTATGCATCTTTCTACTTCTATTACACTACATCTCAGAGGCTAATATCTGATCTTTTAATAAACTGCATTTGTTTGGCAGCTTCAGATAACAGCTGCTTTTAAGATTAAATTTTTCATACCCTTCCTGTCCCTTAAATTATATATCTCCACTTTTTTCTTTGTTGCATCTTAAATTTACCTTTTATCCTAAGCTCAATAAACTCTATAATATTCTCTTGGAGTCTTGGGGCAAAATGCGTTCTAACCAAACTAAAAAACAGGCTATTTTTACAAGGTGTTTGTTCTCACGTGCAAATATATGATTATCTTATCGAATATACAATTGCTGCTACTATTGATGATTCATTTCTGTGGATTAAACCATATAACAGTACAAAGTAGCTCAACACTGAACATCTACAGCATTAAAGCAACATATATTATATATTAATATTATTTAATATCAAACCAAAACATCATAAATAATAGTGAAACAGTGACAACATGAGTACCCTTACTTTGATACTTTCAGTACATTTTGCTGGTGATAATTACATAGGTGTGCTTTTAATATAGAGAGGGGTTTTTTGCAGATTTTTTTACATGTAGTTATGTACTTTCACAGTTTTTGCTTTAAAGCAAAAATGTTGGTTGTGTCTCGAATCTGTCGCTGTCGCGCGAACATATACGATCTTCGGTGTCGCATGTGCGTCAGCAGACACTATTAGCCAATAGGGGAAAAAACATTAAAAATTATATTATTTTTAATACTAAATAAAGTTTAAATTTACACAACTTAACCTTCTGTGGTGTTGTGTTTATTATAAAACCACTGAACCTAAAAAAACTACAATAACGAGGAGAATTTTAATCAGATTGCAGCATCCAAAAGGTTAAACGTCTACAGGAAGTTCCGGGAGTGTATAAAGACGCTTCCTGTGGTCCTCTGAAAAGAAACATATTTTGAAACATTCATGGCTTGACGTTGTAAAAAGGTATAAGAAGCAAACAAACAGCACCCCAAGATGAATTACGTACCGGGGACGGCGAGCCTCATTGACGACATCGACAGTAAGTGTGACGCAAAGATCCGCGTCCTCGATCATGTTGATGATTTTTTGGCGAAAAAAATGGTTTCAAGATGTGGCATCGTGTGTCTGACTCAATCTGGATCACTTGTAACCTGTTAATGTTGTGATTAATCACATTTGTGTCCTGCAGAGAAACACCTGGTGCTGCTCCGAGATGGAAGAACATTGATCGGTTACCTCAGAAGCATTGATCAGTTCGGTATAATTGATTTGAATTATTTCCAAACTTGATTCCTGCTCGTGCAAAACACAAGCAGCTCAAACGTTCATCTAAAGCTCATCATCTATCATTTTTTTAATAAATATTTTATTCTAACATCTCATCTTTTTCTCTTCCAGCCAATTTAGTTTTTCATCAGACGGTTGAACGAATCCACGTGGGGAAGAAATTTGGTGACATTCCCAGAGGAATTTTCATCGTGAGAGGAGAAAATGTGGTTCTGCTTGGAGAAATAGTAAGTGGGAAAGTCTTTGTTTTGTTTGTGTTTGTGTTGGAATAATATGAGGGGCTGAAATAAAACATGCATAGGCTCAAATTAAAAAAAAAAGAGTATGTTAATGATCACCACTAATGATATATTTAGTCCAAATTATGTCATCTGCACATTTACATGTCAAAATAATTGTTTTTTTATACAATAAGTCTGTTTATTTTTTTTGTTTTTAATTGCAGAAGAGGCTATAAGATACTGATGCAATGCTAGGATGATGGTTGTTGTTGTATAAAGTTACTTTAGGTTGTAATAAACCTCATGTCACTTCTTTAAAAGAGAACAAACAAAGTAGAAATTACATTAAATTTAAATATATTTCAAAGTACTGGATCTAAACTTATACAAACAGGTGTAGGGGTGCACATTTCCGTCTTTACTTCTTTATTATTGTTTGGAAAAACTTAGACAAATCAAGTTCACAGCAGTGAATTATCAACTTTTATACAATTTTTAAAGTAATAAGAGGAAATTTTAAGTGCGCAAAGGCAGCTTAACTTCTTCATATGGCTTTAAAAGTGAATATTTGAAATAATATGTAAGAACTGTGTTGAGAAATAATCAACTACACTTTTAAAAATAACTATAACTGGTCAATCTGGATCAGTTCAGTCACAGATCAGTGAAATCTGTCAGTATCGGCACTTGATACTGTCTTTAATCTGATTTGTTCCAACTCGAGTTGTGATCAAGAATGCAGGAAAAGCTGATGATGATGATGATGATGAAAGCTGTTTTGAGTTTTGAGAGAAAATCACTGAGAAAAACTCACACAAACTATGAACTTAGAAAATGTGTTCATGTACAGTGTTTAACAAATTTATTAGACCACCACCCAAAGTAATGTTTATGCCACAGCTGCCCTAAATTAACAGCATCGGTAATTACCAAAATCATTTTTATGTGTCTGTAATGGTTAATACACCAATATGTAGCAGCTCTTTAACCAAAATGATATTTTTAATGCTAAAATATAATTATTATTGTTATCCATGAATTTTCAAATTTACTGA
>JAPZDV010000022.1:27376962-27387982 GCA_029814665.1 Acanthurus lineatus | reverse complement strand
GCGGCCTTCCGCCGAGATTTTAATGTGTGTTGAGTGATTGAGAACTCTGTTCAGCAGCCTGCATGCAAATAAAGAAAGTCTCAAGAGATATGTCATTTTATGTACAGTAGCAAAAGTTTTATTTCCGGCCAAACTTCAAAATAAAACTCAAAAAAATGGAGGCACTTAAATGGATCAGGAGGAAAATATTGGGCATGAATGTTCCTGATAGGGATTGTAGGGACTGAATACAGTGAAATTGATCATTTTAATTGAGTAATTTTACATTTTAGTGTCAATGAAGTGATAAAGAATGTAAGCACTTAATTGAAATATATAATAAAATAAAATCTTCTTCGCTCTGGGATCCTAATATTTCAAGTACAACCAACATGAAAAAGGTGAACATGCTGACATGAAAGTAACCTAGAAAAAACTGTTTTATTAAAAAGTAACTTGCAATCTTATGAACTCATTTATTTTACAAGAATTGAGTTTCATCCGGAAATCTTCAGAGAGCAAAGACACTTAATAAATAATCTGAATTTACTGCACTTTTTACTGCTGTAAACATGTTAACAAGAAAAAGACCAGTGAAGATATTGTATTTTAAGAATATCCATAATCTGTTTCATACAGGACAGTTGTTATGCAGAGATTATACCACTAGATGGCGACTTTTTCTTTATACACACCACACAGTCATTGAAGTAATCAGTTAGAGAAGAAGTATTAGATCGTTGTCAAATCCCTAATTTGACCTGGAAAATTTAATGTATGTCAAATAATTTTAATGCTCCTTTTGAATTAACTTTCTGATTATTTTCCTTATTAATTTATTGAGTGTTTAGTTTGTGAAAAATATGCAAATAGCGAGAAACTGTAGTGGAAATATGTCCCCTTTTATACTGGGAACCTTTGCAAAGACCAGTGGATGTTCATGGATCAACATTAAGGTATACTTGTTTAGTACATCATAAAGCATCATATTTTATAAACTTTTCATATGTTTTTCATGCAGAAATCAGAATTTGTTTAGTAATGAGTGAGATTTTACCTCATTTATATGATTTCAATAGAGAAACAGAGGATTTTTAACCAGGAGAAAGAAGAAAGAGTGTTTGCATCGGAGCAAATATTCATATAATGCAGTAAAATTAAGAGTGACACCTGTGAACTTCCTCTCAGGTGATCTCAGGTATGGTGGCTGATTTGGCATCTGCTCTGGTTATAAGCATCTCTGCAGGGAGTTTTGGTGAGTTTGATGAAGAGGAGTTATTGTGTGAGAGGAGGTCTAAACAAGTGGAAACACCTGTGAAGAAGAAGCGAAGCTGTTTTTCTTATTTCTAAAGTCTTAACAGCTTCAGTGAAAAGACGCATTTTAAAAATCTACCTTTTTAATCTTTTTGTGAATTCATCAACTTCAAGTTCTGGAGGAAAACTCTCAGTTTTAATACATACAAGCATCTCCGGCCCTGTGCTTTTATTTTGCTGACGGATGATCTGAACTCCTCGTTGAGTCGTTTCAGTCTCTCGCTTGACGCAGCCGTGACGGAGAAGCCCCGCCCATTTCGATTACGCACCACCGGTGGAGGGGGGCGCGCTGATGTCCTCTCTGGTGCGCTCAGCCAACCCCTGCTGTTGCAATGTAAAGCTGGTAGTATCCTGGTCTCCCGCTGGAAAAGAAATCCGCCTGAAAGGACCCCCGGTTCGCGTACATCGGTGCTTCAAAACTTGAATAATTTCTGCGTCGGAGAGATTCCGCAACCGAAATTACGCATGGAATGGTTTTGGGGGGACTGGAGTAGAAATGCAGCGCCGCACTTCCAGCCCACAACAAGAACCATGCCCAGTTTACATTGCAAGCAAATCTATGACATCCTGTTTTATCCCCTACGACTTTGATATGAGTGAAATTTGCTCGGATACCGACGAGGAGTGAAGAAAAGACGCGCAGGCAGAAAAAGGCTGAAGGACGCTGTTTTTTCGCTGCAGACGCTTGTACGGAAAAAAAAAAAACCTCTGCATTTAGGATTTTTTTTTTTTTGATGGAGCTGGAGAACATAGTAGCCAACACTGTACTGCTAAAAGCGAGAGAAGGTAAGTTGACACATGAAAGGAGCTGAGCGCAGACAGTAAGTGGTGCTGAATGTGTCACATTTTGCGCTGGATATGCAGAAAAAAAAAAAAGGTGGGAATAATCACGCTGATGACGGCAACAAGGTAGCCTGCGGACTGTACGGCTCAGTACAGCAGGTAAACCCCACGGATGCAACACAAAATGAGATCTTATGCAATATTACAGGTCAGCGTGGACGCATCTGATTGAGAGATTTAAAAAAAAAATCATCGATTAGAGCTCTGTGGATGATTTTTTTTTTTAATTTGACAGATCCTATGCGTTTTTTTTCCTCACATATGTAAAAAAAAAAAAAAAAAGGGGGTTGGCGGGGGGTATGCCTCCCACATCCGCTTTCGCTGTCTGTGCAAAATGAATGCGCTCTTTCGCAACATTATGCGTGCTGAGGCACACACTGAGGCAGGGAATAACTCTTTTCACACGGGGAATGCATGAGTGTAGGCTTGCTGGCATTTGAACGGTGATGTGATGACGTGCCCGGTGTTGAAATCCATGTTTGAGGCCCTCACAGAGGCAGGAAAAAGAAAAAAGAGAAAGAGAAAAAGGCTGGTTATCAGTGAGAAACAGTTCAGTATCTGTAAAGAGCCAACAGCAGCTTCACTGTACAGAAATATGAAGGTCTGGTGTCTTTAATGGTTCATTTTTTTAAGAGGAGGACGGGGGTCGTGCTGAGGGCAGGAGGAAGGCCTGCAGGTAAACACCATCATGTGGTCCGACACTGAGATTGTTTCCCCTTAAAGCTGCTTTTATTTACAATCAGGAAAGCAAACACAAATCTGTTGCAGAAGGAGAAAAAATCTACCAAAACATGCTAAAAAGGAGGAAAAATTGTAGGAAAAGCAACAGAAGAAATGCAGCAGATGTTGTGTTTTAAAGTAGTTCGACAATAGTAAATCACAACACACACCGTCAGTCAAATTAGACACAAAAAACCTCAAAAAAGTCGTCTGCAGGCCTGCGAGTGTGTTTAAGGAACCAGTATGTTATAAAACACACCAGTATGACCATCATACTTCCCTGGAACTCTGAAGAACTGTAGAAGTGTGAAACAAACGCGGAGTAAATGACGTAATCTGTCTTCCTCAGTTACTCTTCAACTCTGTAACTCAATTTTTTGTGGTCTGTCAGACATGTACTCACTCACACACACACTCACACACACTCGCAGACACACTTGCACAAGTGCATGCAGAAGTTTGGTAGCAGGCAGCACGTGGTGTTTTCGTGTGGTAACGGTCTCTGTGGAGTTGTTTGGTGACGCAGGAAAAGACTGTAGCTCCTTCCCTTTATCTTACAGTGATGACAGAGAGAGAGAGGGAGGTGTGAAAAAGCTGAAAGGTTGAGAAAGAGAGTGTTCATGGGAATTAACGGCTTAATAAAGCGAAACAGGAAGCTGACACGCTCTCAGAAGCCTGCAGGTCGACGCTGGACGTTCGCTGCCTTCACGGGAGGAAGGCAGAGCTCGACCGGGCCGGCGAATTAAACCTCATGAATTAATAAGAGCAGATAATGACCCGTGATAGATCTCACCTGTCCCAGCTGCTCCGCTGGTGCTCATCCAGTGTGTGTGTGTGTGTGTGTGTGTTTGAGTTTTAATGGCTGAAGCACGACTTTTATTTCCGATCAATGGCTCCACAAACGCTGACACACACCGAAACGTGTCACAGGTTGTTGTTGTGTGTGTTGCTCTTAACTGTCTGAATCATTAGAGGTTTTATCTTACAGGGCCGAGAGCCAAAGATGTGTGGCATGAGTGCATCACACACACACACACACACACACACACAAACACACACACAGCAGTGAGAGAATGAGTGTGAATGAGGCAAATAAAAAGTGTTTGTTCCTGTTTGTTTATGGGAGTGCGACTCCAAACCCCCCGGAGCTGAAACGAGAGGCGTGCATCTCCTGTCCAAACGCACAACAGGAAGGCCCAGTTTACACACACACACACACACACACACACACACACACACATCTTAAATCAGTAAAACAGAGCGAGTGGCAGCGAAGCGATGACCGGGTTCAACAGTGCTGCTCTTTGTTTATCCACAAAGTTCTTAAGAAGGCTGATCTTTGATTATGAGAAGTCAGAGATGGAGGATTTTAGATCTAACGGGTTCACACACACTTTTCGCTGGTGTTCAGGATGGAAAATACAACTCCAGAAAGTATAACAGCAGCTCTGAGCTTTATTAAAACCATATCCTGAAGTGACCACTTCCTTACATAAAGCCGAATGGTATTATACACTATCAGTCAGATGCAGCCCATAAGCTATCTAATCAAATTGATCGTTACGTAACAAACTGAGTGGGCTGCTGCCATCCGAGCTCCATCTTCCTGTGGAGCTGCTCTCCGGTCTCTGCGGAAGATACTTCATGGATGATGAGTGAAATGAAACACCGCCGTCTCCGACACGATCATCTGAGCGTCATCTGACCGGCCGTGACGGGAAGAGACGGCGTGCTGATGCTCGAAAAGCTTCGCCGTCGTCTCTCTGTGGGGGGGGGAGAAAGAAAGAAAGAAAGAAAGTTCCTCAAAGTTATTGGAGCTTGACTTGTCTGTTTGTTTCAGTCAGATGTGTTTGGATTTGCCTTTTTAATGTCAGCTGACACACATAAAGACAGAGTGAGCAGGTTCAGTGTTGGGGTGTGCTGTAGATGTGTGTGTGTGTGTGTGTGTGTGTGTGAGAGCAGACGAGGGGTGTGGGGGTGAATTCCTTTGTTTAAATGTAACCTGACCTCGGCTGTTCTGACGAGAGCAGCATCAGTGCAGTAGACCCTGAGCTTATGAAGTGTGTGTTGGAGTGTGTGTGTGTTATAGTGTGTGTTAGAGTGTGTGTGTGTGTGTGCATGCCTCTGCCTGCCTCCCCATTCACAACTCTCGCTGGCAGCGGTCGCAGATTTGGAGCCAGGCGAGCGAACGTCATCGGCTGTCGAAGTGAATGAGAGTAAGGGGGAAAAACTGCGCCGCTGCATCCAGATGCCTTTCTTGAATTGCGGTAACTGAGCCGGAGTATTTAGTTTGGGCTACGAGACCGAATTCCACTCCAACGCCTGCTGGCTTTCACATTCAGCCCTGTCGTGTTTCTTTTTCTTTTTTAGTGCAGGTTGTAGTACGAGCAGCTGAAGTGAAAAACACCTCTGTCACATCTGCTGTAAGGCGAGTTCACGAGAACGATGTTCGCTCTGTTTGTTTTGCTTTTTTTTTACCGTCTTCATTTTCACAAACAGCAGATTTGTTGGATAGTTTTTTTTTTGAAAACTGAGATACTCTCTAATGATTCATATAGGAAGCTTTTTATTGGATAAATGACTTTAATTGACAGCAAATGTGCTGTAACCTGCTTCACATGAGGACTGAAGTGTAATGCAGAGCTGAAACAATTTATAGATCATTCAGCTGATCAAAACAGGGTACTTTTGTAGTTTTTTCATCCATTTTCAAGTAAAAAATGGCAAAAATTTGCTCGTTGCACCCCTTGCAATGTGTATACTTGGTGGTTTTCTGTTTTATTTTGTATAATGAGTATACTTAGGTTTGAGATTACACACATACAGATGAAGTCGACATCTTGAAAAAGTCCATTTTACATTCAATAGCTGCAACAATTAGTCGATTAATCATCTAGTTGGTTGAAAGAAAATTAGTTTCCAGCTATTTTGATGATCAATCAAAAGAAATTGTCAAACTTTTGCTGGTTTCAGCCTCTTAAACATTTGGATTTTCTGCTTTTCTTTGTCGTTAGTGTTTATAAATGAAGAGTTTTTGCATTTTGGACTGTTTGTTGGACAAAAAAAACCAATTTAATATTAAACTTAACAGCTTGTACATTTATCTTGAATATAAGCTGCTGGTTAATCATTGATGGAAATAATTGATACTTGCATCTCGAGTATAATCGCACATCTCAAATACATTCTAATGGGCTTATTGGTGATCAGATCTATAATACACACAGTTATCTGAAATCAGTCCAGAATCTTAAGGCTTTGAATAAATGTGGGACTCGTTCTTGTGCTAATTTACAAACTGGAGATCCCTCAGAGAAAAGCCTTACATGATTAGCACCTAAATATAGTTGCATCCAGTCACATTTTTGATCTCTCCCAAAGTGCAGGAGGATTGTCAGAGCCCCAGATTCAGTTTGCAACAAGTCCAGATTAGATTTTGTTGTGTTGAGAGCGAACATATCAAGTTGTTTTAATCTGATCAGCGTCAACAAGAAGCTCTGCAAGATAACGGATGATAACAGATGTGAGGAATTTGTCTTAACAAAGCGGCCGAGCGTACTGTCTTTAGGCTCCTGCTGCAGGGGAGGTGGAGGGTTACGGGTTTGGAGTGGGGGGGTGGACGGTGTTGCTTCATCATGTGATGCAGCAGCAGCAGCAGCAAGTCTCAGCACGCTGGTGGAGCTGCTGCCATCATCAGGACTAAACAGAAGTCTAGTGAAATGAGCCGAGCAACCTGTTTGAATGTGCAACCGCTGCCGTCAAACACACAACACAGGCCTTTGTAGTCGGCATCAATAATATACAGTAGACACACACACACACAGATGAACTTTCTCCCCCCCCCTCCTTCCACACCAACAAAAACACTCGCCCCGAGTGCTCCTCCCTCGGGACCCCTCTGAAAGGACGGGGCTATGACATAATGCGTCGACTTTTATTGGGCAGGGAGCTTTTTAATGGAGGGGAGAGTAAAACACACAGGAGGGGAAACGAGCCTGTGGTTTCTGCTCCGGGTTCTCCTGACGGGAAAAGAGGGATAGGAAAAGAAAACTGTGAAAGGAGCCGGTTGCAAAATAAAAAAAAATTAAAAAAAGGGCTGCAGGGCTGCTCATGACCCGTTCTTACACATCTTATATTTATTGCGTCTGTCAGAGGCAACTCGCTTTAATCATTTAATTTTTCATGTTTTCCCGTCTTAACTTCCCGACATGCACGTGGCAGGAGCACTTTATGTGTTTACTGGTAGTCGGGGTTACTACTGAAACTGTCCCAGAAATAAAGTTCTCATCCATGTTAGCAGCATCCGCCTCTTTGGTTTAAATGTTTTAATTGGATGGATTCTCTTGATACATTAATTTTACATCCCGTTAGAATGAAGCTTAATGATGTTGGCGCCACCAGAAGGTTGACGTTTGGGAATTTTAGTGAAAAGTCTTGATAATTGTTGGATGAACTGACTGGAATTTGGATTGTTTGATAAACTGTAGTCATTTTCGCACCACCATCAACATTTTATCCTGTTGATTACATGATTTATGACCTGTGTTTTTGCAAAATAAGCTGCATTTAAATCAATCTCAGCTGGACTTTTCAGGCTAATTAGCAAATATCTGAAATATAACCAACTAACAAGATGAGCATGTTAAACTTCAGCATGCTAGCTATGCATTTGTGAGCATGTTAACATGCTAACATTAGCATTATTCGTAGCGCTATCTTGCAGTCTCACATCATCTAGCTCTTGTTTGAGAATTTCTTTTTAAATAAACTTTTAATTTTATAAATGAATATACAGAAATCCATATAATTTATTCTCTGTCACAACATGATTTAGCAAAATTATCTGCTTTTCCAGTTCAATTTGCTTTTCATTTCATTTTCAGTTCACTTTTTGAGGCTGTGTTTAGTGCAAAAGTAGCAAAAAAATAAATAGCATCGCTGAAGATTCTGTCATTTTTTTGTTGTATTTTAGCTTTTTTTTCTATTATAAGCAGTTTTTAGGAAAATTAGAGAGTGTGTTGTCAATCGTACATTTTATTTTGGTGGTTTTCTATTTAAGATGCTTCTACATGCGCATATTCCACCATGATTAAACTATAACCAGTAAAATATTCCCCCTTTTTATCAACAAAAACAAAAATATTTTGGTAGTGTTTTTAATTGTTTCGGATGGTTTTGTTTGTTTCTTTATTCTGCAGCCGGCTGTGCAACAAAATTATTTCCTGTTTACATATTTTCAGCAGTTTCACATGCAGCTTTTCTGCAATAACAGATTTAAAATGATAAAGGGTTTTTTTTTAATCGTTGTTTTTCTTTCTTGGCTCCTCATCTTCTATCAGCAGTGATACATGGAGAGATAAACCAAAAGAAGAAGCAAGAGATGCCCGTTTCTCCATCAGCAACGCGCCACAAGGCTCGCTGTGCTTTGAGTAGGAGTGTGACTCATTTTTTCTTGAGTGGAAAAAATTCAGCTCTCTGGCTCTTACTATCTCTATTGTTATTGCTGCTTCTACCCACACATACAGTATACATAACTCAGCTGGATGCAACAAGTTCACGCCTGTTCTCTGGGGGCTGTCGAGTGGAATTCTGGGAAATATAGGAGATAATTGTCTAAAGTAGAAGTAGGCAAGGTGGGCTGAGGGAGAGTGGACGCAGAATGAAATGTGATTTTTTTTTTTAACAGAAGTACTCGAGGAATTAGCGAACAGATAAACTGATCCTTTTTACTTCCTGCATGTTGGACGTCCAGGTTCATGAAAACAGTATTTTATTGTGTCTTCACTGCACTCTGCAGCCTTGGATGAGCTTCCTGTGCTCTGCATCGCTGCATCTTTTCTCTAATGAGGCACCCAGTTAATATTTGATGTGTATCAATTGGGGAACAATCGATACTGTTTTATTATGAAGCCTCCTCCTGTATGCCGCCTGCTGTATGAGGAGCTAAGATGCAAAACTGTGCATTTCTTCAACAGTGTAGACCCACATTTTTACTCATATACAAGCTCACGATGTGGTTTGACTTCATTAAGGCTTGAAAATACACAAGATCTTCTAATTTAGGCCGATAAAACCTTTTGGATGTTTTCACTTTGTTCATGTTTGTAGAAACAAGAGATGCTCATGTGTGAATGACACTAAAGTCCCTCATTAGCCACTGCAGATTATTAACAGTAACCAATAGCTTCAGGATTATTTAAGTGCATTCTGGGAGAAAAATGAAAGTTTAGGACATCTAATTAGAGCTGGGAAATGTATTGATCGTATAAGAATAGACATAACCTTTTATTTCTGAGTATCAGTATATTGCGATTTGACATAAGTGTCGTCTCCAGGTTTTCAGTGCTGCATAACAGTGAAATATTGTTATTTTCTGAACTTAGCAGTCTATTTTAGTTGTTTATTTTAATGAAAATCTCATTTTTTGTCCCTACATCATAGTCTAAATGTTAATGTGTTTGTAAAATAATTTGTCCATGTCCAACCTACATCTAATACTGTACAAAACACTAGAAATCTCAGAGTACCAACTGTATCTTCAGGCCTTCTTTGAGTGCTTAACAATAAGGAAAAAAGCAAAAAAAACTTTTAAAAAATGACCCAGTCAGAGCAGAAATTAAAGCGAAAGCTGGAACAGCAACTTTCTCAGCAGTTCAGCTCAGTTAAGGCCACCTTTTCTCCTTCGAGGGATGTTGCCATAACAGAGACAAAAGATCATGAAATGTCAACACGTGAAACAAACTTCTTCATGAGGAGATTATTTTGTGTTTGGACAGAAAAGAAAATGAACAACAGTTAAAGACAAGAGACACAGCTTGAAACTGTCAATTTAATCTCCTTAATCTCTTTAATCTCTGTCTGTGGAGGGTTTTTGCGTTGTTTGTGTGTGTGTACGTGCGAAAACAAGCATGTTTCGATAAAAATCTGTTAGCATAAATTGCGCCGTGAGCTCCATCAGTTTGATACGTTGGATCTCTTGTTTTCATTGGAGGCACTTTTTCCTCCGTGTTTGCTCACCTGTGATGTAACCGTGGAGTTTAACTCTGAGCGAGGAGAAATAAAATCATCACCTCATGGAGATTTTGGATTACATTGCCATAATGTTTGCCCTATCAAAACATTTATGGAGGTGAACAAACACGCCAACGCCACGTCAGAGCGTAGCAGCGCCCTATTATCGCGAGCTTCATGTGGACTATGCTCTGTCCTCCTGGATCTTTATGGATGAGCAAACAGAATGTATTACCCTGCCCTGAACCCTGCGCTCTGTGTGTGTGTGTGAGTGTGAGTGTGTGTGTGTGGTGCTTTGATCCGACGGCCCGGTGGGTTATATAATTTCAGTCTATTGAATGTCGTCCCCTCCCACCACCTCACATTCCATATTTTATGTATTTATAGAACAGGAAACTTGTGGCACATGACTTTTTCCCAGACAGGAAATACCCTGCCTTCGCTTCTTTTCCGAGATTTCTGTCCGTGCATGCAAGTTTTTCACACCGAGTACCTTCCTGCACATGGCTGACACACACTATTACACACACACACACACACAGCTACTCTGGCGACAACTGTCATAGCTCACCAGCTCTAAGGTCACGGACCGGTTTGACCACCTCACTTTGTATCAACACATTGCTGCTGCCCTTGGGCCGGCTGCTATTTATAGCAGTAATGTTTACAAGGACATAAAGGGGGTAAAAAAAAGCCACACATGTATTTTTTTTCTTAAAGCTTTGTGCAGAATGAAGCTGGAAGCAACATGTTACACACTGACTTCACGTCCAAATCAATCTTAAACACATAAACGTGTAGCTTTCATGCTAAAGAAAGCTGCTTTGTTAAGGTCAAGTTAGACTCGGTTGGTGTGGTCGGTCACGGCTGTACGCGAGCGTCAAACATCACATCTCTGGTTTGTGTGTTTGTGTAAGTCTGATTTTTGAGTTTATGACCCCTCATTAAGTGTTTTTACACGTGACCCCCCCTGCAGCAGCTAGAAAGAATAGTCAAGTGTCGTCAAGTAAACGTGGATGGTCACAGATGTCGTTAGCAGATGTTACAGCTGGACTAACCCCCATGTTTTTGTTTTGTTTTGTTTCGTTTTTTTTTTTTTTTTGGGGTAATGTGGAAAAGGGGTATAGAAAGGGGGTCTTTAGGGTTGGTAATT
>JAPZDV010000022.1:27366445-27376862 GCA_029814665.1 Acanthurus lineatus | reverse complement strand
TTTTAATTTATTGAATTTTAATGGAGAATACAATCTCTGAAATACTAATTTTTATAATTTTTTTCTTTACTAACCCCCATGTTTTTGTTTTTTTTTGTTTCGTTTTTTTTTTTTTTTTTGCGGTAATGAGGAATACGTGGAGAGAAAGAGGGTCGTTCAGGATGGTAATGAGGCGGCTGGACAGAAGGACCGACATGACATCATGGTGGAACAGGGCAACAAAGAGCTTCTTCCTGCTATAGTCCTCCCCTTCTGCTCAGGTCTGGGCAGCGTTTCCCATCGGCTTCCTGTGGCACTCGGACCACACACACACACACAAACACACACTTCAGTCAGACTAAACCTCAGGCATTACCCCAAAATGACCTTCTACTATAACATATATTTAACATTTACAGGAAAAAATGGAGGCTAATGCTGCTAAATAAGGCCTCAGACTTCACTGTAGAGGTTAAATCTATGAAAAGTGTTGAAAAACTTCACCTTTATAGGATTTATTGCCGTGCGTTTGGCTGTATTAGCTTGTTCAGGTCGATTCAATAAGCTGGTAAAATAACATTTATTGGTGTTCAGTTAATTATCTTTCATATCTATCCTGCTTGTACTAAATACATAGCAACACGCAAACATTAGCCTGTGACTTGCAGCACAGTGCAGGAAAAAAAAAAAATCACACAATCTAAAACGATTTTTCTCATTTCCAAGCAACTCGATATCCGTCTCTGTTTTGCAAGAGATGATTATCTGGTACTACGTCTAGATGTTCCTCGTGATAAAGCAAAACTGTACGCCACTACTGTGCAGCAAAAGCAGGAACAGGATGTTTTAGACAGAGCGCCAATGCAAACTCCTCTTGGCTTGATAATAAGCTAGTTGGACATGGACACTGGCTCTTACCTGCAGCTCTAATGCAAATAAATACCATGTATTGAACAGTTGGACATTGTTTTGAGAGAAGGAACAGGGAGCCTCAGGGAGAACAAAGGCGTTTGTATTATCGTCTGGTGCTGGTTGGCTTCACTGTTTTGGTACCTCACTGACCACCGCGGCATGACTCAACCGTGAGGCCGGCATTTAACAGATCAGACAAAGGAGGTGATGTGAGAATGAGTTGGATAATCAGTTGTTTGTGAACAAGAATGAAAATTTAAGAGAACAGGGGAGGGAGACGAGTGTTAGGAGTGTGCAGAAAATGCACCGAAGTCAGTGTTTGCACAGTGTAGGAGGAGACAATAACACATATTCACGTTGCTTCTCTCCGCCAGCTCTCCTCGCATCACATTCTGCTGCAGATGTTGTTGTCACATATTCGCCAGATTCGCAGCGTGAGGCTCAGGATGTGGTTTCGTCTGGTTGTCCAAAGCAGATCTGACTGCATGTCTGAAGTGACAGTGCAAGTGGAGGTGTTTGAAACCTCAGCAAACCCTCTTTTTCTCTGTGTGTGTGTGTGTGTGTGTGTGTGTGGAGTGGTTCATGGCTCGTATTCTTTTGTGTGTCAACACTTTGTGAATATAACCTCACAGCTAAGCAGGGACGTTTTCTGAATGTGTGGACGGATGAGGCCTGCAGAACTGCCCGAGTCGGTTAAATTGAGCATGAGGACATTACTAGAGAGAGGTCACAGCAGAAACACTGCCCACACACACACACAAAAACACACACACACACACACACACACAGATGTTTGGGATGCCGGTAACCCCCTGGTGCAGCGCCAGACGGATGTCGTTCCCTCTCTGACCTTATTTTTGCTTCCCTTGACATGCCTGGATGATGTCAGAGCTGCTGAGCAGAAACAAATAAAGGGCGGCGACCACACTGCCCTCATGGAACAAATTAGACCGACGAGTTCCTGTGTGCAGCGTACCCACGATGCATTGCATACTTCCACTCACGTGTAAGTGACAGACCACGAGAGAGTAGAAAAGTCTTAATGAAGAGAGAAAGAATAATGGTGGAGCGGGGACAAAAAAAAGGGGGTTTATGGACGACATTTACGAGCATATTCATACTTTTAACAGCCCGGTTTTGTTAAACAAGAACTGATCTGGACATAAAACAAACCGTGTAAGTGGAGTTTTCTTCCCCTGCAGCTTCATGCAGTCATTTTAAAATCTCTCTCTGCTTCCTTTTATGTTGTTATTTACAATCCTTCTGTAACTCCCCCCCCTCCTCTTTCTCCCTCAGCCTAGTTTGTTACATCCCGCCAGTAAATTTCCCCTTCAGCGAGCAGATATACAACAGCTCTCGGCCACCAACAATGCAAAACAGAACTTGAAGTCATTTGAACTGATTGAGGCTTGTATTTGTTTAAGGCCACAGTGTCAAAAGACACGGAAGAGCGACAGGAAATTACTTGTTACATCCAGATGGATGGGTCTCTTGTATGGAGATAAATAATTGGTGCATAATATTTGCATGTTTGTGGGAGCGGTTCAGTGTGTTTGCATTCGAATGTTCATATCTGCTCAGCCAACAGGCCTCTGCTGTTCCTTACTGGAAGTCCTTTAGTTGTTTGTTCCAGCTGCACGAATTAAGCTTTTTCTCTACACTAACTTTCCTACACACACATACACGGTGAAGAATGATGTTTCAGGTTTTATTTGCAATCATAAATCTGCTATATTTGGCTAAATTAGTGTCCAGATCATCTAAAGCATTCCCCTAGATTTGTAATATGAACTTTTTTAGTGAATTAAAGGATAATTTGTACTCTTTTTAAATGCATTTTGCAGAGGTGATGGACATCACTTTGTTTCAGGGGTTAAAACGCTCATATTGATGAAATCACAGACCTGTAGCGATGTTCCAGTTTCATGCACATAAAGCTGCAAACTTGCGACCTTTGCAAAAACAAAGCGAGCTGCAAATGAGGTGACATGTAATGATGTCATGATGGTGACAGAAAATCCCTAACGGAGTCCAAAAAAGGCTAAAAACGGAGAAAGACGCTGCTTGTAAAACAGAGAAAAAGCAGATGGTGAGAGCTGCAAAAAGCAGGAAGGAGGAAATGAGGAAAAATTAAAAATAAATAAGTTTTGGATAGCAGCGAGAAGGAAGGAAAAACAGGACATGGAAAGAATAAAAAGGAGGAACTGCATTATTTGCAGTTGTCTCAGCATTGTGTAAAAGTTGAATGCCTGGGTGGAACGTAGATGTTTGGTACAATTATCTGACATGGTGTTGACCCTCCACAGGAAATCTGTGCCATTTGGTGGGCGCTTTTATCCACAAACGCCTTACAGTAGCGTTCGTTTTTAGCTCGGTGGCCCTCGTGGGGAATGACCTTTTTCCCACTCGCTGCAACTGCTGTGTTTGTTGGCAGTACGTCATGTTTTTTTTTTATTATAAAAAGAGATTTAAAATATTGGAGCACATAGCAGCGCAGCGGAGTGTGCTGGTGTTTTTGTTGTGGAGCATAACTTTACACATTAACTGTTTTTCAGAGGACAACTGGTGCTTAAATAAGGAAGTGTGCCTGTTTATAGCTTGTTTAGTCTGCAGAAATGTTGATGAGGAGCAGGTGCTGGGAGTTAATGATTCTCTTAGGGGATATTTTGACCTGAGTTATTAATACATTTGTGCTTCTTGTTTGTCCCTGGCCACTATTTTGTGTGCAAACTGCAGCGACTCAGGCTCCTTTATCTTTATCTGAAGTTATTAGGGTTCTTCAAGCCTTAGAAAGTCTTTTCTTGTGGATTTAAAGTGTGTTTTTCTGCTTAAATGTAAGCTTCAGTCTTTAGCTTGAGCTCTGGTATTTAAAATAACACCAAAACATGAAGAATTTAGCCTTTTTTAATGTTATTTAAAGTCTGGAATTAAGGCAGAAACAGTGTATTTGAGATTAACAGCTCATTTCAGACAGCAGAGAAAGGAAGGATGAGGCGGTAATGCGGGAGGATTGATGGGAAAACTGCTCTCAAGCTTTCACTCAGAGGCTCCAGCATGACGTAGTGCCTCTCACATTCCTGGGTTATTACTTAAAGATGTCTGCTTGTCATTGCCTCTGCTGCTCTCATGCACTCGCTGTTGCCTCTCACGTCGAGGCGAGTCGCTCGCAGCCAATTTCCACTGCAGAGAGCGGTTAAAGGAAATCCCTGTCAGTTCATTAGAGCAGTTTTCGCATATTAAGAAAAAATAAACCAGCTGACCATGACGTAGGGGCGCAGCGGTGCTGGAGTGGATGGAAAACAGTGAAATAAGTTCTCACAGTAAGGGAGGAGAAAGGCAGAGGTGATTTGAACATGGTTTGGATGGGAAATGTGAAGGCGGTCAACTGTGAAAGGGGAGTTAAAAGCAACATTATGCAACAGTTGGTATTTTGTGCAAATATGGCGCCCCCACAGTCCAAGAGTAAAGCATCAGTATCATGAAACAAAACTCAGATTTTTGTGCAAACAAAGTGCATCGACATCATAAAAATGTTGTAGTCTGGAAGTAATGCTTTGACGTAAACATGCATCCCCAAACGTGTTGCAGTTTGCATAAGTTTGCATAAGACTCAGAATAGCAGCATGCTAAGCTAACATCATCTGAAACAGAGTCAACATGCTGCTAACCTTGCTCGAGGCTAAACCACAGTCAAATCAACTGACTTGATGATCAAAAACAAGGAAGTAGGCAACTCAGCCAGACATCGACAAGCGTAAGACATGTAACTTAGCAAGCTAGCTAATATTACTTACATCTCTAACAGCAAGAAATCTGAAGTCTGAAGTCTGTCTAGCAGCCTTTTATTTTTCCGAGCTCTTGACTGTCTTTTGCTTCTCCATCACTGCTTCCTCTGTCTCTTTACCTTTGTCATAATATCCATAGAGGCTGCTAAGTTAGTTGGTTTTGTTGCGATGTAAATATCGACATTCCCCAGTTCTGCAGCAGCAGTTACAGGATGCTAATGAAACTCTGTAAGGGTGTTTTCACATCTGAAAGTCCAAACCAAGGTTTCAGTTTTGGTTGCATTGTGTTACGGTTTCACACTGCAATTATGCAAACAGACTTACAAACTTTACATGACAAACCTACTTCATATTGTCATCAAATACGGGGGTTTGTTTGTCTCTATACTTTACATTGATTGGTTTGTTGGTGGGCGTCCGTTGAAAACACCTTGTTTTGTAGCTTGATTGTGGCTTTATGAGTTTTATCTAGTTGGCCCTTAATAAAGTCTTCAGACCAAATGTTAATAATTCATTTGGTCTCCTCTTTCCTCC
The DNA here is from genome assembly GCA_029814665.1 of Acanthurus lineatus. Taxonomy (NCBI): domain Eukaryota; kingdom Metazoa; phylum Chordata; class Actinopteri; order Acanthuriformes; family Acanthuridae; genus Acanthurus; species Acanthurus lineatus. The sequence goes on along the minus strand of JAPZDV010000022.1, from coordinate 27,371,652 downwards.
ATGTAGTTCCTCAGCTCATTTTTTTGTTTTGGTAATGGTTTTTCTCATTTTCTGGGTAGCCTTCCGTAACTTTCTTTCATCAGTACGAAGGTCCGAACCTTTGTTTTTGCACTGGACACAAACAAAACCATGGTTCACTTTGATCCGGACCGAGACCACCTCTTTTTGGTCTGACCAAAACTTGGCTGTTTGGCACGAACCATGAACTGGGGGAGGTTTCACACCTGCTATTTTGGTTCGGATCAAGCTAAAAAGTCCGAAAGTCCGGACGAAACGGGGCAGGTGTGAGAGCACCCTAAATCACAGAGAATTGAAGCAGAGCAGTCTGAGAAAATCAGAGGTGAGACCAGAAGGTGTTTTCTCCTTTAAAATATGATCTAGTTCCAATAAAATCAGTGACAGTTGTTGGTGTGTGAGACGTAGTGTTGCAAAGCGTTACACACACCTCTCGTATAAGTTACGTAGTGAAGCAACCGGACAGAGCAACTGAGGGAAAAAGGCTCCATAGACATTATTAAAAGTAAACAGACCATAAAAATGATTTTGAGCTGTTGGAGTTAATTAGTAACATAATGTTGATTTAAGGGAAAATAAATTGGATTAATTAATGACTGCAGAGTGAGTTTTTCTTACGTTGAGGACGTATGTGATTTTGTTCGCAATGGTGTTTCGCTGCTGCTGCTGCTGCAGATGTGTGATTATTCACAGCGGTGGAATCCACCCTGGCAGCGTCTCGGGTCCTGATGGGAACTGAGCCGGTCAGAATAGGCTTTCTGTCTGTGTGGACACGAACACACACACACACACACACACACACACACACACACACACACGCACACACACACACTTTTCCACGTCCAGAAAAGCTACTGAGTGAGGAAGAAAGTGAGTAGAGAGACGAGAGATTTATGGAGGAAGTGAGACGTAATCTATGAATTATATATACACACTGAGACTATGATTTCATTCAGGGGAGAGCCCACACACTCCCCCCTTCTTTCTCCAGCTCCCTTTTAGCCATTAGGTCTTCATTTTCTCCTCGCTGATGAAAATAAACTTTGACAACTTTATAAAGTTCTTTCATTATGGAGATTTCACCTCTTTGTGTTTCTCTGTCGCTGCAGGTGGAGGAGGAAAACGGAAAGGGAGGAGCAAAAAATGGAAGGAGATCCTTCGCTTCCCCCATATAAGCCAGTGCACTGAGCTGGGAAACAGCATTGGTATGTGTGTGTTTGTGTGTGTGTGTGTTCTGTTTGTTCGTTGGTGTTTTCAAAAGGCTGTGTTTTAAAAGTGTGTGTGTGTGTGTGTGTGTCTTTCTGCAGAGAGGGACTATGTCAGCATCTGTGAGAAACAGCCAATCGGATGGCTTCTCTTCCGTCTGTACTGTGAGACCAGAATTAAACTGCAACGATGCATCCAGCTGCTGGACGCAATGGTACACACACACACACCAAACACACCAAACACACACCAAACACACACCAAACACACCAAACACACATGAACACACACCAACACACACCAAATGTAGTAACCAGAAGTTTGCCATTAAGTTGAAAACCAGAGAAAAAGGAGCAAACAACTCTTTTCTCTCTTTTAATATCAAAGAGTCTGTGACGAAATATTCCACTTTTTCCTAGTTTCTTTATGGAGATCTAATAACAGAGACTTCTTGAGAAGGGTGGAGTATTTTTTTATCTTCCCAAAACAAAAAAGGAGAAAAAATTAAAGGAATCTTCTGGTTAACTTTATTCCTAAAGTAGTAATCTGTTGTTGAGATATCACATCATTTCTTATATTGACATTTTGCATGGGACATGTACCCTTTACCTAATTTAACCACGTGGATATTTATGACCCTTTAACGGGACCCCGTTTTAAAACTAAACAGCTAAAAACATTAAAAAGTCTGATTGAGAATTTCCAACCATGTCACAGAGTTTCAGCGTTAGCTGGCTGCAGCAGGTTAATGGTGATACGGACATTTATACCTAGCATATCGTCACTAATGCTAACGTATCTTTTAAAGATTGAACCTGATATTTCTCTGATTTTGACAATCTAACTGGTAACAACACTTCAGTTTAGACTGTAAGGACTTTGACTGCTAGATTTGCTTTAATCATATTTTTATACGTTATGATCATACGTTTTAGCTAAGAAACCCCCCAACTCCTGAGCCTCAGAGGTCAATGATGTGACATCAACTTAGTTACGCTATTGGCTTAGAGATGCTTCAACCATATCAGATCTTGTCAGTAAACTCACTTAAATTTAAATATTATGATCATTTTGGACCCGTCAAATTTTTATAAATCATTATTTCACCTCTATAATTTTTTTCAGAAAAATAAAGTCTTTTATTCTCAATCCCTCTAATCCTTTCTAAAAATTCTGTGGATGTGTTATTTTTCTTTTAATTATTTGTTTTCATGCAGTTGTCATCTATATGACCTTAAAATCAACTCGCAACAGTCGTCATTTCGAACAACAAAATCTATGATTGACAGCTGCAAATGAAAACCTGCTTTTGCATGCTATCAGAAACCAATTGTTTTAAAAAATTACTAGAATTTCATGTAGAAAACATGTCACCATTTTTGTAGCAAACTGTAATGAACCAGCTCAGCGAACTCTCAGTTCCTCTGGTGTTCTCAGGTGGGACTGTTTTAGGCGTAACACTCTTTGCAGGATGAGCGCAGGTCTGGAAAACACACACTCATCCACTCAGTGCACTCACATTCATTACAGCATAGCCTGTAGCCGTTTGCTGGGTCGTGCAGCCAGAGGAGACAATTAAACTGAGTAGTGATTATTCAACCAGCCAGACCCCCCCATCAACCCCCCCCAACCCTCCAATCTCTTTCTGTGCGTCTAGACGAAATACCTCCCACATGACACATTTAAGTCTCTATTATTCCCAGAATATCTTTGGGGGGCATGTGACAGGACAGAAAGGACAGCATTGTTTCCCACACCACCCCTTCCAATCCCAAACACTCCCCCATTCCTCCCCCATTCCTCCCTTCTTCCTCAGCCACCAAGCCCTAAAAAAGTGACCGTCACCCTCTGAGAGGAGGGAAACCACTCACTCGCTCTCATCCCCAACACATGTTGCCTCTAATTCTGCAATCCATGTGATGAACTCGCACTTCAGCGACGGTAAACCGGGCCCGAGGGCGATTACAACCAGGCAGGTGCTTGGGTTTCAAGTGATTAAATAACATGCGAGTGCTGTGCAGTTATGAAGGTCTGAGGTTTACTAAGAACGGATCCATCATGTTTTCTCGTCTCCATACTTTCCAACAGAGTAAAGACAGATAAAACTACAAAAAAAAGGTGTGGTAGTTTGTTGATTAAATGAGAGAAATTGGTGAAACTTAAGTTATTTTTAGTGTAAATCCAGAAAGTGTTTAGGAGGGTGAGAGTTTATGTGTGTTTGAGTCTGTGCAACAGAGGAAGGAATGTGCTTTGGGGGTCCAGTGGTAGTCTTACATCATGAGAAGGTCTATGTGTGTGTTTATGTGTGTGTGTGTGTTTGTGTGTGTGCTGGATCCCATCTGCTTCCAAAAGGCTAAGGGGGGCGTCTTCTCTTCCCTTTGGCTGACCCCCCCACCGGCAAAGGGTGGGATTCAGACAGCTCATTTACTCTGTGTATGTGTGTGAGAGTGTGTGTGTTAGTGAGTGTGTTTGTGTGTGTGTGTGTGTGTATAATTTCTCTGGAGCCTCTGATAACAAAGCCTCAGTTAATCAACACTTGGCAGCAATCACCGCTCTTTCTCTCTCTCTCTCATTCTCTCTTTGTGTCTTTCAGTCCTGCTTCAAAATATTTATATTTGTAAAAAACAGTATCTATTTATTATTTAAACATATTTACATTTGTATGCATATTTTGCATTAATTACTGGTCGTCTTTTGGCTTTGTTAAAAGTGTGAATGACGTGTTTTTTAAGGCATATTTTTTCCTTAAGCTTCTGGCTCGTGTGTGTATGTACTGTATATATATATATATATGTGTGTGAGTGTGTGTGTGTGTTTGTGAGTGTGTTTTGTAGTGGAAAGCTGGTGACGCTGGTGTGACACACTGTGACACTCCAGGACCTCAAGGAATCCCGCCGTGTTTACTGTGTGGTTGCCAGGCAACTCCAGACCATGTTGGAAAAAAGCCACTGGCAGACAGAGTCGGGCCGGCGTGCAGCGCGGGCGCCATGTTGCTTCCCTCCTCTTTCAGGAGTTCAAAGTGCTGGCGATGAAATGCATCACAGCGCCCTTTTTTTTTTGTTTTTTTTCCCCCCCAACACATCGTTGTCCAATCAGTGCGTCGCGTAACGGCCAAACCTGTTTGTGTCAACGGCTTCGAAGCCAAAAGCAGCATATGTTTATGTGAGAGTGACAGCGACACACACACACGTACAGACAGAGGGAAGTTTGTGTGGCCTCAAATTCAAAAAACAGCAGCTTCTCCATCACACAAAGCAAAAAATGCACAGAGAGAATTTAAACTTCAGACCGTTTGGGGTCAGAATCGGGCTTCATTTCCTCTGAAACCGGATCCTGAAGCGTCATCAGTATCATCGAAGAGGAAACACTTCTCCAGTATCACGTCCTTCACCTCAGCAGAAGTTGTGTTCAGGATTCATTTCCATTAAATCTTCTTTTGGAAACTTTCTCTTTCCTTTATCCAAATCTAGCATAAAAGCTGTCGCTGTGCCGACTGTAAAGGTTAGTTTGTGATGTCAGGCTCCACAGATAAAATTACTTCACTTGACTAAGAGGGAACTTAATTGTTTAGTACAGACGAAGGAAGAAGTTTTTTATTTATGTAATGTTTTATGTAAGAAATCAGTCCCTATTTTCCCATATTTTACTGTCTAAGTGAGTAATGGGACAACCCTTTTTGAAACTGACCCAGTCCTGAGTGAGAGCGCTGCAGCTGTCAGCTGTGAAACTGGCTGCGATCTTATGTTTCTTGACAAATGTGCGTCGTTAAAGTTCGTCCACCAAAAGTTCTTGTTTTTGCAGACAGACTCAGATTGTTATTCAAAGTGTCTGACAACATTGTAGAAATGATCCCTGCAGAGATGAACCTTTTTCTTTCATTAGTAAGATTGTTTTTTTTTTTTTCTCGTTAAACCAGAAAAAGCCGCAGTATCAACTCTCACTCCAGCCACCAGACTCCATTTACAGAAACAGTAATTTTATCATCA
>JAPZDV010000022.1:27319724-27348224 GCA_029814665.1 Acanthurus lineatus | reverse complement strand
TGTTTTATTTATTCTCATGTACAGCACTTTGGGTCCACTGTGGCTGTTTTAAAGCACTTTATAAATAAAGTTGGTATGGTATGGTATGGTATTCTGCAATAGTTTGGATAATGTAGATTTTCTAACTAATTTTGACATGATTAAAACCATATTTTGCTCCAAGTTTTTCTGTTAAATGCACCATCATGACATATTATTTAGTTTGTGTGTGTTATTTTTATTTATTTATTTATTTTTTTGTTCCAGTTTTCAGGTATTGTGTACATATGACAGCCCCTCCTGAGGACCAAACAAGATCTCTATCCATGACCCACATCTCACTGAACATCTGTACTTCATACTTTGGAGGTGAGCTGCTGTTTCATGTGAGGCTGAAGACATAACACTGCTGTGGTGCAACTAAATTCATCCTCATCTGTGCTGGTACCTTCAGGTACATACTAGATTTGTCTTCAGCGCCAAAGTCATGAAGTGTTTTGGAAGTGGAGAGCCCAGCCCTGAAAAGCAATGTCATCTTCCAGCCTCTGTGCACCTCTGATGGGGCTGAGGAGTGAACCTGCCAGCCAAGGAGCTCTGTGGAGGAGAGGAAGGAGGCAGGTTTCCAGGAAACTCATGTATTGACGGATCGCCATTTCCTCCTGTCAGCTCTTGTAGACTGATACCTGCACATTTTCTCACAGTGCACACACTCAAGGTTAGACTTTGTAGTAGCTGATAAAAACAGGCTGCTGTTGAAAAACCACGCAATCATCTCTGTTACACAAAAGAAAGAGAATATGATGTGCACAGCGTGGATTTCTTTTACCAGTGACAATGTTTTGAAACCGTACTGGTGACTCTGGATGTTGTGTATATGAAGAGAAAAGGAGAAAAGCAAAGATACTTGCAGTCACTACAAATGTGCACTACAGAAACCATGGTGGTCCTTGCATCAGCTCTTCAGCCCATCTCAGCCCACGGCCTCAGAAGCCTTTAGAGGCTCGGATCAAGACCACGCTCGCCAGCCAACACACTCATATGCAATGGAAGAAGACATTGATGTCACATCACACACTGAGGTAACATTATTTCCCCTTTTGATCCTTAAACTTTTTAATCGCCTTCTAGTGTTTGGGTTCACAGCAGCTTAACATCATTAAAACAGAAAGCTACACCTGCTTTGTCGGTCAACATTATGGAAGTAGTTGCTGCCCTTCTGTTGTCGCCGTATTAATTTAGACACCCTCAAGGATAAATGTTCCCTTCTTATCTCACACTGTTGTGTATAAAAACAACTAAGAGCTCATTTGTAATGTGCCTGATTTGGTCCCATGTGTTTAACTTCACCTAAGGTCAACTTTTCTCCCGCTGCTTGAGCTGTAATCTCAGGTCTGGCTCGCTTGGCGTGTTGGCACAGCGGCGGCTAACAGGGTATCTCTTATCCCCAGCTTTGGTTTTCTAGTCGTAACATTACTTCTTAGTCCCTGGCCTCCAGCCTTGTGTGTTGCTTCTTCTGTAAACAGTTGGATAGGTATGCATCGTAACAGGGCAGGGAAATCTATGCTCAAAGGAAGTACGCCCTTAAATTATCCCGTTCTCGATGAGTACATCTACCAACACAGGATGCACCCTCACAAGGCAGAAGAAAAGAAGGCATTTGCAGAAGTGTGCAACTTCTTAGACATCTGAGAAGAGATTTTTATTTGACTTATTGTACTTTATATTTAGGAAATTTAAAATTTCATGGATGCCATGCAGTGAAAATGAATATTAAAAGCTCTAAATACTACATTTGTTTTGCATTGTGTAAATGTCTGAAGCATCTGTTCAGCCTCCTTGTTGCTGCTCCCCCCATTAGGGCCTGAATGGTTTGTCCCGTGAATGTAAACCATCGGAGGAAATCACCAATGGACACTCCAACCACAAGCCTGTGAGTACAGCTGAAAATCACTTTTCATTGATCTTAAGTTAATTAAAGTAGAAGGTCTTTTATTTAGAAACTGCCTGTTTGAACTTTTCTTCTTCTCAGGTCATGAACGGACTGATAATAAGTCACAATGTCAAAGACCACACCAACGGCAGCGCACCACTCAGATCCCTGCCGGTAATAAATCAAATTCTTAGTATTGTAATAAAACCTATTTTGCCATAATTTAATGAAAAGAAATTCATAATTTGATTATTTGTCCAGATTTCCGCACTGAAGCAGAATGGTCTTCTGCAGACCCTGGCAGCCGGAGGGGACCAGCCGAAGCCTGCAGGTGGCACGCACATACTCTCACACACAACCTCTCTTTTGTCTCAAATCCTCTTCCCTCAGGATTTCTCAAGTGTATCCTAGAAACAGGCAGCTGCTGCAGGTAAAACCTCCCTCAGGAGTGCAGGTTGCCAGCCTGGAGGAAGCGCAGGGTCTCAGTGGCCCTTTGAGTGACGCTCAGTGATGAGGATCTGTGACAGGAGGGCTGTCGGCCTTTGCACCGTGGCACATTAGCAGAGCAGCAGATACAAATCTATTATCAGTTCTACTTGTGAAGTTTGTGTGTGTGTGTGTGTGACAGTGTTGAGTGTATTAATTTGTTTTCTAATCTTATTTTTTCAAAATTATCTCTACAGAAGAAAATGTGGAGTTGGAAAAGGCCAGACTGGAGTGGGAGGCTCTGGAGAACGTCCAACCAGGTCAGATGCTTCCTGCTGTTTCACCTGTTTGCATCAAAATATTCATTTATTTTCTTTTGTCTCCATGTTTCTGTCCTAAAACAATCATTTTGTATGTGATAACCACCAGCTCTCACTGAGGACTTGAACCCAACCCCGATCATCTCCTTCAACGAAGCCTTGCAGTACTTTCAGACCACAGACCTCGGAGACTTGCTGGTAAAGAAAATCACACACCAACATCTGACAATAAAAGCTGATATTTGAATAATGGCTCACTCTCATGTTGCCGGAGAGGAAGCAGTCTGATAAAACAAATAAAGGCTGGAAAACAAATCTACCTGCACTTTAATCTCTCATTTGTTTAATTAAACATAAAGTGCATTTACACAGCAGTGTTTCTTAATATCATCATGCAAAACCTGCACTTTGTAGATTAATAATTTCACTATGAAAACTTTCAAGGGATGATAAGAAAACAGCATTATATTGAAAATAAATGAAGGCCGCTAAGTTTGCATTAGGGTCAGGTACCAACAACAGCAAATTAGCTGAGCAACAAAAAGCAAATCCGATCAAATTAAACATAAACACAGTTAAAAAACAGTGTCAGAGAATTTTTACTTGAGGATTGAAATAGTTGTATTTATTATGCTTGAATATTTAAACAGGAATTAATTTGATCACTTGTGGATTTGTCTTGTGGCAAATTTTATCGATAACTCTATAATTTTAAAGTGTTTTTGTATTTTTGTACCCTCTCTCTACCTGCAGAAGAACATCCAGCCCACCATTCGCAGGACAGGTCTGGCTGCGATCACACACTTCCTCTTCGGACCTCCACGGCTGCACAGGGAACTTCTGGAGGAGAGGGATCTGGTCTTCGCCATCGCACAGTGTGAGTGTGTGTTTGCTGGGCATGTTAGTATAATCACCCCACACACAGGTCTGAAACTCATGAATGTTTCTAATAAATCACTGCTTTTCGGTTTTACATATTTGAATGTGTGTGTGTGTGTGTTTTCTACAGGCCATGTGGACAACAGCCAAAGCGTTCACATGCGTGTCCTTCAGACCATTTACAAGAGGCTGATTGGCTGCAGGCTGGACTGTCCTCGCTACGGGTCGCACTGGGAAAACATCGGCTTTCAGGGTAAAAACACAGTTACACTCCATCAGTGTTATTACACACATTCAGGTCTGTGCATTGTGACACTGTGACACAGTAATGAATGTAACACCGTGTGTGTGTGCTGCAGGTATGGATCCAGCCACTGACCTACGTGGCACCGGTTTCCTGGGACTGATGCATACTCTGTACTTTGTGATGGACCCAGAGACTCTGCCTTTAGCCAGAGACATCTACAAGTTATCACAACACCCTACACAGGTATGACCAGCTATGTGAGCATGCATGTGTTTTATGTTTTTGTCAGACAAACACTGAAACTCCTCCTTCTCCATTTGTTCTGCTTTGTGGCCGACTCTGACCTTAGTTCTCCCTGCAGAGGGAACTAGAGCAAAAATGAGAATTTCCCCTCAGGGATCAATAAAGTAAACTACAAAACGAGCATGTTTCGGGACTTGCTCTCGAAGCTTTTATAAACGATCCTTGTGGTCTGAAATTTCCTTGTTTATATTCTCTGCTTTAGAACTTTCCATTTAGTGTGATGTCAATCAACATGACCCGCATCGCTCTGCAAGTCCTCAGAGAGGAAGCCTTGTCCAAGTGAGTGACTCGTCCTCAGTTTTTCATCATGTATGTCGCTCTCTAGCTATTTGTCACGGTATCGCTTCACATCGGTGCTCCTGTCTGTCTGCACCCGTACCAGGGAGTGCAATCGTCGTCAGCAAGTGGTTGGTGTGCTGAATGAGTTCTACGTTGCCACGTATCTGCACTTGTACCAACTGTGGAAGACGCAGCAGAAGACCATTGCTGACTCTGGCTTTGTACTAAAAGGTAAAGAAAATGACTTTTTATCTTTCAATTATTACTGAGCACTTTGAAATCATGCTTGTTTATTCATTCTGTTGCATATGCATTACAACAAGATGAACATGTCGACAGTGTTTCTCCTGTTTTAATATATAAATTAGAAATAATGCATCAGTAAAAGGGAACTTAACCAGTTTCACACATCAAAGTCTGGAGTACCACTGCATGTGTGTTGAAATTGCCTCAAGAGATGACAAGATAGATGCCAATCTCATGTCTGTCTGTGAAAAATGAAGCTTCAGCAAGCATCCTCTTAGCTTAGCTTAGCTTAGCTTAGCTTGGCACAAATTCTGGAAAGAGAATAAAACAACTAGCCTAGTTTTGTCCAAAGGCTACAAAATCTGCTGCAAAAACAACATAACTGAAAATATAGAAATGACAGGTTTAAGTCACAGCATCCATCAAGAAAGAGACCCAAAAAAACCCTTTTAGTTTTACATTTCTGTGTTTGTGCTGATTCAATTAATGAGAAACCGTATTTTCCAAAACATCAAGCTCTTCCTTTAAATCATGAGTCACAGTTTTATGCGTTGGATTCAACACTCAGACAGCAGAAACACAGTAAAAACACAGATTGTCGTCCCGGCGTGAGCCTGCAGTCTCCCTGTTTTCCAACCCTTCAGAGGTGGAGCTGTTTGCCAAAAAGAACCCCAAGCAGATGCTGCGCCGACTAGAGGTCTTCCTGAAAGAGAGGCGGGCAGGTGGAATCCCCCGTGGGACGTCGCCAGACCCTCAGGCCCAACAGCCATCTCCAAGCCTGGGGGAGCGAGGGGCCAGAGCCGGGACGGGACAGGGAAGCAAAGGAAAGGAGATGCACTTCACGGGAGTGTGTGATCTACCGCCAGACATGGAGGGAGAGGCCAGACTCATCTAAGCTAGACTCTGTGTGTGTGAATGTGAGTGTGTATGTGTGTGTGTGTGTGTGTGTGTGAGAGAGCAATCCTGTTTGTGAGTATATCTATTACAATATGTGCGAGTGGCTTCCTTTCAGAGAGCTAGAAACCCCATCAGACCCTGATCTAGGACCTGCTATCTGAACCCATTCAAACACTTCCACTCCTTCCATTCATGCTGGGGTGCTGCACTTTGAATCAGATGAAGATTGAGGGTCTTTCTGAGTTTTTTTTTCTTTCTTTCTTTAATTTAATAAATATTTTTTAAAAGGAAAACATAGAACAGTCAAATATATTAAGAGCTGACGCAGGTTTAAAAACACAAGATGTCACAAAAAAAAAAAACACCAAGAAAGTGAAAGAATGATGCACTTTTCTCTGGTTTTTAGTAGCCAAATCAATAGCTGCCAAATTCTTGTGATTGATATTTGTCCTGCCTAGTGGTCCACAGCATACACACACACACACACACACACACATATATGTGTTAGGGTGTGTTGGCATTGTGCAGTGTGGAGCATTGCGTGGTCAGGTTTCCTAACAAGTTTGGCATTTTGTCTCAGTCCAAGATGAAGCTCCATCACAAGGGCAGCATTGTCAGGCTTACTGTTATAAACGATCTATAAACTTCATGTCGATGAGCGAGAGATTAATCGGTTTTAACGCCCACTGCAGAGCAAACAGAAGAATTTTTTTCTGTCTGTATGAGTGGAGAGCGGAAGATAGATTTTGATTTTGAGTGGTGAGCAGAAATTGCTTGAGGAGGCTGTTTTCAAACATCTTGCACAGTTGACTTTGAACGCAGCTCGCTCTGAAGATCTGATCACTTTGCATTCCTACTAGATTGCGGATGAACTGTTCATCATGTGAAAGACGTAGAAGAATGAACGAATGAATTCAAAGTCCAGATGTGTGACAGCACAGCCAGCTGTTGGGTGTACTCATGTTGTCTGTTGCCAGGGTGCTGATAGATTAGGTCTGAATATTGAGGGGAAATATATTTTAAATAGTTTTAGTCTTTCTGAAGGGACAGCCGTCAACTTCACAGTTCTGTTTAAAAGCACTTCAGGATTTTGTTTTTTTTTTTAAAGCTGTTAAAATTCCATCAGAAACGTCTGAAAAAAACCTTCTGACTTCTCAACTTTTGGTGGTCAAAGCCAAAGAGACCCTTCGGAGAGAGCAGAGCGTTTGGTTGGCTTCGTCCCGGCTAAAGTCGAAAAGATCCGGTTTGAGCTTTCTCTACATTCCGTTAAAAAAAAGCATGTGATTGTAATTTTTTTTCTTTTTTTTGACCTGTTCAAAAAACTTTATTCCAGTGTGTGAAAGAGTGTGTGTGAGTGTGTGTTCGAAATGACTGAGCTGATTTTAATGAAGGGTGCCTCTCTTCGGAGACGTATGGTACAGTATGCAATCCCAGCTCTTACTCAATGATAATCAATACGATAGTGCTGTGTGACGATAGAAATCGTTCCTAACTTCAGGGTTTGTGCGCTTGTGCAAGCAAATGTGTTTGTATGGACGCGTGTGTGTGTGAATGTGTGTGTCGTATGACAGGAACTGACTACAGATGGGGTGCTTTCCTCTGCACGCAATAAGCCAGCTTTACTAAGTACTTGATCCATCAAGCTGCAAAGACGGTACATTTTGTCATATTAAAAAAAAAAAAAAAATGGTACATAACATTTCTGAGGACAGAATTCATCCCGACAGACAGAACACTTTTTTTTAGTTTGTATTTTTTTAAATAACACACACTTTGGGTCTGAAATCGGCTGGTTTCTGCGGCTCTGTGGCCTGTAATGGGTAGAGCTCCTCAGCAAAGCTGGTTCCTGCTTTGTGCCGACGTGAAACCGCCCCCCATCGCTGTAGTCGTAATCTGTAGCATGTTCAGGTAGCACTAGTACTGTAGCATCCTATAGCCTCCTCCTCTTCGTAAAGCTTGTTGATGTCACGTCTCAGTTACAGTCCGTAGTGTCAGTGAGTGCGCAAACTGTTACTACTATAGCACATTTATTTAGTATTTGCATTAGGTCTCCTTGGGTGGACACACATTTTTAGGTGGCGCAGTGTATGTTTCGGAGAGATGTGGGATAGGCTTGACGTGTTATTGAGCTCAACCTTGTCTTCTAAGAAGGTAACAGTAAAAAAAAAAACAAAAAAAAAAAAACGGTGCCTACATCCAGTGGAGCCATGTTGGATAGAGTGCTGGTCGGTCCTCGCTTCCTTCCTATTATAGCTTTGTTTTTTTTGGTTTTATTTTCTTTAATTTGAGCCGCCGTGCCACAGTAGAGTTTCTCCACTTATGTAAAACAGCAAACAGAGTTGACCTGACCCCCTAAAACATGCAAAAACACACCAATAAATAACACAGGCATGTTTAAATTTCTACGTCAACAGCTACCTGGATGGTTGTACTCCGCCATCTTCGTTCTCCACCAAACTGTACAACTTCAAAAAACAAACAAACAAACAAACAAAAAAAACGAGCTACAGTAGTTTAGCCAACTGTTTGAGAGTGTTTTTCGACTGAGCAGGAAAATTTGCACTGTTGTAGATATTTGATAGTATGTGTGACGTATGCAAGAGGAAACAGGCCATCTTCAATAGCCATAATGTTCATTATCGCCCACCTCATGACACAAGCTTCGCGGAGTCCAGTCCCCCTCCCCGCTCTTACAACAACAACAATAAAAAGTAAAAATTAAAAAAAATTGCACCACAATATAATCTCACATTTAGTTTTATTAAATTTTCAACTGAGGAGCAGTACAGTGTACGTAAATCAGGAAGTTTGTATATAGAGAATTAATGATTGTAACTGTATGATTGTCTGTAGGGCATTATACTGAAACACATTGCTTACCTCAAGACTTAAAGACAAATCTCTCCTTTTTCTCTCTCCGGATGTTCGTTTGGCCTCTCAGTCAGACTCTTATCTTTTAATGTTTCCTTGTACTTTAGGCCTTCTCTCATACCAATTGGACATGTTATATAATGTATATTCAACATCTAAAAAGCACTAAGTAATAGCAAACTAACACAAGAGCTGGTCAATGTTACGTGTATTCTATTTAAAGACACATTTATAGACACTATATAGGCCCACACATGCTCTGATACACATCTGCAGATAGAGAAAAATCTTTTTTTTTAAAAAAAAAAACAAAAAACGATCTTTAATTGGCTCATGTTTACCATGTTTGAAATGAGCTGGTTTTCTCGTGGCTTCAGTGATAGTACAGTATACTTTTGCTGTGTTTAAGTGTTCGATGTCCTGGAAAACGCTCAGAAACAATCCAGTCTTTACAGCTACAGTCACAAACAAACAGTTCAATATATGATTGTAAAGATATAGGCTTGATTAGCAGTCATAATGCGGTGTATGCTTTGACCTTGGTATATATTGAGTATCCAAACAAGGCCTGATTTATCCTCTCATATTACCAAAAGTTATATTTTCAGCCGTTGTAATAGATCATATTCTTATGCGTTGATCATCGTTTGGAAAATCTTCTCAGTTGTGAAACCAGAACCAAGAGATAACAAAAATATATCTATATATCTATATAAATTTTAAACGGGTTCTTGCAGGACGTCGGATGCTCTGAGAGGTGTGGTGTGAAGTTCAGCTTCCCACAGCAGCAGCAGCATTTGCAGCAGCAGCTCGGCAAATACAATCACTTCTCTCGAGATCCTGCGCTTTATATGAAGGTGTTTTACTGTCGCCGTCGTCGTCATGTCCCTCAGAGCATTTTATGACTGTACCTTGATTGTAGAAGCCCTATTTTATACTGAGAGTTATTTCAGAATACAGTATGTGCTGTTGTACATTAAATGTATTGTATGGAGAAAGCTAAATAAATGCTGTTTAAAAACTAATTCGATTTTCTCTGTGGAATCACTGAACCATTGTTTGCACATTTTCTCAATCAGTTTACAACAAATCAATATACTTATACACTCTACTAACAGAAATTGATACTTTAAATGTTTAAATGGCATTAAATCCCAACTTGAAAGCATCACAGCCAATTACACCTTTTTATAATGAAGGAAAATGATTCCTCTAAATATTTTTTTTTTTTGTTTTCAAAGGTTTTACAACTTGTTTAATTGTTTAGGGCTGAAAAAAACATCCATTCTACTCATCAATTGATCTGTTAATGATTTTTTTCTCAAATCATATGATATTTTTTAATGTAAAATGTCCAAAAATTGCTAAAAAACTGCCATAAAACCTTTGAAATCCTACTTAGAGTTTAAAAATAAGCAGCTATCTTTTCAATTGTGAAGCCAAAACAGACGGATACTTTCCTTTTCCTTTTTGAAAGTTGTTGCAAACTGATTTTATTTCCTTCTCATCTAATCAAATAATCTATTAGTTGATAAATCCCCTTCTGTTTCTGCTCTATTTGTTTAAGTGTTTTCCTTTTTTTCAGACTTTTTTCCTTTTCTTTATGCAATGCACTGTGGATAAATAATGAATAACAAAAGCACACCCAGAAACTAAATCATTTAGTATGATGTTTTTGAGCACTGAAGTATTTTTTTTATGTGTTTTTATAATGTTGAATTAGGACAGCCAAGTTCTGTAATGGTCATTAAGCTTCCCAGTTGCTGTTCTGTGTTTCGACCACTAGAGGGCACACTTTGACAGATCTACAGCTGAAGGCTCAAAGCTGTAAGAGGACACATCACAGGTGTTACATTATTGAAAGATTAATTTAATAGTATGTAAAAATACTTCAACTTATATAAATAATAAGCAAACACTCAGTGTGGTCGCAGAAGCCAAAGTTTTTATTTACATATAACAAAAAAAACTTCAGTGCTTTTGCCTTCAAATTAGTGTCAGTTGACTCGTATGAAATCTGAGCCTAATTCTTATTTATCCTCCCTTTGGTTGTTTAGTTTTAAGTGAAGCTCGTAAGCTCCTCTAGTGCTTCATCATTAGGGCGGAGTACAGATATTGGCAGGCTGTGCAGACACTCTTTAAAGTCTCAGCCACAGTTCAAGGCTTTTCAGTCTGCGCTTCATCTCTCATCGGGGGGGAAACAAATTACTCAGACGTCACCGAAGCCCTTTAAAACATAAATTCTACTACATTTATTTTCCTTGTGTCGCCGTAATACAAGGCCGCTGCAGTTACAAGGTTGAAATACTTGAAACTGATCACAGAGAGGGGATTTTTTTTTTTTTTTTTTTGGTCCAGGGTCAATAAAGTTGGGATACCTCCAAAGGAATCTTGGTGCTGTGAGCTTCAACATCTGTGCTTAATTAGACTTCGTAGCTCGAGTCCCTCGGTGCCAGATGACTGGGCTGTGGTGGACCTGCTGAATCACAAGCACACACAGGATGGAAAAAAAATGCTTCTGCCAGCATTTTTTATCACTAATCTGAATCACAGCTCTCCAAGCCATTTTTCATATCTGCTAACAGTTTGCCGTGCTGTCTGTGTTTGTATTAGCATATTTTTTTTTTTTTTAAGTGTGCTTCATTTCAGCAGAGCGCAAAAGAAAGGAAGAAATACAAAACACAACTTCAGTTATATCACTCAGGTGATCATTCAAGGGTTAATAATCTAATTTACAGGCGTTTTGTTAAGTGTTATAGATCATGCTGGAATGTTTAGGTGTCCACATGCCCATGGAGAAAGAGGAGGAAAGAGCAGGATGGAGTTTTATAAATCTGTTTCCATTTGTACCTAGTGAGCCTGCTGGAATACAGCATTTTTCTCTTACTCACTCTCTCTCTCTCTCTCTCTCTCTCTCGCCTTCCCTCCCCCAACTCTCTTCCCCTCTCTGATGTCATTGTTTCCTGCCCAGTAGATGCTAAAGCTCAGCTCAAGACTTTATTCACAGATCCTAAAGTTAATGTATGCGAGTGGCGCACTGCTCTGCTGATGTTGACCAACAGGAATTTATAGATGCAAATAAAAAGTGATGTCAGATCCTTTAAAAACACAAAGTCTGTAAAGTTTTATGTTTTCAGTGGTATGCGTTGGAATTAAACTGAATGCAAGTTTAAAGTGTGAACAGTTGTGATATTATAAGTTAATTTAAGGCCCCAGGCTGCTCATAGTCACTGTTCATTCTCTGTGATTATCATCCATGGTGTCTCTTAAGAGTTTGGCTGAAAAATCAGGCCTGTCATCACCACTAATGCTGATAAACTGTCTGGACAGGGATCACCATGAGAGTGACACGTAAGGTTAGTATTATTTTATTGTACTTCTTAATGTTGTTTATAATGCTAAAATAAGTTTTTGGATACTTGAATAGCAGCACCAACCTGAAAAAACAATATTATAAGACTCATCCTTTCAAATATGAGTTACAATAAGCAAATAGAATTTGCATCAGCAAAATGTAAATATTAGAAGTAACAGTACTCAAACAGATGCTAATATGTTCCTAGTTTTTTTGCAAAAGAAATTATTATACATTTTATTTTGCAACATATGTGTTTATGTTCTTGTTATTTCTTAGATCTAACTTTATAAAATGTAATCTCTCTGTGAAAACACTGTTGTAGATAAACTCACCTTTGTTAATGTTACAAGGCTAACATTATGGTGCCTAAAATTAGCTTTATCTCAATCAATCTAATCACTATGTGTTGTTTTATTATTACAGAGACATCACAAAAAAGCATCATTATCCTCCTTCATGCAAAAAGTTAAACTAAATTGCAATTAAACGCAAAATTACTCGCTATTAAATGCTATATTAAATGCTATTACTTTGTAGCATGACCACTAAGTAAGCTAATGGTGGCTAAGCTAGGCTAATATTAGCAAGCTATACAGGATATTGCTTTAACTGGCATCGGTGAGTCAGCTAGTTCACTTATAAGTCATCTCTACTTTTTCTACTTTTACACTTAGTTTAAGCATTTACAATTAACTCTGAATTAACACTTAAACCAGTTATTTAGCAAAATTTAGAATGACATTAAAATGATGCTAGCCTCCATAAATTAGCTACGTACTAGCCACTGGAGCAAATAAGGTTAGCCACCAGAACAGATAAAAGCAAATGAGGTTGTATTTTTCAGTGTTTTTCTCTGAGAAAGTTTTGTTTTCTTACTTTTAGAACTTAAGATTTTTAGTTTGTAAAAGGAACAATATGTTATCTCTTAATGTTACATCATACCTGTAAAATAGTTGAGTTTATTCCTGACATTGTGTCATTCTTTAAAATCTGAACTACTCATAAATAAGGAAGGGCAAGTAGAGTATTTGGCTTTTAAATTTGGTGAAGCAGAAGTATAAATGTTAGACACTGGAAATACTCTATTGATCGTGATTAAAGACTTAATCAACCATTTCCTCTTTTCTCCATCACTACATGGGAGATATTCATCATCAGGATGTTCCTGCTTTGGCCTCCTCTCGTCTCTGTCTTATGAGTAAGTAATTGAAGTGATTCACATATTGTTTTCCATTCTTTCAGTTGGGTTTTATTATCAGGGACACTGTCCATCCAGACTTCTGTCTGGATTGTGAAATAGTTGGGGTGAAGAAAAAGGAAAAGCATTTTCCAGCCAAGTCCCCTGTGTGTGTGTGTGTGTGTGTGTGTGTGTGTGTGTGTCCCTCTCATTGCCAGATTAAAAGGCCTTTGATTGACCTTACTGTAGTCTAAATTATCTGCTGCATTCTTCTCTGCATTAGTCACATCCGTTATCGAAACAACTGCATGTTGCAATACGGTTTTCTGTAAATTAGATCCTCCATAATTTAAACCTGTTTTAACATATGTCTGTTTTATTAGTCCTCACAGCCGGAGAGTGTGTGAGCTGAATCATTTTAGCAGGTGTGTATTTTAGGTGTTTGTGCCACTCTGTTGGTCTTGTCTGAAAATTTGCTCAGCTTGAAAGTCGTCATAGGAAATCCTTCTTGTGACTGCCAGAGCAGAATGAATAGGACTTAAGTGGTTGTACGGCGCTCTAAATACACTGCTTTATTCTAACATCATGGAAGAGTACAGATGACGAGTCTTTTGGACAAGTGGAGAAAAAAAAAACTGAGCTTTGGTCATTGCATTTTGCAGGAAAGGTCTGCACAAGCAGACATGACATCTTTTTTATTCATACTCACATTTTCCAATCTGATTTTGTTGAAATTTGTTAAAAAAATGTCATATATTTATATCACATCTTGATCTAGTGCGACATTTCTGGATCTAGATTATCTGATCATATTTCTTAGTGAATTTAAAATACCTCTGGATTACCAGGAAGGACTACAGGATGCACTTTGACCTGCATATTCAGCATCTAAAACACTGAACAGAGGAGGAGGAGGAGGAGGATGGGAGGGGGGATGGCAGAGAAAACACCAAATCTTAAAAGGTTATAATTCTGTCATCTGCTCAAACAATTCTCCCGTCCTTGTGTATGTGTGCTCCTCCATGGCCTCCCCTTGTCTGCCATAAGTTTTTCTCCAGAAAAGCGAGCTACGCAACGCACTGAGGAAAGAGTGACAGAGCACCACGAGAGCAGACGGAAAGCGAGGATTCGTTCCCAATCCAAACAAGTCCTGGACGGAATAAGAATTTATGTTCTTCTCCTGCCTGTTTTCATTTTCTTTTGAATACCTCCCTCTGATGATTAGTGGTGTTTGGTTTTGTTAACACACACACACACATACATACACACACAAAATCCCTATCCTCCCCCTTTCTCCTCCTCCTCCTTCCTCCTCTTGTTGTGGAATTTGATGTCCTAAGAGTCACTCCTCTCTCCTGCTGGTCTGCTCTGCGGTGAGTCTGCAGGGTGAAAAAGCTCTCAGACGAGGAATTCATCAGGAGCTGCGAACGACAAAAAAAAAAAAAAAAAAGAGTAGCTGGCTTCTGTCTCCGACTCGAGGAGGTTTCAAGCCCTGCAGTTTGGAGCCTCACCTGCCCTCCCTCGTTCCCTCCCACCATCTCCTGTCTGAGCCCTTGCACCTGTCGTGACTCGTCAGCCAGGTGAGGGGAATCCTCCGGCCTTAACGCTGTTTTCTCAGCTGACCGTAGCTGCAGGGCAATTAGGAACCCAGTCTATTCATTTGACTGGATTGCTGCTTTACTTTGTATCTCTCTCCGTCTCCCTCTCTCTCTCTCTCTATAACCCCCCCTTCTTTCCTTCCCTTCCTATCCCTACCCCCCTCCCACTCCATCTCTGTCTAGCCTTAGTCTGAGCCTGCTTGACACTGTGGCTGTGGGTGCGTGTGGAGCTGAAGAAATTTCCCTGCTGGAGTTTAAGCGTGGATCACATTGCAACAGGACAGAGAGAGAGGAAGAGAGAGTGCAAAATAATTCCTCTTGTGGAGAGACGGACTTTGGATTGAGTGAGAGGAAAGTTAAAGAAAACTCCCCAGTGAAGGACTCTGCAGTTGGAAAAGCAGCAGGTATGAAAAGCCAGGTCGTCGTTGCGTCCGTGGCTTTACTGGTCCTCTGCTGCCTGCTGATCCCCAGAGGAGGGGAGAGCGCCGGGGGGATAGTTTCCCTCCGGCAGCCTGAGAGGGAGAAGCAGGCAGGGGATGAGCTGCGAGATGAGTCCCTGGATGACCCAGAAAGTGTGCAAGGTCTTGCATTGGACCAACACCCACTGAGACGCAGCAACAAGCCCAAAAGAGACGCAGAGGAGGCTGCAAAGGAAGGTGAGTAGGGAAAAATTCTTCTTCTTCTTCTTCTACCGTGAGTTTGAGCTCCAACCCAACATGACATAGCAAACAGAGACACAAACGTTTAGTGTCTGACAGCTGCTGCAGACAGAAAGTCCAGATCCTCACCTGTCCACAGCTATTTCATCACAACAGGGAATAAGCAGGAGAGATTGATTTCCTTGGCTCACATTAGTGAAGAGAAGAAGAAAACACCTTGCAGCCAGATTGTATAAGACACTGACCTTTTCCACTGCTTGTGTTAGTGTTAGGCTGCGTGATTAATGCTGACGCCGGTGCAAAGTCATCCTGGCAGAATGGATATTTGCGATAAACATCCTTTCTGGAGCTTAATAACTAAGCTCGAAATGTAATAAAACGTCAGTCCGAACTAACTCTTAAATGAGTCTCGCTGATGGGTTTGTGCTTAAGTGGTGCGATGTAGCTGAGGTGATAGTGATATATTTATTGAGTATTTGGATGGATTTAGTGTCATTAAAACTAAATTGTGGTTGATGGAGCACAACTAATGGAAAGAGAGAGAAGTGTTTTCCATTAAAGAGCTGCAGAACTTCAGACAACCTCAGTAGGAAACACTGATGGACCTCGATCAACCACCGAAATGAATCTGGCTGTCTGGATTTTTCCCTGGCAGCTCTGCCTTTTTGACTTTGCAGGAAAAAAATAGTAATTGCATAATAAAAGTCTCACATTGCTCACGGATGATATAAGCAGAGATAAGAACCAAAATAACATATGTTTTGAATTTTATTTCAGTATTAAATGTTTATATGCTTCCATGGTTTAATAATTTGACCAACTAAGAAAATGTTTGTCTTCATAACTGAATATTTATTTGTGGTTCTAACCAGAAGTTAACTTTGAAAAGTGTCCCTTTCCTCCTGTTTACCTCACCTTTCCAGGTGTTTTGGGCAGGGTGAGGAGGGCACCAGATGAGGGCAAAAAGAAGAAAAAGGACAAGAAGAAGAACAAAGAACCAAAGGACCCCAACGCCACCAAAAAACCCAAAACAGACAAGAAGAAGAAGAAGGACAAGCAGACGACCACAACTTTACCACCGACCACGACACGTGAGGATGGAAAAGCAGTGAGCCAAGTTTGTGTTTGAATGACTTGGACTTGAATGAATGTTGTTGACCTTGTGTCTGTCTGCTTCCTCTAGCAATCCCGACCGAACCCCCGACCGAACCTCAGCAATACACAGACTACCCCTACCCGGATGTTGGTGAGTGACACACACTTGACGACTTCACAGTAATATAGGGAGTTAGGAGGGGGGCAAATCTTATATCTCAGTCTGTAACTGTTTGTACCTTCCTCTTAACATCTTAAAACACAGAACTGAGTTGGTAAAACTCTTTCTATGATTGTTAATTAAAAAAAAACTAAACATGAGGAATTCACTCCACCCAATTCAAAAATTAAAAGGCAGTTAACAGGTCTTTTGTCTGTGCTGCTGCATATTAAAGGAAAGTTGTATGAAGCTATTTTTGGTTCCAGAAGCAGCAACCAAAACCCTGATATATTGCTTCAAGAGATGTCACTTGAGTTGAGCCTGAAGGCAACATGCTTGAAGGTTTTGAGGTTAGAGAGAAATTAGCTTCCCAGCCCTCCGTAGCCTGTTCTTCATTTCTGGTGGCAGCTTCAGGCTACATTAGCAGCTTTTTATTCAGTCACACCCTGATCTCTAACTGAACTGTCAGTCATTGAGTTGCATTGTGGGTGATGATGGTCCCACATTTTGACAAGGAATTAAAATAAAGATAATCTGGTTCTGCTGCATCGCTAGTCCATTGATAAACTCACAGTGTTGTAGGTATGCTATACTTAATTAATAGAAGACTCTTTTTGTTTGTGTAAATATAAATTCATCTAATATGAACAAATTGTTAACAACTTTTGGGCTAGATTTATTATAATTTGAAAAATAAATCATTGAGAAACAGTCATGCAGTTGGAAATGTGCACCTTTATGAGCCAGCTTGGACTTTTTACTCATCATGTTTTACTAGTTAATTATGTTTTTTGTGAATCCTGAATGAAAATGCTACTGAAATATAGATTTATGGTGACAAATAAAGTAAAACAAAAAACAAAAAACCCCTCCTGGCTCAAAAAAAGTCAGACTTACCTTGTCGCTTGTTTAGCATCAACAGTTGCTGCATCATATTTATAAGAAAGTGTTTGTTTCTGTTTTGTATATTTCTTTTACATCCCATTTCAAAGCAAAACCAGTGTAAACAAAAGTATCTATAACTCGAGAATATTTTTGTCAAGCTATCTGAGATACTTTCCATCTTTTTCTCCATCAGAGGAGGATTACTGGAAAGGGGATGATGACTACTGGGATGCTGATCCCACACCAGCCAAGCCTCAGCCCGAAACTCCCAGCACGGATCTTCCGTATGACTACTGGAAGCCAGATGAGGAAGACCCAGCTGCTCCAGTGACAGACAACTACGATGGCTACTGGAAACCAGAGGAGAAAGAGCCGTCCTCTCCACGGCCTGATGGCTACGATGACTACTGGAAACCGGAGGAGAAAGACTATCCCACTGCAGCTCCGGACGGTTACGACGATTACTGGAAACCAGATGAGAAGGAACCGTACGGTGTGACTGACAACTACGACAGCTACTGGAAAGAGGTGGAGCCGACGCCCCCTGCCCCAGAGGTTGATGGGAAGGCTGGGACGGATGACAGCGAGTACTGGGATGCAACATGTATGTCAGACTCATCTCTTTGCTTTATTTTGATGAAGGTGTTCGCAGAATGACAGTTTACCAAACACAAATAACATGAGATTAAATTGTAATGAACCTTTTACTGTTGCAGTGATCCCAAGAAAAAGATCTGAGACCTAAATAACGTTTCACAAAAAACGTGTTTTGAAACGGAATTTGGATTTTGATATTTTGCAGATAACTTTTAGTTTACATAGATAATCTATCAATGTTTACACTAAAAAGACTCGAATAAATGAGGCTACCGGCTAAAATAAATATATTTGACTTTACTCAACTTTAGGGCCCATTAGCTGTGTCAGCTCGCTTTATAAAGTTTATATTATACAGCTTAAAATTGCTGGCTTTTTGCTTAGACAGCTTAAAAGTAGAGGAATTCAAGAAATGATGTGAGCCAACCACTATTTAGTCATAATGCCAAGAGCTGTTTAGTTTTTATTTTTTACTTCAGGTTTGATTCCTGCTCGCTGCAGATCATTTAGAGCTGTTTCAACTATAAAAAGTGAGTTAAACTTCCCTAAAAATGTGAGTTAACTGAACTTATGCTGAATAGTCAGTTTAAAATCTTTAAATTTTGTTTTTTGTGAATTAACAACTGTTCAGTTATACTGACAAACTTTGCAAACAAACTTGATTCTATTTTACATTTTGAAGAATTCATTGGAATAATCAGTTCTTTATACTACACAAAAAGTTTGTTCCTGTTGTGCTACACCTTAATATGCATGCAGCAGGTGCAAAAACAATATTTGTGAGCAAGTAACTTCAAGTTAAATTGTGTTTTACACACAGGTACATTTGCATTTGCAGCTTCCAAAGAGTAGCAGCACAAACTCCACGAACAGTCCCAAACTTTGGTCAGACTCTAAACCTTATTAGGCACCAGGAAGTTTGGTTTTTGTTGTTCTTGTTGTTTCTTAATGAATATTTTAATGCCAGGCGTCTACCAAATGAAGCCCCCTGTTGTGGCATTTTAAATAAAGCTGAATAAGTAAGTGGTGCAGTTATCCTCATCCTAATTTACAGACTTCATGCTGAAAACTTTTAGGACCGTTTCTACGTCTTCCAGCCTCCGTCCACCTGAACTCAGCAGCCTCTGAACCAGTTTTTCCATACTGGTCAGATGTAGGAAACAGTGTGTGAAGCTTTGGACTGGACTGTGTTTCCAGCACACTTCTGCTCTTCCAACATTTTCACTCACACTAGCTCATCCTGCCTTTCTGTTACTTTCTCCTGTTTCTGACACTAATATAATCCCTCAGTCTGACCTTTTACATTTTTCTCTAATGTTTTATTTTTCCACTCCTGCAGTTGAGGTGCCAGATAATCTTCCATTCCCTGATGGCAAAGAGATCAACCCTGAAGTCATTGTAGAAACCCTACCAGGTAACTGAAGTCACGCAATCCAATGAGTCAATTTGTCAAAATGTTCAGTTAACTAGTAAGAAACTTCTCGGGACTTGTGCTTCCGTTGAAATGTCCGTTCCATCTGTGCTTCGATGCTGGAAGCAGATGAGAAAACAAGAGCATTTAAACACATGGGAATAGCATTATAGTGAGCTAACCTGCCCTACTTTTCAAACAGGAGTGGGTGGGTTTGTTGGTTTCACGGAGTCAACCAAACATTCCTTGGTTTTGTTGTGCATCTAAAAAAAAAAAAAGCCCTGTCATCAGATCAAATCTCTGTTATTCTTGTAAATGTAAATTAAAGATTTAACAACTTAATTGCATTGTAGGCGTCATGGTTGTATCCAAAGAGAGAACAGTTGCTGTGGTGGAATAAATCAAGTCTGTGCTAACCTGTAAAACTTTGCATATTAAACAATTTCATCTCGTAAAATCTCGTTTGTGACTGACTTCATGTTGGGTCTCTTTAACAGAGGAGCCCACAGCTACTCCTCCCTACGAGGGGACGTGGTACGACGACTACGACGAATACGGGATGAGTATGTGCTCAAACACACATACACATACACAACTGAAGCATATCTATACACAAATGTTTTATATTAGGTCCTTTGGTTAAGCTGCCAACAAACCACGCAGCAATAAAAAAGGATAAGCTGGTCAATAACTTTATGGTTTTATAACTGATCCTTTGTGACCCTTTGTGATGTTTATTGTTCCTAACAGCTTGCAAAAGCCTGGAGGAACACGCTACACATGAGGTGGTAGTATTAATAGATATTTTCAAAAAGTAATACTTGGTTTTCTTATATTTTACAGGGAGGAAAGAAGACGAGACTGATGAAAAATGGATGGAGAAAGAGAGGGAGAGGGCAAGAAAAGAAAGAGAGAGGGAAGAGAGAGGTAAGAAAACACAGATGTGGTTCCCTTTATTTTTCTTACATAACATCTCTCTGCACAATCATGTCAAACTACATACGATACTGAAGTTAGCAAAGCAACAAACATGGTTATGTGCTGTCACAGATAACAGCTCTGAGGTGTTCGCTCTGCTGGATCACATTTCTGCTGTAAGAGAATGCAGATGTGATCCCCCGCCATGCTAACGTCAGCCGGCCTTTGGTAACTCGCGGGGGGGCAAAAGTTCATCCTTTCAAAACAAAATGAGGGTTTAAAAAGAAACATCTCAGAAATGTTTCATGAGTTGGAGTGAAGTAAAGTGAATGAAGGGAGGGGGGGGAGTTTAACTGAGAGTGATATCAGGATTCAAAGTGTGTGATAAAGAAAACTAGCAAGGGAGGAGATGTTGTAATGTAGCGCTCCAAAGTATTCACATCACATTCAGCTTTTTTTTTTTTTCCACCACATGTCTGCAGTGTGTGCAGTGAGGTTAGCTAGTGTTCAAGACGAGCGTGGAGAAGGATGATATATAACTCTGTCAGGACCGGTGTCAACGGGGCACTTCCTGTGTGAACGGTTCACTGCTATCTGCCCCCTTTTTTTTTAAGCTAACTTTGGGCATAAGTTCAAAAGTCTTGAAGCATTTATCCATAACACTGAGGCTCGAACCCAAATGTGTGTCTGCACCTACACACATCATTTTGTGTGAATGGGTGTGTGCGTTTGTCCGTTTGTGCATGTGTGTGTGTTAGTGAGTTTACAACATGTTTCACATTCCCACTGTCAGCGAGACTTATGGCAGCCATACTACCAGCAGTAAACTACAATATGTCAACGTGCCACACAGCTCAGTGTGTTAGAAAGTGAATTATGACAATGATTCAGCAGTCTGCCTTCATAGTAAACTTTCTGGATCAGGATGATCTGACTTTGATCAGAGCACACTTGGATGCGGATGGAAATCACAACATCTGGGTTGTTTTTCCAGCAAAAAAAAACAAAAAAAAACCCCTCCAGCCTTTCAGATCCTCTCGAGAGAAGTTTGGTGCATAAAACCTGCAAAATAATGATGAGTTCCTAGATCATTTCTGGACAGAGACAGACAGAAACTATTCAGCCATGGCAGCTCAATTTATCTGGCAGTAAGACTGTTTTTCTGACATCTGCCAGAGAGAGCGCAGAAGCTGAAGGAGGCAGAGGAACGAGCCAAAAACAGACCACGTGTCTTCAAGGAGCCAAAGAGTAAGTCGACGTTTGCTCGAAGCTGGAATACATTTTATAAACTATGCTAATACAAGCAACATATCATCTGATTGTGTCTGTTGTGTGTTTTGTGTGTGCGTGGCAGAGTGTCCTCCTCTGGGGATGGAGTCTCATAAGATCGAGCCCGACCAGCTCACGGCGTCCTCTATGTCTCAGTATAGTTTTGCGCCTCAGAGGGCGCGTCTCAACATGCAGGTACACAACAAACGGAGCAGGACTGCTGTGTTCGGAGAGCTTACGTTCACTACAGCTATCACTTACATGCTGCCAAGCCTGGAAATAAACACCAGCTACCAGGCACATGGTGGAAAACACTGTTATTTCAGAGTCTTCCGCTTCTATTAGCTGCTTTGGCACTTTACGTTCAGCAATGTTTACAGTCTGAGAATCTTCTAGCAGCTAAGTAATCATGTCAACTGATAAATCTTCCAGATATTAATTTTAAAAGCTTATCTGAGCAGCAAGCTTCAAGTTATCGTGGCATCCGTGATGTCTGTGCAGATACGAGTTAAATCAGCCGGTGCTGACATTTGCTTTGAATTTGCACTGAAGTAACTGTGAGAGCTTAAACTGTCACCGTATTAAAGGATCTAGCAGCATGTGTTCTGGCCTCTGTGGTCCTCAGGGCTCAGATGATGAAGACAACATGAGAGGTGGAGCGTGGTGTGCAAACCAGGAGGACAAGCTGCACTGGTTTGAGATAGACGCTCGCAGGGAGACGGAGTTCACGGGGGTCATAACGCAGGGACGAGACTCCTTGAATGAGTAAGGCACGAACACACGGATGGATGCATATATTTTCTGTTTTAAAATCTAACATGTTGCCCATGTGTTGTCTCTGTTTCAGGAGTGACTTCGTGACGTCCTACTTCCTGGCTTTCAGCAACGACACCAGAGAATGGACCACCATCCACGATGGATTCGCCGACTGGGTGAGTTCATCAGAAATGATCCCACTTCCGCAGACATCATAAATGATGTCTCCCTCCTCTTTTTCTGACTAATTTTTCTCCGTCGTCCAGTTGTTCTTTGGAAACAGCGATAAGGACACTCCGGTGATGAACCAGCTGGCAGAGTCCGTGGTCGCCCGTTACATCCGGATCATCCCTCAGAGCTGGAATGGCTCCCTGTGCATGAGGCTAGAGGTCCTCGGTTGCCCCCTGCCTGGTGAGCCTCAAACACATCACTAATACACACAAACACACACTAAAAGCCCACAAAACTAATAATACATTCTGTTCTTTGCTCCACAGATCCCGTTAATGCTCTGTACAG
The DNA here is from genome assembly GCA_029814665.1 of Acanthurus lineatus. Taxonomy (NCBI): domain Eukaryota; kingdom Metazoa; phylum Chordata; class Actinopteri; order Acanthuriformes; family Acanthuridae; genus Acanthurus; species Acanthurus lineatus. The sequence goes on along the minus strand of JAPZDV010000022.1, from coordinate 27,325,445 downwards.
GCAAAACGAAGTGACTCCGGTGGATTATTTGGAGTTCAAACATCACAGTTACTCAGAGATGGTTACTGTGAGTGAACTCACATTCTCATTAAATTCCACAGGAAATCTCCTGATATTCCCCCAAAGACTAAAACAATATATTTTCCCAAAAACAGTTAAACATTAAACCGTTAAAGCAACATGACCTTTCCACAGAAACTGAATGCTTATCATGAACAGAAATCACAAAATCCTGAGCTTTTAACAGCAGCAGTGATGATTTTCAGTGATTTCTCAATAGCACATATGAATCCAATTGGAAAAGCTGCTGTGACTTATCTACGAGAAAAGTCTGCTGACCATGGTTTCATTAGCGACAATTAGCTGTTTATTTAAAAGTGTGTAAATATAATGATTGAATACTTTGCACACTGTCGTCTTCTTTTCACCCGTTCAGCTCATGAAGTCCGTGAATGACGAGTGTCCCAACATCACCAACATCTACAGCCTGGGCCGCAGCTCCAAGGGACTGGACATCTTGGCCATGGTGATCTCTGGAAACCCCACAGAGCACGAGATAGGTGGGAATGTTTTCGTACAACCACGGAACAAGCAGAGCGAACTTTTTTGACCGTGAAATAACTCCTATTGCAGTACATTTGTTCAAATTTTTGTCAGTTCACGAGAGGACACGAATGTAGGTAAAGAAAACAAAGTCAAACTTTAATTATGTAAAGTTGATTCCAGCTTACAAACTGCGAGAGTAAACTGAGGCAAACACAAAGAAACACAAGCAGCAACTGTTTACAAGGGAAAACCTGCGGACTAAAAACTCAGGAGGAGAAACAGCTAAAGAAAACAGAAATACTGGAGGTGAAAAACATGTCACGTCGACAGATTCTTTCAACAAAAAAACAAAACAAAAACCCGCAAACTTTGACAATATTTTATCATTCATGTGTTGTCATTACTAAATTAAAAACCCCAAAACGTATGTTTCCACTTCAAGAAACTGCAAAACCAGTAGTTTTCTCTCCAGTGTTTCAACAGTCTGAAATGCTGATTGGTTGGAATGAAAACTCGGGGCCGTTCGGGTCTCGAGGGCACCACCCATGATTCCTGTAAATCTTAATAAACACCAGGTGGAAGTCGGCAGCTTATGTTTAAAGGGACAAATAACTACAGCCTTTTGCGTTTGTCTACGCAGGTGAGCCCGAGTTTCGCTTTACGGCAGGTCTCCACGGCAACGAGGCGGTGGGTCGGGAGCTGATCCTGCTTCTCATGCAGTACCTGTGCAAAGAGTACAAAGACAGGAACCCCAGAGCCCAGCAGCTGGTGGAGGGGATACGCATCCACCTGGTGCCCTCGCTCAACCCCGACGGACACGAGACAGCTTTCGAAGTGGTTAGTGACTATAAGCATAAAAAAATCATGTTTTTACTTTACTGGCAAACAAAAAAAGTCTTTAGAAAGAGAGAAAAGAACAGAAAAATTCCAGTGAATCACACTGCGGTGGTGGTCGGGGGTGTAATGACTCCATGTGTGGCTTGTTTGAAATCCTGTTGTTAGGGATCAGAGCTGAGTGGATGGGACACGGGACACTTCAACGCAGACGGCGTCGACATTTTCCAAAACTTCCCAGATCTGAACAGCATCCTGTGGGATGCTGAAGATAAGGGCATGGTGCCCAAACTCACCCCCAATCACCACGTACCCATACCAGAGAGCTTCCAGGCCAACGAGGTAAAGAGGAGGGTATTCTTGTGTCTTTTAGAGCTGATTAGAAATGCTGAGGACAGAAAACCTTTAAGCAACTTGTCACCGATTTACCAAATTATATGCAGAAATGTACCTGTAGTTTTACATTTAAGGCTCCCATCCTTCTACAAAAGTGTTTGTTTCAGGTTAAAATGGATGTAAAAGACCTTAGCACTCAGAAAAGTGGATTTAATCTTCACACAGGTTGTTGTCTCTGCTGTTTGTGTGATCCTGATCTTCCTGTTTTCGTTTCAGATTGCTGTGGAAACTAAGGCCATAATCACCTGGATGGAAAGCCATCCATTTGTGTTGGGTGCAAACTTCCAGGGTGGAGAGAGGATTGTGGCCTATCCTTATGACAGCTTACGTCTCAACAAACCTGCAGAGAGCCAGAAACCCCACAGCCGCAAGAAGAGACAGTAACACACCTTTTCTTCTCTGCACTTTTTTGTTCTTTTCCTGATGTCGCTCAGCTCTGATCTTCCTCCTCATTTCTCCTGCACAGCTCTCCATCAACCACTCACAGTTATCATCATGTTAAAGAGTTAATAATTTCTTTTAGGTATGAAGAAGAGTTTGATGTGACGGAGTGGGGAAGAGGCTACCACGAGGAGCCAGAGGAGGACTGGAGAGGAAGAGGATACGCCGAGCCAGAGGAGGAGTGGAGGGGCCGAGGCTACGACCACGGTTACGACCACGGTTACGACCGCAGCTACAACCACGGTCAGGACCACGGTTACGACCGCGGCTACGACCACGGACACGACCACGGTTACAACCAGGGCTACGATCACGACCATGAGCACGGCTACAACCAAGGGTACGGCCACAGAGAGGAGGAGGAGGACGACAGAGGAAGAGGCGCCGGCTACCAGTACGCCGAGCCGGAGGACGAGCCACGGGCGATCGCAGATGAGTCGCTCTTCAGGTGGCTGGCCGTGTCGTACGCCTCCACACACCTGACCATGACACACAACTACCACGGCTCCTGCCACGGAGACGCTCCCACAGGGGGGCTCGGCCTCATCAACCGTGCCAAATGGAAGCCGGTCACAGGAAGTAAGTAGGTTCATCACAGGTTCTGCATGTTTGTTTTAAACTTTTTTGGACATATTCATAACACCATCTGGTGGAGGATATGAGTAGTGCACGCTCTGAGGTTAATCTGTGTGTGTGTTGTCTCCTCTTTAGGTATGAATGACTTCAGCTACTTGCACACAAACTGCTTTGAGTTGTCCATATTCCTGGGATGTGATAAGTTTCCTCACCAGAGTGACTTGGCCTACGAGTGGGAAAAGAACAGGGAGGCGATGCTCACCTTCATGGAGCAGGTCAGTCACACACACACACAAACACACACTCACAGACCATGTGACACACATTTTGTCTCTGTAAAAAAATCTGTAAAAAGTACTAAAACGTGAACATTGTGGAGAACTTTAAGGATTTTACTTTAACTAAAAGCATTAGAGTTAATCTTTTGTTTAGAGAACTTAATCGAATGTTAATCACATTTCAGTACCCCTGATAAGATCAGGAACAATTGGAAAACCCAGTAAAACAAAACACAACCTGACCAAATCAATACCAATCGATCCCTAATCCTGCCATCCATACAACCATGCTGCCGTACTGTTAGATTTTAACTATTAAATGGATCGTCCTGTAAATTAATGGTTCCAAAAGGTTGAATCCCTCTGATTTTATCGATGGAGCCACCATGAGTTGACTCTTTTGGTTTTAATTAAAATATCTGAACTAATGGATGAATTGCCATGAAATTTAATACAAATATTAATCATCTCTCAAGGATGAATTCTTGTATATTTTTGATCCCCTTAATTTTAAAATAGTATCATTGTTAGCTCAAAATGTCTCTTTCTTTAGTCCTGTTTCTCCATTTGATGAATAAAAACCTGGAAAACAAATGATACTATGAATCCCATCAGCCTCGGCCGTGTTAGCTAACATGCCAAACTAAGGTGGTGAACATGGTAAATATTCTACCTGCTAAACGTCAACATAAAGGCACTTAGCCCGCTGGCATGGTTGCTGACTCTTTAGTCTTGTTTAAGTTATTTTCACGGGTTGGTCTATGAAAAGAAAGGAAAGATAAATTAACTGGCCTTTTGGGAGCACCATGTCAGGAACTGTGTTTTACTCTGTTACTCTTCCCCTCATTCAAAATCTACTCAGGTGACTTTGGACTTACTAATTTTAGACATTATTGGAATAACACCTTTATAAAAAGAACTCAGTCATTTTAAGAAGAACTTGCACAACTTATGTGCCCCCATTTAACTATTGCCCTCTGTGTCTAGGTGCACCGTGGCATCAGGGGCGTTGTGAAGGACCAGCAGGGTAACGCCATTGCAAACGCCACTGTGTCTGTAGAAGGGATAAACCATGATGTCACCACAGGTATGACGAAAGACTTTCTGTCCGTCTGTCCTGAAGTCTCATAATGTATTTTATCACCTCAGTAACTAAACATCTGTCTGCTCTTTGTCACTGTAGCACCAACAGGAGATTACTGGCGTCTCCTTAACCCGGGGGAGTACCGCGTGACAGCTCGAGCCGACGGCTTCTCATCTTTGACCAAACTCTGTGTGGTTGGTTACCAGTCAGGAGCAACGGCCTGCAGCTTCAACCTGGCTAAGTCAAACTGGGATCGCATCAAACAGGTAAGGCAGCGCCATTAGAAAACCACAACTTTCCCAGGATTTTGTCACCCCTGTTTCAACCTGTTTGAAATGTTCTGCTGGCACCAAATTCAGAAAAAGCAAATATTTACCAAAAAAATGAAGCTGATCAAGTGAAACATCAAATCGTTGTCTTGTGCCGCTTTTAACTGTAAAAATATTAAAAAAGATCAGCATATCATTATATTTTTGTGTTTTACAGTGTCTCAATTTTTTTAGAGTCAGAGTTTAACTTAATTGTGTTTCCTATTTCCTGTAGATAATGGCTCTCCACGGCAACAAGCCGATTCGACTCAGCTACGCCAACACCGGATCACAGTACCCGGCGGCTAACGGCAACAGGCGTGTGGTTGAAGGCAACAACGGTTATTCACAGAATTCACGGATCAGCGCTGAAAGGCAGAGGAGGCTCAGGATAGCTCGCCTCCGTCGCCTCCGTCAACAGAGACTAATGAGGTTAAGATCGATGACAACGACGACAACAACGACGACGTTACCCCCGACAACAACCACAATTCCCACAACGCCAGAGACCACCACATCCTGGTACGACTCCTGGATCATAGGGGAGGGACAGTCCTCGACGCCTGGCGGTTTCACAGACTCCATCGTGGATTATAACTATGAGTACAAGATCGATGACTATTAAGCTAAACACACACACGGTTAAGTAAACACACAGCCATCCTCTCCTACTCGTAGTTCTCATTGCCATGTTGTACTTTGAGCAGTTTGGTTAAAGAATCAAACGAGGAACCCTGTCTTTGTACAAGAGCAATGGCAATGAACAGAATATTCACTATAATATTTGTATAAATACTTAACAAAATGCCTCTTCATAGAAATTGACCCTGTTAATTAATCCATCACTCGGTTTCATAGTTCACATCGCATTTTTCCGGCTTGTTATTCCGTCTTTTTCATGGATGCTTGTAGCTTCATAAAAAGATTTTTTATTGTGACTTCACATTTTTAAAAGTCATGACGTTCTGTTTTTTTTACTTCACAAGAGTTTAATTATTTACACAGTCTTCATCCATGGCAGAAACACTTTTACAGTATGAACAGTCACTAAAGGTTGAAAAGGCTTTTGTTCAAAGTTGGTAAGAGAGTCATAGGAGAGAAAGATTCTTCTGTCACGTTTCATCAGACACAGATGGGGTAGAAGAGTTATTTTTCAAATAAATGCTTGTTAATACACAACGTTTGTCGTCTCTTTTTTAAGCACCTTCGTCAACACTGATTTCTGGTTAACAGCAATGACCTTTAAGATACAAAACAT
>JAPZDV010000022.1:27263270-27309891 GCA_029814665.1 Acanthurus lineatus | reverse complement strand
CAGCAGATAAATAGATGCTAAATAGATAGATGCTTTTTTTTTTGGTGAAGTTACAAAATTTGAAGTGTCGTCGTGACTTATCAGCATGCAAAAGCACAAAGAACATCAGCATATCTGGCCCATTTCCTCTTGTCTTTTCTTCCATCTCTGGTTATCACTCATTGAAATGCTCATGCACCTTCACCCTGACACAATGGTTGAAAGTTTTATCTCAGCTGCGACCTTGACATGTGATAACAACATTAATTATAAAGTTAATCTTAGATTGTAAGATTTGATCCGTGAGCAGACATGTTTTTCTTGGCATGGCGACCTGCTACTGTCTCCAGTCTGTCCATCACTGGGTTTGATGTGAGACTTAAACAAATTAAAACAAATGTTTTAGAGACATAATGGAACTTTCTCTGCACTTCATAGCTCGGATATCTGCTCACAGGACAGACATTCAGATCCTAAATGTGAAGTATTGAGACCTCATGGTAAAGGAAAACTCCTCAAAGTTAAAATCCTGCTGTTAAAACCTTATTTCATTTTAAGTATGTAAGTTTTAATGGCAAAAAAATAATTAAACTATGAGAAGTAAGTGAAATGTTTATGTGGTGAAACAGTCCCTGTCATTGTTTTACTAATATACCGGATGGATTTGGATTAATATTCCTGCTGCTTTCATGTGCATGTTGCATTTCAGTGCTGCAGATTTTTAAGATTCACTTCATATTAATAATTTCATATAATATTGTTTAGTTTCATCTATAGTAATGCATCATATTGTATTAGATCGTCATAATTTTTGTAGAGCAGCTGAGAAGCACAAATATCATCTTAATGTCAACTTATTTTAAGACAAGCAGCCTTGTTTTTAGCTTTGTGACTTTGCATTTTCCAGCAGATCGAAGTTGTTTTACAAAATTCTTTTTTAGCTAAAGAATGAGAATTTTCTCTGTACATAAAGGAACATTTTATCCTTTAGTTTAACACAAATATTCAAAAATCAACATATTTTTTGCATGTTTTTTTTACCAAATAAAAAAATCCCAAAAATTGTAATCTGAAATTTACTTGAAACTAAAGCAGATAAATAAAAAATGCAGAAGAGTTCAATTGTACAATATTTGTCTCTGAGATGCAGAATAACAGAAGCATTAAGAAGCATAAAATGAAAATATTCACAAGAGTCAGAAGTACTCTTAAATTGTACTTCAGTGGTTGAGTAAATGTGCTGGGTTATATTCCACCTCTGCACACAGCTCTGTCACTTACATGTTGGTTCTAAAGGTCATGTTAAGGTCCACTCCTGTGTTCTGCAGACTTTGCATGTTTGTTGCATTAACTGCCTCCATAACAATTAGAAAAATCCTGTTTTCTGCATCCTGGTTGTTCTGCTTCAGGCCAAATATTTCACCATCCACTTAATTAAAAAAAAAAAAAAAAAAAAATTAAACAGCATTTTTTTTAACCTGCACCCTGAAAAGGTGCTTTTTTCACCAGTTATTCCTTATATTTAATACAGCCTGTATTAGTATAATCTAGGGCTGTGGAAGTTAACGCGTTAATAATGCGTTAATAACGCGTTAACTCAAACTCCTTTTAACGGCACTAATTTTTTTAACGCGCGATCAATGCACGCACGGTCTGTGCCTTGCCAGCTCCCGTAGTTTCGAAAGTGGCGCTAAAATAACATTGCAAACGGTTACAAAGTAGAAATGGATACAGAAAAGGGACTTTTAAATGGAAAGTTTAAGAGTATAAGAAACCTGTAAGAAACACAATAAATATCTTGTTAAGTTACATATAGAGCAGCGTAAAAAATTTGCAATTAATCGCGCATTAACTCAGGACACTAATGCGATTAATCGTGATTAAAAATCTTAACCGACTGACAGCCCTAGTATAATCATATGCATAGCTGCATGAAATTTAAAAGTCTGCATGATTATAGGCTAATAAAACATGTCTTACTAAATAAATCTTAGCATGCAGCATTTTCAGCATTATTCAGTCAGTAAATTTACTTGTTTGGACCTTTTTAGAGCAATAAGTGTAATTGATATATTAATTTGTTATTTGCACAAACAATTTTAAAAAGACGATATGTAGAAGAAAAAGCTTTTAATGTAAAACTGCTAAACTTAATTATCTTACAAGGAAATTCAAAGGATGGAAACAACAGCATGAATGCCCCTTTAATGCATAACAGCCTTGCAGGCACGTAAATTAAACAACAAAAATTAACATGGTTCTGAACCACTATTCCTCTGCAAGTCTCCTTAAAATTATTATATTGTTAAATCACCCTTAAAAAGTTCTTTTTTAATAATAAATAAATACTATGTTTACCTGATAATGTCACATTTCTGGGAGATTGTTAAAAAAAATTGGGGTCATTTTTATTGTCATGTTGCACCTGATTGCATTGCTGGCAGCCATTGTTGATGAGTGCCATGAAAGAGTGGGATTTAAAAAAAGTAAGAAGATAAAACAAAAAAATTTACTCCATGCACAAAAAAATAGAGATAAAATGTAGTAAAAAGAAAAATGCGAGTTTCAGATGGATGCATTTTGCTCATTTCAGCGCTGCACACTCACTATTACGGAGCTCAGTTGTGCTGCAAGCTGATAAGCAATAGATAAAGAGACACTAACACTGATACATCAGATAATGTTACCTTTTGATTTGACTGCAGAGTGAACGTAGCAGCAGTTTTTTTGGTGAACTCGTCAAGTTATAAAAATTGTTGTCGTAACTTATCGGCATGCGAGAGAACAAAGAACATCAGCATATCTGCCCCATTTCTTCTTGTTTTTTTCCGTCTCTGTTTATCTCTTATTGAAATGCTTGTGCACCTTCGCCCTGACTCAGAGGTAGAGAGTTTTATCTCAGCTGTGACCTTGACATGTGATAACATAGTCAATTACAAAGTTGATTTCAGGATGTGATCCAGGAAGTGAATTCTCATGTTTTCTAGGCATGGCGAACAGCACCCAGCTTCAGGTCGTCACTGATATTAATGTAAAACCTCCAAAAACAGACAGAAAAACATTCTTTTGTTAGACGTCTCTGTGCACTGCAGTTCTGTGATGGTCTAAAAGTCACATTCAGACCTACTGTAACATACTGTACTTTTTAAGTATGTGGCATACACTGCATTAACACCAGCAATAAAATAAATAAATCGATAAATCCTCCATGCTTTAGCGTAGCCTACAGGCCACATCTATGGTTCAGGCTACACAGAGTCCATATATTTAGGCTGCAGAGGTTCTGGGTGCAGTTTTTATTGCGGATTGTCCTGATGTTTTTCCCTGCTGTTTCGGATCTACTCAGCAATCCCATCAAAATCCCTCCCATGTTAATTATCAGACAGAGCAATTGATCAGCCGTAGCTGCTATTGGCTGGGCATCTCATCAGGCCAGATAAGAGAAGTCTGACATCACACGACGAACATTTCATGGTGTTTCTCCTTCTTCCAACTTTACTCTCTACAGTAGACTGACAGGTGATTGGAGAGGACGGCCGAGACACCACAGAGCACCTCTCACTCTCTGATTTTGTCTGATGTATCTTCCGTACAGGAGCAGCGATTAAGATATACTTTATTTTTTTACTTTACCTGAGGAATCATGGCTCGAGTCGCAGCCCTGATCACTTTACTGACATGTGTGGTAAGTTAATATAGAAATTTTTCTTCGTAAGGGAACCTGAAACGGATAGTTTTGTAATGTGGTGAACTTAAATATGAACACTGAACACTTTCAGTCAAAAGTATAAGAAAGAATAATACGTTTGTTTTTATTTACTTACTTATTCAGTATATTAAAAAAAACTTAAAGGGTCTTTACAAAAATTTTATCTGTATAAAGTGTTTAAAAGCAAAAGATGGCACGAGATTTCTTTTTTAAGTTACATATAAAACTAATCAATTTAACTGTAATTTAATTTAATTAAATATCCAATAGAAAATGTAACTGCAGATGTTGGTATTCACTAAAAAATTACAGTTAAATCTGTTTTGATGTTCAAACACCTTAAATGACAGAGCAAAAATAATATGATGCCTCAAAGTTACAAAAGTGTTCACATCTCTTCAGATAAAATTTCTTTTTGGTTGTAGATTCAACAGTACAGAAATTTTATAAATGCCTAAAACAAAAAACCTAATCTAAATTAGTAAATAAAGTAATAAAGTAGAGTACAAAACACACAATGTGTGTCCTGTTTCACATTATCTGTTTGATTTGTGTTAAAAGTTACAGTAACGGGGTCCAGTGACTTTTGTTGGTATTTGTTCATGTCTAAAAAGTAAAAACAAGAGAAAACGTGTATCTGCACTCAATGAATTAATGCATTTATGTTCCATAACTACAACATTTAAACAAATTAATTTATTATTTAATGATTTATTTAATTAAATTTAACTAATTACATACATTTTACAAAGTACATTTGTCAAGTTGACTCTGCATTTTGGCTAAGCTATTTGAGTTAAAGTCAGTGTTGTTAAAACCATAAACTAAAGTAGAAATTAAAAAAATAAAGTAAAATTACAGTAGTTACAGTGGTATTTTTAATGGCTTTTAAAAATCCCAATAAATGTGGAAAGGCCAATAATAAAAGCCATATGGGGATTATAACACTCTTTGTTTTACTGGTTTAATACTCATAAAAATGTCAGATGTTTGTAATATTTTTAAAAATTGCCTTTGTTGCCAACCTTAAACAAACACAACTCATGGGAACTTAAACATACTGGAATATTTGCCGTTTATTTGTCTTGCAAAATATGCTGTGATATTAAGCAGCTGACATGGAAAAACACGGAACAGCACTTAAATCATTATGACACTGTTATGACATTTATGGTTTTATTATGTAATACAGTGTCTAGGCATGATCATATCTTGTCTCTAGATGCAGCATTTTGAAAAAAAAAAACCTAAACCTATATTTTTGGTTATTATAATATCTTTTTAATGCAATTTATTTAGAATAATAGAATTAAACGTCAAAATTTCATGCTAATATAACATTTACAGAATCAGTTTTTATTTTCGTCTGCCTTCTCTTTCACTAACCTGCAACATGATTTGATTTAAGCCCTTCTGTGATTATTTGCAACAACACTGTCGTCCTTGCAGATCCTGTCAGAGGCCCAACATGAGCCGGGATTCTGCTCTTTCTATGAGGAATGTGGCCGAAACCCATTGATAGAAGAACCCCTCATTGATCCGGTGGTCCCCTGCCTGGACTACAGTCCTGCTCGGCTCCTATCAGGAGCACACTACACAAAACTCAAACAGGTCTGTAGATCCTGCTGATTGTTAAGGTCTATTTTTAGAGGTGATATTAATATAAGATTCAATATGTAGCTTGAAATGTATATATTAGTAACTATTTTAACTAAATATTTTCAATTGCACGCTTAGTTTTTGTGTAATTATCATTTTTAATCAAAAGTGGATCCGAAAGTCTTTTGTGATCATTGCCTTGTAGCTGTTTTCCTGTTGGTCCAAAAAAAGGGAAAAAACAAACACCAATTCATGGAGGAAAACATAGAATAAACACCTGGTGTTGAATAGGATTGTGGAATTTATTGCACAATTTTTGTAGGCGCCATTGAAGTGAATAAGAAGGGAAATATCAAAGCCCTCCAGTTTGTCAAAGAAGCGTTGGATCTTTGTGAGTCAGCTGAAATATTTATTGCTCATACTGATAATTAAAGTTAAACCATTTATTGAATCTTGTGAAAACATCACTTTAAGGCCTCTTTTTTTTATTCTTAAGAATAGGGGGTATTCCTTTAACAAGTAATCAGCTTTGTTTTGGGGCTGTAAGTTAATTAAATAGCACCTTTTTTTTGCTGCAGGTATGTCCCATGTTGGACAAAGGAGAGGGAAACACGTATGCCTGCTGCTCCGAGAACCAGCTGTCATCCCTGGATGCGAGTCTGGTTCTGTCTAAAGCTGTGCTGCTTCGCTGTCCAGCCTGTGCCGAGAACTTTGCCCACCTTCACTGCACCACCACCTGCAGCCCCAACCAGAGCCAGATATTAAACATCACACGGACCATGAACGTCACCCAGACTGTCACCGTCCCCTCTGGAAATGGCACCGTCCAGGTCAACCAAACTAAAACAGCTGTAGTAGCTTACCAGGCATTCATCGGCACCGACTTTGCAGATGGTGCCTTCGGGTCTTGTCAGAATGTCAGGATCCCAGCCACAGGCGGCTACGCCATCAGCACTATGTGTGGTCGGTATGGCGCGAAGCTGTGTACTCCCCAGCGCTGGTACGACTTTCAAGGAGACTCCAGTAATGGCCTGGCTCCACTGGACATTGATTTCAACCTGATAAACGAGGGAGACACTGAAGGAATACCAGAGGGTGTGGTTCCCTACAATGGACGTGCTTTGATGTGCAATGAAACCACACAAACGTCAGATGATGCCTGCTCGTGCCAGGACTGCAAAGAGAGATGCCCAGTCATAGTGATTCCACCGGCTCCCGGTCCCTTCGAGCTGCTGGGAACAGACGGCTTCCTGGTGATTTCTATCATCTTGCTCTGTCTTCTGGTGCTTGCCTTCCTTTTGTATCTCTTTGCCACTTGCTATGTGAGGTCTCGGATAAGAAAGGACGTGGAAAAAGGAAAGAAGAAGGGGAAAGGTAAAGGCCAGAACAGTAATAATGTGACCCAGCGGGTTATTGATCCGTCAGAGGTGACATGCGCTGAAAGGAACAGCATGGCTGCTCAGGCTTTTCTAAGCCGGAAGTTTCAGTGTTGGGGAACTCTCATGGCCACTTATCCCCTCACGGTAAGTTCACAGTAAACTCCTACAAACTATAGCTTTAACATTTAAGAAAAGTGCAGTTGTTGATACGTTTTGTTCATCCCAGGTGCTCCTGTTGTCCGCCATAGTCGTGGCTGTCTTCAGTGCCGGCCTGAAGGACATTGAGCTCACCACCGACCCTGTAGAGCTGTGGTCTGCCCCTAACAGCCAAGCCCGTCAAGAGAAGGACTTCCACGACCAAAACTTTGGCCCATTTTTCAGGACAAACCAGCTGATCTTGACGGCGCCTGGCAGAAAAGGCCACATATACGACTCTTTGCTGTTTGGACAGAATAACTTCAGCGGGATTATAGCCAAAGATCTCATCATTGAACTGCTGGAACTCCAGAAACGAATACAGGTAAAAGAGCCGAGAATCACAGCTAACAGTGACAAGGGTTTTTTTTGAAAAAGTTCATCATTGATGCCTCTTCTGTGTCATTGCTTTAGAGCATTGAGTTCTGGTCCGAGGATCTGAACCGCACAGCAAGTCTGAAAGATGTGTGTTATGCACCGCTGAACCCGATAAACTCGTCTCTGACGGACTGTGCGGTCAACAGCTTGCCACAGTATTTCCAGAACGACCTGAAAAACATTGACGCAAAGGTGAACATGACACAGCTGGGCGTCACCAAAGAGGTGGACTGGAGAGACCATCTAATCTACTGCCTCAAGTAAGGATCCATCAGATGACACTGAAAATCAAACTGTACTTGCTCAGGAACTTCAAGGTAACCTTCTCCCTTCTTTCTCTATCGCGTCTCAAGCTCTCCCTTGTCCTATAAGGACATCACTGATTTAGGTTTGAGTTGCATGGCTGATTACGGAGCTCCAGTCTTCTCCTTTCTGGCTGTGGGAGGCTACGAGGGTAAGTGACCTTTAGCACCTTCTTCTACTCATGAAATGTCTGTAAGATAAACATGAGAAGGCAACTCAAGTGAACATGACACGTCTTGTTTTTTCCCAGATGACGAGTACACCAATGCAGAAGCTCTGATCATGACCTTCTCCCTTAACAACTATGCTCGTGACAACCCCAAGTTCAACGTGGCCTTGCAGTGGGAAGCAGAGTTTCTTAAAATTGTCCAAGAATACCAGAAAAACCCCTCCAGCAACTTTACCTTCGCATACATGGCAGAGGTACAGAACAAGCTGCTGCTGACCTGTTTTTTTAAAGCTTTTTCAATGCATTTAGTGTCTCAAGTTCTTGTTTCTTTCTCCACAAACTCAGATTTTTAAGCCCTTAATCATTTTCTTGTCCCTGGTCTCCCCCTCCATCCACAGAGATCTCTGGAGGATGAGATTAATCGGACAACAGCAGAGGATATCCCCATCTTCATGATCAGCTATGCCGTAATCTTCGTTTACATCGCTGTGGCACTGGGGGAGTACACTTCATGCAAACGCTTACTGGTAAGACTTAAGAGATTACAGTGTCTGCATTTACAGAATTCTGCAGGGATGAACAACCTGAAAACAAGCATCACCCCGCTTCCTTTGACAAAAAACCAATGAGATTATTTCATTGGACAGATTATTAAGCTCTGTGGTCTCATTTAGCCACTTTTTATCAACCACTAGTTTTAGTCCAGACTGGTCTGCAAGTACGCTGTTAATTCTTGCACAGTTGTTCACAGTCCTGGAGGATGAATCCCACTTACTTTGGTAATTCCGGGGAGACTCCTCCTACAGGCAACCTAGGCGAATGCCAAGGGTGCAAAATGGCCATGGCGTGCATCTCTTTTTTTGCTTGCGCTCCCTGAACTGTAAAGCATGAATGTGAATTGAAAACACGGCATGCACCTGTGGCAAAAACCGTGTAGTGAAGTCACAAGCATAATTTTACCGATCATTTCAACAACACTCTTATAGACAGTATTTAAATTAGCGTACACTTACAATAACAGGCATGCTGTGCCTTCCTTAAACTGATATTCACAAATCAATTGGACAAATGATGGAATAGACAGGGGAGTGTGGTTTTGGGGTCAGGGCAATCAAAAACCTCGCTTAGGGCTCCAGGGTCGTCACTTGGAGATCCTTCCACATGCAACCATGCTAACCTAAAATGGTGGACATTATTTCTGCTGTTAGCTTCCACTGGGAGCATGTTAGCATGTTAAGGTTAGCATTTAGCTATAAGCACAGTTGTGCCAGAATTCAGCCTCACAGAGCCATTAGCATTAACGCAGACTTTGGTCCTTGTTAGCAACATAACTTGTTGTTTTACAGTAAATGTAAAGCAAACCAGAAATAGGGTGAGGTTCTGTTAGAAAAAAGTAAAACTGTTGAAACAGTGCTTATCAAAGGTATGATGAGGGGAAACTGTAGTAGTATGGCTGTGTCAGCCCAATTGCGTTATCTCTACAGTGGAACACCTCAGTTTATTGGCCGTGAAGATACAGTACCGAAGATAAGATGCAGCAAAAGATATGAGACACAGAAAAGGTTCACTGAGTTGAATGTACACATGAAATCTTATCACTATGTGCTGTAGGTGGACTCCAAGTTTCTGGTGGGTCTGGGTGGGATCCTGGTGGTTGCCTGCTCTGTCCTGGCCTCCATGGGCTTCTACTCCTGGATTGGCATCCCGTCCTCGCTGGTTATTCTGCAGGTCGTGCCTTTCCTAGTGCTCGCCGTCGGAGCTGACAACATCTTCATCTTTGTCCTGGAGTACCAGGTGTGTATTTTTTTTGTGCACCGAGTTGCTGATTTGTAAGATCTGTTCATCATTTTTGTGACTTCCTTTCTTCCTTCCTTTGCAGAGAGATATGCGAAGACCTGGAGAGAAGAGGGAGGAACAGATCGGTCGTGTCCTTGGAAATGTGGCTCCCAGCATGCTCTTGTGCAGTCTCTCCGAATCTATCTGCTTCTTTCTAGGTATGACATGAACAACATGCAACAGATAGCACTGACATTGGTGAAATAGTTAACTGTGTGTCAGAATGGACCTTTAAGTTTCTATTTGAAGAGTTATCTCTACTTGTGTCTCTTCTGCTACCCAAGGTGCCCTGTCCACCATGCCTGCGGTAAAATCCTTCGCTCTGTACGCTGCCCTGGCTGTGCTCATGGATTTCATCCTCCAGATGTCAGCCTTTGTGGCGTTGTTGTCCCTGGACAGCCGGCGCCAAGACAGCAACCGCTGTGAACTGGTCTGCTGTGTTAAAACATCAACCCCACATCCCAACAAGCCAACCGAGGGTTTCCTGCTGCCCTTCATGAGGAAATACTACGCCCCTGTCCTCCTGCACAGCTACACCAGGGTCATAGTGGTAAAGCTAGTTTTCTGAAAATCCACTTCTGCTTTCATATGAAGATGAATTTGCTTATCATTCATAGAGGTTTCATCTGGATATTTGTTGAAATTCTGTCCTGTGTTCTCATCAGATGTTGGTTTTCATCTTCATGCTCTGTGGATCTTTATTCCTCATGTTTCATGTGACCGTGGGTTTAGATCAGGAGCTGGCATTGCCTCAGGTCAGTAAGCACAGCTGTGTTAAAAATAAATAAATGCCTGTGTAATCCTCTAATGTAATGTAACCTTACAAAATATTATTCTTTTTTTCGCTGCAGGGCTCTTACATGTTGGACTATTTCCAGTACCTGTACAAATACTTTGAAGTCGGTGCCCCGGTTTATTTCGTAACAAAGAAGGGTTACAACTTCACCACTAAGGATGGCATTAATGCAGTCTGCTCCAGCGTGGGCTGCGATGATTTCTCACTAACCCAGAAGATCCAGTATGCCACCGAAAAACCTGAATTGTGAGTTTCCATTTTTATAATCAGATAATCTGGACAGGAGAAAATAAAAGCTTTTAGTCAAGTTGTAGACCACCCCCTCAATTCAGAGCAGTGAAGAGTGATTTTCTGCATTCGTCCTTGCAATCTCTTTTTCTATCCTTGAAGATCCTTGAACCTGTTGCTATCGTTGTCACGACCTTTCGCATACAAGCCATCTGCCAATCAGATTAGTAAATGATAAACCCAGGGACATGACACGATACTCAGCAGATAACGGGTTCCTCTGACTGATTGTGCCATGCAGAACCAGCAAACGCACAAAAAAATCATCCCATATAATAACTGTTCAAATGAACAAACAGAAGCACTGTGTTCTATTCAAACATGCATGTTTTGGTCGTATGATCAAGCTAATTATAGGGAGTAATAAAACTTGAGTCAAGATGTTAGGTTGAGGAAAGATGTTAGACAGAAATGCTTGGTGAGAAATATGTTAAATTTACCGGAGGGGTTCAGACTTTAAATCCTAAAGCAACTAAAACAGAGATCCATTTAACTTTAAAGGATTTGAATATAAGTGGCAAAAGTTAAAAGGACTACATATCTAATCAATCCAGAACAAAGCCAGTTGAGAGGTTTGATTGATATCACTCTCATGTCCTCTTGTTTTCAGTCTATATGCTAAACTGAGCCAACTGGCTGCTGGATTTCTTTCTTCTTATCTAAGTCTCAGCCAGAAAAAATAAAAGAAAACGAATGAGAAAATGATTAAAAAAGGATAAAACTGATTCCATGTATTGTCAGTAACCTCTAATTCCTCTCCGTCATAAAGCTCCTTTGATAGTTAAAAAACTATCAAGAAGTCAAGCAGTTCCTCTTGATGATAGTTTTTTTGTGACAAGATGATTTACTTAAAATTGTGGTTTATAAAATACTCCATCCATTTAGTCTAAACACTCAGCAGAACAAAAAATGTGTGTTAATCAACAGATAAAAATAGGATAAATAGAATAAAAATGTAAAGCTGTTTAGGAAGTTTGAGAAACTGTTGAAAAATGAATCTCTATATACATTTTTTTTTAAGATCTCAGTTTTAAAACACCAGTCTTATCCTGTAAAATGCACATTTTACTTTGTGTAGATCTTACCTAAGTATTCCCGCAAACTCCTGGGTGGATGACTTCCTGGACTGGCTGAATCCCGGATCCCAGTGTTGCCGAATTTACACCTCGGGTCCAAATAACGGAGAATTCTGTTCTTCGAGTGAAAGTAAGACCCACTCAATCTGTAAAGTGAATTTGTACTGATATGATCACATATGAAGACATTAACACTATTTTACTAACACCTGCTCTGCTCTCATATCTCAACAGCTGCTAACATCTGTTGGGGGAAGTGCGTACCCATTTCTCTGGGCATCATGAGGCCCACGGTGAGCCAGTTCAACCGCTTCCTGCCTGATTTCCTGGGTAACAGACCTGACCTGCAGTGTCCCAAAGGGTGTGTATCATATCTGCACACTTTTCACACCAAAAAAACACAACATGAAAACATTATTCTAACCATTCAATGTTCTCTTAACAGCGGTCTGGGAGCGTACGACACATCAGTGGTGTTAGATGAGAATGGAGATGTTATAGGTAAGTTCTCTCAAATCACCTTAAAGCAGGTACGGATCTTTTTTTAAACAGAAATAGTGCAATGAGCGAATTTTTTTTTTGTCTTCTCAGCCTCTCGGTTCATGGCTTACCACACACCTTTAACCAACTCTCAGGAGTTCACCGGTGCTCTGCAAAAATCCAGAGAGCTGGCGTACAACATCACCATGGGTTTGAGGAATATATCTGGCACCTCGCCGGACTTTGAAGTGTTTCCTTACACGTATGTTTCCCGACTCTTTCACATCATCTTCCCTCCTCTACAAAAGCTACTCTTGCTTCTGTAGCTCTGGCCTTTAAATCTGTGCTGTTTGTAGTTTCTGACCACCGTTCTTCTTCTTCTTCCAGGGTGACTAATGTGTTTTATGAGCAGTATCTAACCATCGTACCCGAAGGTCTCTTCAACATCTCCATGTGTCTGCTGCCCACCTTCGTGGTTTGCTGCCTCCTGCTGGGTTTGGATCTGCGCTCCGGTCTGCTCAACCTCATCACCATAATCATGATCATCGTGGACACTGTTGGTGTGATGACGCTGTGGGGCATCGATTACAACGCGGTGGCTCTGATCAACTTGGTCACGGTAAGAAAATGTCTATGATGGCTGGTTTAAAGGGCCACTTCACCGGTTTTTTGAGTTAGGTTTTTTTTACTAATCATGAGGAGGTTGACTCAACCTATGAACATAGTTGTTTAATATCTTGTGTGGCTCTGGGAGGGGGGCTTTGGTTTAGAAGCTACGAATCTATAATAGAAAACACACATTACAAGCTGGAGTTTAAAACACAAGGGTATTCTCCATCAGATTCTACTGAGTTGCTTCATGGGTAATGCTGGATGTAGTGTCATCAGAGTTTGACCCATACAAAAGTCTAAAAATATAGATATTTAGACACCTGCTGCTTGAATTTGAGCCATTCTTTTTTAGTCTTTAATCTCTTTTCACCGCCTCGATTTTAAAGAAGTGCAATAATAAATTTGCCGGGATGTTCCTTTAGTCATCTACGATGTTTTAAGTCAGTTAGACAGGTTTATATATGTTTCATAGTCCCACTGTGATTTGCCCAACTTTTTCCAACAAGTAAAATCCTTGTCTGTCTTTTGTCTGCAGGCGGTGGGCATCTCTGTGGAGTTTGTGTCTCATATGACACGATCATTTGCGCTCAGCACTAAGCTAACACACGTAGAAAGAGCTAAGGAGGCTACAGCCAACATGGGCAGCGCGGTGAGTAAGAAAACTAGCGCAAACATTGTTGATCAACCTCAAATTTTGAACAAAAGTGACAGATTTTTTGTGTTAATCGTGTAAATATACAGATAACAGCTGTCTGAGTTAACTTATATGGATCTTTTGAATGTCATAGGTGTTTGCTGGTGTTGCTATGACTAACCTGCCAGGCATCCTCGTGCTGGCGTTTGCCAAAGCTCAGCTCATCCAGATGTTCTTCTTCCGGTTAAACTTGGTCATAACACTGTTGGGCCTGGCACACGGACTCATATTCCTCCCTGTGCTGCTCAGCTACTTTGGTATGTACTTTATTTGTGCTGTGCAACCAGGAGGTTTTAAGAGCTAATTTGAAAATAAAATTAATCTCTTCACATTTTTTTTGTTTTCTTTTTCTAAGGTCCTGGTGTGAATAAAGCCGTGCTGCTGCAGCTCCAGCAGGAAAAAGAAAAGGAAAAGCAGAACCTGGAGCTGAAAAACAGTAGGCGACAAGGCTATGAGAACTTAAGCTTTGAGGACAATGAGACAAACTCAGAATCAACAAACAACCCAGAACATGAAAACAGACCTTCAAAAATGACAGAAACCCATCAGGAAGAGAAATGGGAGAGAATTGACCGTTTCTGAGCACCGACAACAAAAACTTGTTTTCAAGCTCTGATGAGTAAAATACCTCTGTAACGGACGGGACGAGGGTGGACACAGAAAAGCACAGAAATAGCAAACATAGAGTCGTGTGTTAGGCTCGATGTGGAAATCATTAACTTAACTATGTACCTCAATCAAAAATGGACCAGTGGACAGAAGACAGCAACACGTAGTTGTGCAATATTTCTGAGAAATGCAAGAGTGGACGTTCACAATGAGGGTCGACCTTCCTGTCTCAACATGTGGACGGCCACACATCTGTCTTCACCGCGGCTGGGCAAGATTTTTGTTGTTCAATTGTGGGATTTTTAAAAGGGATAAATGTTCTTGAATTATTCTTTTTTTTTGTTTGTCTTTTTTTTCTTTTGTTAAATAGATATAATTATTTTGTATGTGTGAATATTGCACATTAGTATTACTTTAAGAGATTAAAAAAAAAAGAACGTACACTCCACTTCTACGCTCAGCATTTCAAGTTTTTAGTTTCTTCATTAGGAGTTTGGAGGCATTGCTGTAAAATGTGCAGTCAGTGAAAAAAGATATTAAATGTGTTTAAACATTGTTGGGTTTTCATAAGTTATATAAGCTACAAAAACAAGAACTTTTACTCACTAGATTCTACGCCATTAAAAATGTCTATGACTCAAAACTTGTGCATGTAATAAAATAAATATGACAGATTTTACAGTTTGGACACATCAATGCAATTCTTTTTATTTATTAAATGATTTATCTTCCACAGTTTTTGTCCGGTCTCTGTTTTTTTTTTTCCCGTAATAAACGTACGGTAAAACTATGAGATTGTGGAACATTTTTTAGAGGCTCTCCGGAGCCAGCGCACATTTAGTGTTAACTCTAGTTAAAATACTGAGAAAACATGATGGAAAAAACATTTTATGAAAGTAGAAAACTCCAAACCAGGACAGTTTGAGCTTCTAATTTGAAAGATAAACTTGAGCAAAGTTGAAAGTTAATGACTCTGCTTTCAGAAAGTCTGATAGTAAAGTAAAGCATCGTAAAACAATAAACGTGTTAGATAATAATGTGCTTATGGGTTTGGTGGTTTTTATGCGTCTCATAATGTTTGCGTATTTTCAAAAACAGGTAACGAATAAAAAGAAAATTAAAAGGAATGTCAAACATTTTGGGTATTTCGAATTTTTGTTTTATTAACAATGCATCCCTTTGATAGGATTGTATTTTTCTTTTGGTAATCAATGCCCCCCAAAAACATACTTTAAAAATTATACACGGCAAACCACCTTTCAGGCAAAAAAAAAAAAAAAAAAAGAAAAGAAAAAGAAAAAAAAAAAATTAAATTATAATACAGTCTTGAGGAAAAAATATAAATAACTTTTTTTTTTCTTCTCTGGTTGAGCTCACTCTATGGTACAGACATATAATAAATAGATCGGATCTGACATCACTCAGCTGATCTATGAATCATCTCTCTATGAGTCCATTTGTGTAGCAGCATTATAGCAAAAAACAAGCCAATGGAAACAGAGATTCTCCCGTTTCCCTGGAAACCTTTTACGAATCCTTTCATCATCGCGCTCCTCCCACCTCCACCTCCTCTTCCTCCTCCATTTCAGCCAATGACAGACAGTGATATTGCCTTGTGGAAACAGTTTCAGGGGTATTAATATATTCCTACTATGTAATGGCAGCATGTTAATGGCAACCTATTCTGTTTTTTTTTTTTTTTTTTGTTTTGTTTTGTTTTGTTTAAAGTTTTACAAGCAAGAAACACGTTAAGGTGACGTAACAACTTTGCCATGCTCGTTGCACATGCAGTGGAAGTGGAGCACAGAGGTCAGAAGGCATAGAGCTGGGCTTAACGCAGGTTTCGGAAACGTCCGTGAGCAGAGTTTGGTGATTAAATCCGTAACGAATCGTTCTACAGATACAACCAAACGTCTTTTTTTTTTTAAAAAAAGATCAACTCACCTCCTGAGAAGCTTACTAATAATGCAATGGCTGAAGGAAAACATTAAAGGTCCTAAGCAAGTAAAGGATGGCGTCGGCTAGCATTAAATCACATGCTATTCTCCTCATGTACTGTGTAAGGGTGGCGTAATAATAGTGCTTTAGAAAATACAACACTAGTGATGTTTGATTGTCTGAGATACAAGAAATAGAAAAAGTAATTGGCTGTCTGTGCTGACAAGAGGCTACAGGTTGTAGGAAGTGGTGAGGCAAGAGAAGCAGAAGCACATATCTGGCGAGAACAGCTCACAGGTCGGGGGGGTGGGACGTGAACCGCCGAGGCTCTGGGTGCGTTTCTTTTTTTTTTAAAAAAAGCCATCAGGAGATCCTCTGTAGTGTTTTGTTTCATAAGGAGAAAAGAACGCAGGGGTCCGAGGAATCACTGGGTGGACACAACAACATGCCTTATTCATTTCATTACAGGAGAAAAAAAACACCACCTCTGGAAAGAGATAAAATGTTGAAAGAATTTTCTTCTTCTTCTTCTTCTTTTTTTTTTTAAACACAACGTGAGTCTTTTGTGATCCAGCTTGTCCTTAAGCATCTGTGTTGATGTTTTATTGAGTGTTGATCGAGATTGCCAACCCATCTGAAAACAGTATTTGGTTAAACTGCTCCCCCCTTTTTCCTGTTAAAATAAAATAAAAAATAAACAAAAAACGTCAGACAGCATTTAGGCGTGTCGGGGTTAAATTTTGTTTACAGATATCAGCGTCCTTTGTTTCTAGCTTGTGTTTGCTAGAAGAAAGGCGAGCGATGACTATTTCCTCCTCCTTTTCTTCTTCTTCTTCTTCTTCAACCTTGGCGATGGCGCTCTGTTTTGAGCAACAGAAACATCCCCATTTTTAGAGCCATGTGTTTTATCCTCTCAGTCGTTCTGGTGTTTGTAGGGTGGCAGGACTGGAGCTGTGCAGGAAACACAAGGGGGGGGAGGATGATCAGGATTCTGCAGGAGGGTCGACGTCCTCTTTGACAGGTTTTGGTAGCTTTGTCAGGATTGCCTCTGCTTCCTCATACATCTGAAAAGACAGGAGAGAAGAAAGTTATATATGGGAGAGTGAACACAAAGATGTATTTTTTTTGTAGGATGGTTAGTAAAACATCTTACTGGCATGAATTGCACGTCCTGGAAGAGTTCCTGTATGAAGCGTCGTGAGGTCAGGCGAAACATACAGTGAGCTAAGAGGTGGGAAACCTCGGAGTACAGGCAGATGTCGTCAAACGCGTAAGGAAACTTCTCCTTTATCCTGCAGGAGAAAAAACAAACAAACAGGTGTTTCTGCAAACTGAACATTAATCTCATAAAATGTTTGTACAGAGAGGAGGAGGGAGATCTTTACGTCAGTAGTCCTGTTTCGTGGCCTTTGGTTCCTACGGAGGAGCTGAGGTTGATGATGAGGCGGAGCACCTCCTTCCTCAGCAGGACGCGGGAGGCGGGGCCATCTTCTGAGATCGCCTTACCACCTAAAAGATGCACAAATAAATATTCAACATTCAGCACAATAAATACAATTTAGGTTGAAATTAAATGAAATATGCCCTTTTTGCTCTTTTAGATACATTCCAAGTTCATATTGAGCTCATATTTTTAAATATATGTATCAAATATTACAAAAAAATCTAACTTTTTTTCCTATAACACAAA
Organism: Acanthurus lineatus; assembly: GCA_029814665.1. Classification (NCBI taxonomy): domain Eukaryota; kingdom Metazoa; phylum Chordata; class Actinopteri; order Acanthuriformes; family Acanthuridae; genus Acanthurus; species Acanthurus lineatus. The sequence goes on along the minus strand of JAPZDV010000022.1, from coordinate 27,292,161 downwards.
ATGTGACGTGCTTACATAAGCTTGAACCAACCAATGTCATCTAATAGTATCATGACATCAAGCAATCCTCAACTTTTAACAGCACAAAACTAAGATCCTTTAACTAGCTAACAACAGCGTGGTAGATTGGTGTGTGCACCGAAAACCTTGTTTTGTTTCCACAAATAAACGTTGTTCAAGTTTATTTTGAAGAAACTCGTATTGGTGACGGCTCTACATTCTGCACGAAGCTTTTTGCAATGAACTGCTTCATAAAACACACATGCACTGGTTTCATCTCCCACCTTGTTGACAAAATCACTGCTTTAAGCAGCATTAAGTAATTTTCCACCTCCAGCAGTTTGAGGGTCATGACTTGTCTGCTCTTTTAATGGGGATGTTGAAAGCAAGAAGGAGGTAAGTAAGATTTTTAAGAGGGCCAAACTCTTAATCTGTGCACTCTCAGTGTTAATTGTACGCCAACTTCTCAACCAATCAAATTCCTCCCGCTATTCTTTCCACATGCCTGCACTGTTTCCCTCAGAAATCCATCACAATATGGAAGCTAGCTCTTAAAATGCATCACATCTGGACATTAACACAAAGCAGGATTGGTGGAAAATACTTTTTTTTTTTTTAACAGAGTAGGAACAAAAAAAGAGTTTTTATGTAAGACATGTTTTTTTATTGTGTGAGTAAAATATGTTTTGTGGTTCTTGGTTGACTTACCTATGACAATGTCCCCAGGTGTGGGCGTGCTACAGATTGAGCCTTGTGACACGGCAGCGTCGCTGCAGCCCGACACCCCGGAGAACTTGGACTGAGGCATCACCTCCAGTCGATGGCCGCTCTGCCCTCCCCACGACGGGAAGTCGACGAAGTCTGGCAGAAAAAAGATTATTGGTTATCTTTTGGGCTGAGTGCATTAAATGTCTGAGTGCACCTGTGTGTGTGTGTGTGTGGACTCACCTGTCCGAGGGTGTGTGCTGTTGATCTGAGGCTGTGTCGGGTATCCGAGGACGATGGCTCCTACACAGTAGAGGCAGTTTTCGTCGGTGTGATCCTGCAGTCCCGTCTCCTCGGAGCCCACCGTGTGGTTCTGACCGTCACCTCGGCACGAAATCAGCTCGGAGATACTGAACTGCTGCTTCAGTATCGGAAGTGCAGGGCGATCACCTACAAAAGGACGAACAATTAGCAAAAACGCAGCTATTCAAAACCTTTTCTTAAGTTTTTATTTGTGATGTAATTGTGATCTAATACGGCTTGAAGTTACATTCACCGTCTCCATCGCCGAAGAGGAAACGTTTCCGCTCTTCAGACGGCGGACTGATCCTCTGCTGGAAGTAAGCCGAGTCTCTTATGTGGAACATATCGTTGATGTCCATGGGCAACGCTAGACCTATGTAGTCATCGTTACACCCGTAGGTGGCGCTAGAGACCATGGAGCGCACTGAGGAGCAGCGGTGCAGGGTGCTTTGGTTGATGGGACTGAGCAGCTCCTCTTTGTCCAGAGAGGCGAAGCTCAGAGCCTTCAGAAACCTAGGGAGGGCAAGAGGAGAGGTGCGTGAGAGGATCCGGGGGGAGAGGCTGGGAAAGAAAAGGAACGTGAGGAGTGAGTGAAGAAATGATGGACAAGAAGCACAAAGACAGAGACTTAGTGAACAGACTGTGACAAGGAAACAGGGATCACACTGGAGTCTAAAGCCCGACACGCTGCAGCAGCTAACGGGTAAACGTGGCGTTGGTCAGCGTGACGTCACTGCCCTAAAATCATGTCGAAGACCTACAGGTATGGCTTAAGATACAAAAAGGAACTAAGTATCAAAAACCTTAAAAATTCATAAAGATAAAAACTCAAATGAGGGGTTAAATGAATGAGGCAGAAGTAAATACGAAGGTAAATTTAGATCTGCTAATTATGACTGAAAACTTTATAAAACTGTTTTTCAAACTTGAAAATGACAACATACAACACAGGATGTTCTTGTATTTAAACAACAGAAAATTAATCACCAACTCTTGAAATAATTTTTTAAACTGAAAACTGAAGTTTGAAACTGCAGCTGGGACTTGGCAAACTCTTTATTGTTTTCCGACATTTTGTAAACTAAATGATTAATTGATCAAAATTACTTCCTGTTTTATCTGGCCGGTCAAGAAAAAAAATACAACCGAGACCAAACTAATGATAAATCAAGAAAATCCTTTTACAGATTAATTGGCTAATATTTGATAAGAATGTCAGTTAAACACTGAACAAGATTGTTTTTTTATAACCCGATATTTTCAACTTTTTGTCATTTAACTATTATGGCTAAAATACTTCAGAGCAGCCTCACAAACGGTGAGAGCTTAAAGCTGATGAAACTTTTCATTTTGTGTCAAAACATGTTTTGATTCCTCATTTCTTCACCTGCCTTTGCTCTAACATTTAATATTTAAATTCATGTTAGACCTGTGCAACTGTGGATCTTAGCTCTACCTGTGTGCTGTGTTTTTTTTACCTCTACAGGGGGTTAAAACTCTAAGAGGGGGGAACGGCAGGAACCTGTGAGTGTAAACTCACACTACAGGGCTGCAGGAGTCAAAGCAACGCAAAACAACTGCAGGAGCACAAGAGCTGCTGTTGCTACTCAAAGTAACAGCAGCAAGGACACATTTGTCTGGATGGTTGCTAGGAGCTACGTCTCTACAGAGGGGGACACTGGGTACGTCCACCCACCACGGTACGAGTGACCTGGACAGCCTGTGGTACGGACTTAAGACGTTTGGTTCTGGACAGGTTCGCCTCCTATCTGACAGCCTGACGGACACGAAAACACCCGTCAATGTCAGAGTGGACAGAAAGCGAAAGACTAACCCAGGAACAGACAGCGGCACAAATGGAGACATGCTTTGAGTTTTTATCTCGGATGCAGAAACAAAGATCAGGCAACAACGAACATGACATTTAAAAACATAAAAAGACTCAACACTTTCATGTAGAAAAAGCAAGAACAGATACATCACTGTGCTGTTTTCTGTTGCTGACTTTCTGGCTGACTCACCTGCGAGGTGTCAGTCTGGAGTCCAGGCTGCCGGTCTTCATGGTGATGGTGTCGGTGAACAGCACGTCTTTGGCCGGTGAAGCCAGAGCTTCGCTGTGCGACAGAGACGGGTGTATCCTCTGCTGCTGCAGCCTCTTCAGCGTGGCGTAGCCCAGCGCGTCGCGTGGGCTCGTGTACATGAAGCTACAGTCGGCCAGGCTCTTGATGGTGGTCACCGAGGGAGACTTGAGAGACTGCGCCCGGCGTGGGAGAGTGTGCGACGAGCCCGGCGGTACCAGAGAGACAGTGGAGGACTTGGACGTGGACATGTGGTTGGTCTGAGCCTGGGGGGTGAGTGAGGACAGTGTTTTGACAGTCTTGGCTGAAACCACCGTGTTCAGGCTCACGCAGTCGGACGAGTCCGGCTCAGGGTCGGGATGCTCGGGGTTTCCAACGGTCTCCCTGGAGGGGCTGGAGCTCATGGAGCTAATTCCGCTGGTTGTGGTGTCCGTGTTAAAGCTCTGACTGCGGCTTTTAAATTGAGTACCTCCGCCGCTGCCGCCTCCCCCACCCCCTCCCACGTTACCTCCACTAGATGAGGAACCGCCGTCTCCTCCCGCCAGCCGCTCTCGGCTGCTCTGCTCCCTCTCCCGGCTGGGGTGCTCCACGACCCCGTGCCCTCCCAGACCACTGAGTCCCAGGCCTGAGCCTCCTCCCCTGGCCAGCCTGCCGTCCACCAGCTGCTCCTCAGAGCCCCCCCTGGTCCCCACGAAGGAGGTCTCCAGGCTGACTGTGGGACTCTTGGGCATCCCTCTGCCGTTAAACACAGAGGTGAAGACGTCCCCTTGGTTCGGGCTGTAGACGGAGGGCTCTGTCACCGTCCTGTTTCGCCTCATGCTCCCCGTCTTCAGTTCAGTGGGGGTGCGAGAGCCTGATGAGGTCTTGGGGTCGCTGGTGGAGCGCAGTTTCTTGCTGGGGAGGGACAGGGAGTTGAGGAAGCGGGTGCGAACAAAGCGTGTGGAGGCCAGGATCGTGAAGGGGCTGCGGTCTTTGACTGGTTTGGGGTGTAGGTAGAAGGAGGACTCGTCTGATTGGTCCAGGACGTCACACTTGTCATCGTCCAGGATGTACATGTCTGAAAGCAGAGAGAGTGGACGAAGAACACAGTCAGACCTTAACAGGGCGAAAAGTTGTCAGGTTATGTTTATTTTATCTGTTTGCTATGATGATTCAACTTTCCGACTGTCTACAAATGCAACGTGAGTCCTGCGTACTTGGCTGAGACTCGCTCTCGCTGTTGTGGCGCGAGCTGGTGGATTCGGAGTTCAGACTGAGCGTGCTCGGCACCGAGGAAAGTTCAGAGGTCAGCTGAGCGTCGACCTCTTCTGGAGTGACGGGCCACAGCGTCCTGCGACTGTGTCGGACTGCATCCCAACCGTACTGCTTCAGCACCTCACAGCCCTGCCGGGTCTTAGAGATCACACCGAGCACATAGACGCACGTCCTGCAGGCGGGAGGGTTGGTTAGTGAAGACATTCAAAGAGATTCTTTTAACCCATTAAGTCAGGCTTTGAATGCTTTTTTGGTATTAAAACACAAAACCAGACTCTTACAGCCTTTATCATTAAATCTGAATTGTTACTTTACATGCAAAAGCAAAAAAATGAGTTTTTAGAAAAGAGTTTTCTTCCACAACAGTCAATTTATATTGCTGTTAACCAGCTGTTTATCTGAACGTTTTATGAATATATGTTTTAATCATGATGCTTGCTGATTTCAACACCAGAAGACAGCGAACAAATGTGACTACGTGATCGGTTTCAGTTCAAAAGATCACATATTTAAGGTTTATGTGTGTGATTTAGTCAATGAAACACCAGATTAGATTCAAAAAATCAACATCATTTAAGCAGTACATATAATTCAAATAATCCTATCCTGATCTCCTCCTTAAAAGAATAAAAATCTGTTAGAAATTGAAAATGATTCAGAGGATGAGCTTACCCTCGTACTGACAGCACCTCACAGTGCTGCGCCAACGCGAGGATGTCAGGAATGACGTTCTCCTCCTGCAGGAGATTCAGACCCCAGTTTGAAGAGCCAATGTTGCCCTGGAAGTAAAAAACAACATCAGCACCTTCAGAGCCTTCTTCTTTTAGTGATGAAGACCTGAGGGGACATAAGCTGAGAGGAAGTGACACTGACCAGGGCCCAGAGGGCAGCCTTCAGCTGTTTGATGCCCTCCCAGGTGTCCAGCATCGGGGAGCGAACCGTGTAGCTGAGGTCAGGAACCACACTCTGGAGACGACAGACGACATGACAGACATGAAGAGAAGCTGCTGGATCTGCACAACCAGCTGATCCTCGGAGCAATAAATGCAGAGAATGAAAGAAGCACTGCAGAGGAAATAAGCTGACGTAGTTACCTGAGCCTCCAACAGATGGCAGCCCGTCTTATCGTGGACCAGCTGACCGTACAAGTGCACAGGGAGATAGACATTTGGTCTTTGTAACCTGGAGACATAAAACAAGAGAATTAAGCACACACTCTGCAGTGTTTCCTGTGGCCCATCAGCTGATGACAAACTGCAGCTTCTCACCTTTGGTTGCTGCGTCTGACGTAGTTGTCTCCATCAACAGGTTTGCGGTAGGTTGTTAGTGCTTCGTTGAGCTGCTCCTCTATCAAGTCCACATACTTCAGGTTGTATTCCTGCAATTCAGGAAGCATTTAAGTGATACAAAGAGTGTGGCCTTACAGTAAAACAGCATCCAAATTAAATTACATATGACAACTTATATCGCTGCATGTAAGAATCCTGATAATACCTTCTGCCATTTATCCAGCTGTTTGCTGACGTAACCCCTCTCATTGAGATAAGAGAAGCCTTTAGGAATGGACAGGAACCTAAAAAAAGCAGAAACAAGAGTGTTTAGGAGGACGTGTAAATGCTGCTGGAATACATGAAAAACTAAAACATACAAGGTGCGAAAAAAAATGTTTCTGTTGCACAAAGTCAGCACTTATTAGTAATGTGCATGTAGCAGATTCAAGCAATAACTTTTTTAATGAGTATTTCTGAGACCCAGAGAGCAAACAGCAGTCTTCACAGTGGAACAGCTGTGATCTCCAAGACTGAAGCTGATGCATCAGGTCAGGAGGAAACTGCTATGAAGGCGATGGTGATGGATTTGCTTTTTCATAAGAGCAGTTCTTAGACCGTTTGACTGCACTTTGTATGATAAACTGTTTGCATGTTGTTGTGGTAAACACTCACCTGAGGAGCAGCAGGAGGCCCTTGTCTCCCAGGTGGGACAGAGCAGGTTTCAGCTGAATTAGAGCGTGGAGGTTGGCCTGTGAACGCAGCGCAAGCGAGAGTCAGATGACAGGAAGTCGAATGGCAACATTCATGTTAGAGAAATACCATCCAACACATCAATATTTCAGCACTGCATCTTTCAATATCCACTGACACTTTGAAGCAGGATAAGAAAGCAAGCATCCAAATCTGACAAACAGACATTAAGTTAATCTGCACTGACAGCTCTGTAAGTGAGGCACTTGTTTTCAGCAGTCACCTTGTCTTCACAGGCCTCGTCCAGTATGTCCAGAGCCTCCATGGACACAGCCTTGCTGTGGTCGTGGAGCTGTGTGACCAGCAGCTCCATTCCCCAGCTACTGAAGAACTCCACGCTGGCACGCAGCAGCACGCGGAGGTGTTTGGTGGCGTACAACCTGCACGGCTGCTCGGAGAGAGAAGCATCGTGGGAGAGAGAGGGGACATTAGGATGATAGGATGTAGGTGCAGGAATGATGCAGTGATTAGGAGCAGTTTGATAAATGATTGTTGTTTTTTAGAATGATTTTTTTAAAATTATTTTGTATCTTATCACTCTATAACTTAATGCCTAAAGTTTCAAACAATCCCTGGCAACTGATTTGTGAAACTGCACTGCTTTATATGTTTTTTTGCGGCTGTGTGTCTTGCTCTCTTGGTGTTGGCGCTGTCTTACATCAGTAGCAGCAGTGAGGATCTTGGAGAGGATCACCCTGGCCAGACCATCTCTGCTGTAGTCCAGTGTGGATACAGCGAGTTTCAGCACAGCATCCTGGTTCTTCACAGAGCACAGATTCAGCAGGCTGCAGAGACACAAACAGAGGTGTTGAAGCTCAATAAAATAAGCCCATTAATCAAACAAACATCTGTCTTCTGTCTTATAGCATTTCTGGCTTTTAACAGGCCAAAAGAGTAAGTTTTTTTCTGTACACTCACCACTGAAACAGGCCACATTTCTCCAGCAGTTTGACTCCTTGTGGGTGTGCAGAAAGTGTTCCCAGGAAGAGGAAGTAGTGTTGGCTGAGTGTGGTGAGCAGACCGTTACTCTGCAGGCAGCGCTCAGGTTTCAGCCCTGAGGACGAGGCCAGCCACGACACCATGTCCCTCACCAGGTCCTCCAGGTAACCCTGACCATCCTGGAGACAGCAGATGGAGAACAAACACGAGAGGTGAGTCAGAAAATCACAAAAGGTAAAACAAGAATGTGTGTTTGTGAGTGAATGTGCTTTCTTCTCGAACCTCGTCAGAGTCCATGAGGAACTCAACAAACTGGCAGCCGACTACAGTGAGTTGTCTGGCCTTTGAGTGATCCAACGCCAGCCCTGCGTACAACTTACTGCTGGGCTTATAAAAGTACAGCAGCCTCCGCACAAACCTGCAGCAGCACACCGGAAACACACAAAACAAGTGTTTAAAACATGATGTCCAAGAAACTACATCAAACTGCTCTGACCTCTGATGATATGAAGGAGTCTTACTTGTGCATCTGTTCATCTTTGTTGTTCCTGAGGTTTACATTTGGCCACTTGGAAAGAAAAAGAAACCGACATTTAAAACAAAGAACAGGAAAAAACAGAGAATGAAGCGTGGTGCTGCATGTGAACAGCCTGACCTTGAGGATGGTGGCAATGAGCAACCAGTTCCACTCCAGGTTCTGCTTGTGGTTGAGAATATGACTGTCTCTCAGGTTCATCATAAGTGCTTCTTCTGTGTCCTGAACACAAACACAGGAAACATCAATGTGACAATGTAGAAGAGGTAAAAGAAAACATATATGCTTATATTTTAGCTGTGCAAAACCAGGAGTCCGAACTAAAAACAAAATCCTGATAGCTTTGCCCAAGCTTTATTTTTATTTTAATAACTGAAATCACTTGCTTTCCACTGTGAGAAACAGAAAATCTGTACTAGAACTGCAGTAAACTCTTGTATGTGTTAAATTAAGCTTTAAAGAAACACTGAAAGCAAAGTGAATCAGCTGGTGAAGCTTCATCAGGATCGTCTTCTTAATAACTTCACAGCTGTGTCGCTGACACATTTATCATGTGTCCTTAACACAGGCGGAAATAAGAAACGACACCATGTGATCTAATTTCGATAGCAAGCTTCCTATTAAACTACATTTATGTGTCGCTGAGGCACAAAGAGCAGCTAATTCATCTTTACCTTAATGACATAAATGTCCCTGTGGACTCGTGAGTGCGACTCTCTGCGGTTGTGTGAAGACACGGACTTGCGGATGATGTGATCCAGATAAAGACTGTGTGGTTTTAAACCTTTCTTCTTCTTCTCGTGGAAACGCTTCAGATTGTTGACTGCTGCACTCGCTCGACTGGAACAACAACAACAAAACATGTTGGGAGATGTGTTTGCAGATTTAACACACATTCATTATATGTTCTTATTTCACTTCTTTGGTGTGTTTTCTATTAAACTACTGATCAGTTTGTCTTAATGAGAGAGATCAAGTTAAGAGATAAAAGCAGTGTATTGTGAGAGAATAAATCCTGCAGGTATAAAAAAGCAGCATGTCTGCATGTACTCACAGTCGTTTCTGCTGTGGGATGTCAAAGGAGGCTGCCATGTTGATGAGAGTGGGAAGGCAGTGCAGGTGGTGACTGTGGGAATGAGGAAGGATGGTGTTGGCCTAAACAAGAGAAGAGCAGGTGGAGACAAAAGAGAAAAATGCATTTAATTTTAAAATCACAAAACAGTCTCAGTTGAATTTGGCTGCTTCTCTAAAAAACACATTTTCCTGACATATACCATATTTTATTCTGTGTTGACAAACAAGCACAAAAATTTAGGGCTCATCTCCTCTTAAGAATGCAAAAATAAATTCAGTATTTCAGTATTACCATGTGCAGAAGTTCTCCCAATAGGATGGTGGCTCTGACAGCAAGCTGATCATCACTACTGGTTACGACTTCAACGAGACCCTGCAGCCACACAGAGAATATTGTTTCCAGACAACATTTAAAACCTTAAACTATTGAGTACAAATGTTCAGCTCAATGCAACATGTTTCTTTATAAATAAGCACTTTGGTGCAAAGGTTGAAGAAAAAAACCACACTATCTGCTCACCTCTAACAGCCCGCTGGTGATGAAGGCAGACAGAACGAACGCCAGGTAATTGTCCATCAGATCGGGCCTGATGACACACAGAGAAAAAAACACCTCATGGCTCATGCAAACACAGAACTGACAGCTGTTTTGTCAATTATTCTTTAACTTATTCCATTTGTTAGTGTCTCATATCATCTCCCACCTGGAGCGGGCCCGATGGGGAAGGATGACTTTGGCCTCAGCAGCAACAAACCCATCCGACAGCCTCCAGGTGTCCTGGAACCGAGCGGGATCTGAAGAAGACCAGAGCACAGATAAGTCTTTACTGTGTGTGTGTGTGTGTGGGTGTAAAATAAGGACCTGTGGATTATTTTTCTGTGTTAAAATGCCTTTTGTCATGATTACAGAAGGCCACATCCAAAAAGCATAAGATAGATGTTTTGCTCACCAACACTTAAAAGACCTTCCATGAAGTCTTGAGTTGCGATGGGCAGAGGAAGCCTGAATATCTCATATAAGACCTCCAACAAGCCTTTCTGCAGGGCAAAACACATCAGAGCAATCAGATAATACATAAACTGATGCAGCACAAAGCTGCACTGTCAACACTTCAATGAAAGTGCTGCTGTAGTCCACAGAAAACAAGAGTAAAATTAGAAAACATTCATCCATATGAGCCACAGCTGCCTTTGAGCATATCTTAGGGCTGCACACTTGACAATTCCTACAATCAAAAGAACATGAACAACTGCATTTCAAATCAAGCGCTTCTGAACCATCTGCCAGACACCAGGGGGCGATCCAGATGTTTTGGGTTCATTTTTGGATCTTCCTGCTATGGCAGTTCAGAGTAGAGGAGTAACAAAAGAGAGAACGAAAGTAAAATGTCTGGGACAGAAGGCAAAGAGTTATTAATTCAGATTCAGGGGAAGTGATTTTAGGAAAGAACAAATCATATGAAGACATGAAGAGGAAGGAGAAGAAGATCCTCTGGGTCCAATGAGAGGAATCTGAATCTCTGTCCTTCTCCAGAATCAACTCATTCAAAACAGCAAAGCTGTAAGTGAAGGCAGCTTTTGGACCTGCTGTGTTTTCATGCACAGATTTGTGCATTAGCAGAAACGCAGCACAACATGAAAGTGAAAGCAGCGCTTTGTTTGTTCAAACGCGGAGAGCAATAAAAGTATTTTATCACTTAAATCAATGAATAATAAAGACTGGCCATGATTGTGCAGCCCTAGTATATCTCACTCTGAGCTTTGATACTCTGACTCAAACCAGACAAGAACTCCATCTTAAAAAAACAAAAACAACACAAACAGAACAAAGCAAAGAGGCAGGTAACATGTCGTGGCAGCAGCCGCAGGTTTACAGGAAACGCTCAGGCCTTTGAAATTCATGCTGACATGACACTAAGGTTGTAAAACAAAGTCTGGCTGGACAAATAAACTTCATTATTTTCCCCCTGAGACATCTGTCTGCATGCAGCTGTTTTTATACTCACCCTAACCTCCATATTTGGTATGCAAAGTAAGCCAATTAAAGACTGGATCCCAGAATTTCCTGCCTTGCAAAGGTGGATAATCCCTGAGTAAAGAAAAAGAACATTTCAGTCAACATTCAACGTTAAATCACAGTTGATATAAAACAAACACTTCTCACTGAAATAATAATCTGTCACTACATTGAAGTCCTTACCAGACCAGGAGCGAAAGGCTGCCACTATGGCCATCCTACTCGACAAGAAACGGGACTCTCTGTCCTCTCTGTGGTCATGAAAACACACACAGACACACACAGAGACACATTAAAAACAGGACACCATGTTCCATACACACATCATTATGATCTCTGTGAGGGCACTTTTTCACAGAAGCGTTTCACAAAAGAACAAGTATCAAAGGGGACTCATGGAGAATCAATAAAAGATCTTTTTATTTGAAAAGAAAATCTTTCAGAGTGACTTAAAGGATTATCGTGACTTCGCCAGCTTCACATCCTCGGGCAAGTCATGCTGGAGTCAAGCAGCCCTGATAACAAAGGTCGAATCACAAAAACACTATACAAACCCCCCGCTATCTTGACGCATGCTGTTACCATTATAGGAACACAACAAACGGTAAACAGAGGGAAATGTCAGAACACTATCTTTTTGTTTCTACTGTAACAGTGAAACTCTTCATAACCCCCCCCACACACACAAGCACACACTCAAACACACACACGCAAACACACACTCACTTGAGTTGCCCTTCAGCCGTGTCTGCGTTGTGACGGTAGTGAAAATCTGTGAAAGGCGCGAGGATTTGCTGAAGGATCAAACACACAGAAGAAAAAGAAGATGGATGAGAACAAAACACAACTTTGAGGCTTTTTATTGGCTCTTCAAAATAAACAGTAAACAGACTGAATTTTTTATTATGTAGCTCTTTGCCACAACATTCACCCATTCACACACAAGTTTATACACTAATGTGAGAGGTTTCTATACACATCAGAAACACACACACACATTCACACACTGATGGAAGAGCCTTTGGGAGTCATTTTGGGGTTCGCTGTGTCGCCTGAAGCAGACTGGAGGAGCTGCTGTTCGAAACATCAACCTGATGAGCTGCAGCAAGTCTTAAAATGTTCCCACGAAACATCCTGCTGTAATAATTAACCTGCTTTTGATCTCATATGACACCCGTGTGGTTGATATGGCTGCGGTGATGAGATGCTTCAGTCCCAGGTGTCTGTTTACAGACAACGAGGCTTTAGAGAAATGCTGTAACTGATTACTTTAAGCTCCATGGGAAAAGAGAGACGGCCAATCTACGGCTGCTAATCCTGACTGGAATGACTCCCAGCACAGTGGCTCATTTATAAACAGCAGCTTCCCCTGAATTCATATCTGAGTGTTTATATGTGTGTGTGTGTGTGTGTGTGTATGTACCTCCAGTTCCACGTCGACTCGCACGTACTGACGGGTACGTGGGTGGTTGAGTAGATGGAGGACGGTGGTGATCAGAGCTTCGTTGATGCGGCTCAGCTGACAGTCAATCACACTCTTCAGGATGGTGCTGAGGCCTCCTCGTTTGGCCACGACCTCCGGGTTCTTCAAGGCTACAGAGGCAGCGAGTCGGCCACAAAGACATTAAAGAGGGATTTCACATTTCTTATCAACAAATTATGTTTGTGTTTTTAGAGTTTTTCTGCTCTCTAACTTTCTGGGACTCCTCACGAAGCCTCAATGTTTGCAGGTTTAATGGCTCTTTTACAGCTGCATTGCGTTGTTCGCTCACCTAGCTCACATACGATGGCGATCGCCGCCCGGACCATGCGGTCTCTCTCCTGTAGTCCATCGGTGCCGACAGCAATTAGAGAGTTTGCGATGGAGGTGGGGAACAGCATCGCATTGACAGTAATAATCTACAGAGGGAGGAAAACATGAGTCATTACAAGAGTTCAAACAAACAGAAGCAGAAAAACAACGACTAAGTTTTTTTTTTTCCAATTTCTAAGCCTTCAGATAAAGAAGATTAGTTTTTGAAATAAAAAACACAGCAGCTGGATGTTTTCTGAGGGTCGCATACCTCAGAATTTACGCTCCGAGAAGTGATAACAGATATGGATTTTATGATGGGTAAGTCTATATGTCACGGAATGAAAACCGGGGTTATATTACTGCCTGGTGGCCGCTAGTACTTTCCTGAAACAGGACCCTTAGTCTAAGTTTGTGTGTGCGTGTGTGCGCACATGAGTGTGAGCGTGTATGTGTGAAGAGAGTTTACAGTAAACTACAGAAAGAGCTATAAATAGCTGCGCCTGCAGACTTGTGTGAACCGTCCACACACTGACACTGCTGCTAACCCAACAATCTTTATGGCGGCACTGTGTTGCTACAGAGGCTAATTTCTCCAGCAACACAGTGGTGATTGGATCAATTAGAGAGAGAATGGCTGCGGAGGATGTTATCTCACCTTTCGGACTAGTCTGAGAGCCTGAGTCCTCTCCCCCTCATTGCTCTGCTGGATGTCAATGCATCTAAAACAAGCACACAAACATAATTAGTCATGTCCTTTTCTGGCTGAACAGTCGGCCATTAGGAGCAAAATAAAAGTGTCAGCAGGAGAAACAGTCAGACTGGAGCATTTTAACATTTCAAAGGAAATGGCAAAGCTTTGAACAAATTAAGTGACGTCCGACAAAATGGAACTGACTTTAAATGACAAACAGAAAAGGCAGTTTTCTGCTGACCGGTGTGGTAAAAGCAGCACCTCACCTGGATATTAAATAGTCCACCTGTAGTCTGAGGACCTTCTGCAGCACGGCGGTGTCTTTAATGAGGTATCGGAGCGCCCGCAACCCTGCAGCACGCACTTCCTTGGCCTCATTCAGTAGAGCTAGTCGCAGACTGGAGGTTGAAGGGCAAACACTTGAATAAGTCCCATTGCAAAACGGACATCTTGTTAGATTTACTGAGAGCTTACCAACTATTGCTATTTCCAATATTTTTGCAATTGAAAATTTCATGCTACTTTTCAGTTAAATTGATGTTTCAAAGGCAAAACATCCCGACTGATTAGCCAGGAGGCCTGATTAACAAACGATTCACTTAGCTGCATAAACAAGCGACTGAAAGTGAAATAGAGGACACGTTGATATAAAAAGAACATGGTGTACGATCAGTAACCACCGGCTGCTCACAACACTCACCATATGATGATTTCTTCGTATGTAAACCCAAAGTTTTCCTCACGGTGGCTGATGCTGCATAGCAGCTGTAACACAAAAAACAGGACAAAATGCATAAATAAGTTGGTTCATACAAAGAATGCACTAACATGGCTTTGGTCAAGGACAGAGGTCAGCAAAGCACAGTCAGACATTATGATAAAACTCGGGCTCCTCGAGGGGTTTATAAAGGAGTTCAGCAGCTGCAGGGTGGCATCATCCTTCACCTGAGCAGCTCACTGTTAAACAATGTTTGAGTCATTAAAAAGCATCAATCTAAGTGACTATTTGAACCCACTAACAGGACGACATTCTGCTGCAGGGTGCTGCAGGAGACATGCAGGCGTGTTTGTTGTATTTTTCCACTTGTCTGTTACATGCTGACTCGTTTAGGGTAGGTGAATCGTGACTGGACAATGTTATGCTCGCTGACGGTAGATGGATGTTATAATTACAAAAAGTGCTGGGGCAACACATTCACAGGTCCAGTAATAGGTGTTAGCTTGTGTCACCTCCACCATTTGTTGTTCGTGACTGCACGCACTTGTAGGAATATGTGTTTAATATATTGAAAAAAAGAAGGAAGTCAGTGATAAATTGACTAATTCTGCTTTATTCTTCCACTATTTGTTCCTGTTGTTTTCTGTATTCTACCAGGCTTGGCAATGAAACCTGTTTTTGGCATGAATTACAACTTTCAGCAGTTCCCTCACCACAGGTCCTTCATCATCAACAGAGGCCCACACACAGCTGGTGTATACAAGATTCAAATTGTATGTACAAAAAAGCAGTAGATTATAAAAACAACAATAAGTCTTCAGCGACAGCAACGCTAACAGCAGAACAGTTTGAAACTCATTATAAGAACAAAGCGATGAGCTCCTTGGGCAAAGAATGCAGACATTTCGGGGTTTATTCTTTTCTTATGGTCACCTCACAGCACCTTAAAACTACCAATAAGTCAGCGTTAGTCCATCGCAGCAGTACAGTCTCGCCTCGCCTATGCTGATGCAGCGCCAGCAGGGGAGTCGGGTTAATTTAACTGGCAGTTTTGTGTGAATTGTTGCTTAAAACTGGACTTAATGTCCTTTTTTTTCACTGTTTTTCAACTGCAGAGGAGATGAAGAAGAGAAACAGAGGTGGATGGTCAGTAGCTGGTTTTAAACCAAATGTGATGTCAGAGCCCAAGCAGGCAGAAGGAGGGGAGAGAAGATGGGGAGTGGGGCATGTGACAGTCTGCGGGGGGGATTAGGTCACCCTCACTGTCCTGGACCCCTTATAAGGAATCAGAGGCACGGTGCTCTAACAGACGTATACACACACACAGACACGTCATGTCTATTACCCTCCCGTCAGTTGTAAACAAGAGAGTTAGGTGTACGGATTACAGACACACAACTCGGGCCCACACACAGCCCGATGCACGAGGCCAACACTTACCAGCTGAACAACCAGCAACGATTGGTCAAAACAAGTTCATGACATACAATCAGAGCTGGTTTAAGACAGTTGGGCGCTCAGCAGAAATGAGAAAACATTTAGAGAGGAATCACTGGCAGGGGATGGTGTATTATTCCTGGAGATTATGTGAGTTTGTGTTGGGTGGAAGGTAGAAAAACACCCTGGAGTGGTCACTAGTCCATCAAAGGGCTGACACAGGCCATGTTTACACCAAGAACAACATGGAAACCTAAAATCACTGTTAACATGGGCAAATAACTTCCATCTGCACTTGTTTTGAACTGCACTGAAACTCCAAAACAACTGGAAAACCACTTTATCTGTAATTCTTCCTCTTTTTCTTCATTTGCACACAATTAAATCTGGCTGTCAGCTGCAACATTAAACAGATACGTCCAAGTTAATAAGCTTAGTTTCAGCATGTTAAACCTCTGTTTTGATGAATCCTTCCATCCAGTGTGGTCGGTAGATTCATCACATTTTATTTTTAATTACGATCTTTGATTTCAATCATGATGGCAAGACAGCCATGATAAAATGAGTGTCGTGCTGCGTTCTTTACTGAAATAATGCTAATAAATCCAGTGCACTCCTTTCCTTAACTGTGGTGCACTTTGGCTCCTCCCTGAAAGCCCAAACTCACTCTTAGCCACTTGGTTGCATGTTTAGTTCAGCTCACAGTAGTCAAGTGAACCGTCATTTGTAAAAACCTGGTCAAGCAAGCTGCTGGTTGAATTCCGATGCAGGTCTTTACGTGCTTTTATGGCACCATTTTTCATAATATTATTACACGTGACGGTGATCATATGGTATCCAGGGGGCTGCAGCTGATCCAAGCCGACTTAAAGCGTGCGGCGGAGAAAAACCTGATAAGGTCACCAGTTTATATGAGACATCAATCCATTACATTCATAGTCTGCGTGCAATTGAGAGTCACCAACTGACTTAACCTGCATGCTTTTGAACTGTGGGAAGAGATTGAAGCACTTGGTGTAAACCCACGCACACACAGGAAGAACGTGAGAACGCCACACAGACAGGTCCGAGCTGGCCAGCGGGTTTGAACTCAGAGCCTCTTTTCTTTCGGGTGACAGTGCTGATCACTGAATCACCGTGCCACCCACACAATGAACAGACGAACAGAATGACAATTTTAAAAAATCAGAGCATCAGAGGATTTTAAGAACAATACGCAGACATTAAAACTCTCAGGTTTCAAAGTCAGAGTGCTGCTCTTGATGCACATTAGGTCAGAGCGCCTTTGCATCCCTAGAGCTCCAGTTACATTCACTGTCAGCGTCACAATGACAGGAACGGCTAGGCCCGCTGGCAGCAACACCCAAGAGAGGAGAATAAAGGCGAGGTCGGTTGTGACGCGACGGAGGAGGGGGAGCGCAGGCAGTCAATCTTTACAGATATCTGAACAGTGAGTCAACCTTCTTGAAAAACTGTATATACGTATCTTTATATTCTCAGCCTCAACAGGAACTTCACGTCGGCTTCAGGAATAACAACTTGCCAACTTTCACTGTCAACACCGCCTAAAATAACAAATAAAGAAAGGGGGAAAAGGGGTCGTAACTTGGCAGCTTTACCTTTATGAAGTTGTTCAGGTGGCCCAGTTTTCGCATGTTACTGACTCCGTGCGATTTGGCCACATTTTGTAGAATTTCCCGGAAGTTTTCTGATGGCTCTGCAGGAGAAAGAAAAGGAAGTGCAATGTAACTAAGACAAGCATTAAGCCATATTGACATAATATCAGTCAATGAACCGTTGAACCAACTGATATGTTGCAGGAAGGAAGTTGGTTTAGCTGGCCCAACTAATTCAGTGTGTACAGTCAAAACAAGCCCCGGACAGTAAAAGCAAGACTCGAGCGGGGAAGCATTTGTTGTTTTCAGTTCCTTTCAGCGACTATGTGCTCACTGTGATGTGATGCACAAAAGACAGATGGCTTTTAAAACAGTGTATTCTAGCAAGAATCAGTGCTTTAACAGTAGACCAGCTTACATGAAAACCAGCTCCAAATTACTGCACTTAAACAAAAAAACTAAATACAGAAGAAACTATGAATGAAACACCTCAAAGCATTCTAATTAATATTCAAATTTACGAGTAATGCAAATTGATTCACCAAAATAAGAAAAACACAACACTAAAATGTTAGTTTCTCCATCTAACCAATCTTAGAGGAGGATGTGATGATGCATTTATGTATCTAACACAATCAGAGCTCCATCAGTTGACTGGACAGTGATGGGAATCTTTCTATACATGCAACAGTCTCTAGCAATGTGATTTGAGCTTGTGTCCCATCGTGCATGAATGTGTAAGTCATGAAAACAGTCAACAAATACTTAAACAAAAGAATTTTCCGACTTCACGATCTTGAACCCTTCGGCACAGACGTGGTTTTATTGACATACCAACATAATGTCATGAAGTACACACCCTGACCTGGAGTCAAGCACCGGGGTTGATCATATCCCACACACAGTGTATTAATATTTTGCTAATCCCCGATGTAACAGCTCACAGATCAAGTGTACCCCATCGCTTATGTCGGCACATCCAATCATACCAATGGGGCGAAAATACTCTCTGACCCTTTGTGCTGCTTTCTGCCATTTCAGGTGCAAAATAACCACTGTTTTAGAATAAAACAAGCCGGTGTCTGGGTCCCAAAGACAGGACGTGACAGAGAACCGCTGCACCATGTAAACAAACTAGTAAGCTGTACTGCTTCTGCAGAAGTAAATCTGGGCAGATTTTACAGCTGCATATCAGTGTGGCACTGGAAAATCCACCCTGCGCTCCCTAAATGCTACTCAGCTAACAGCTTTGGGACCCAATTTCTCATACAGCCAGAGATGACCGAAGCATGACTACAGCACTTATGGTTGGTTGGCTAAATAACAGGCTATCTTGCCCACTCACACCAATCACAACAACAGAGCGTCGTCATGGCTGGTTAGCCGTGGCAGCTAGCTAACGCTAAGTCAGCTAGTTAGTTAGCTCGCAACCGCCTGTTATTATGATATCGCTAGCAATGTTATTAGACGAAACAGAAAGGGAAAACTGGCAAAATGACAACAGCGCTGGCAGGACAAGTGCACTGACTAGCGGTATTTTCACTTCACGTTGCTAGTGTTTGCAGAAAAGCTCCTCATCCATTTTGAACAATAATCGCTTTCAGGGTGATGTGATGAAGCCTCTGCTTACCTCTGGTCAGATCCAGCGGTACGTTTTCTTCCCCGCTGTCATTCCGACCTGTCAAAAACACACGCAGCCGACATGGTGAGTGATCTCTCCGGGGTCATCACATGCCTGAGAAAATCTTTTTTTGCGATAACCCGCTTTTACACATATCCCAAATCCGAGTTTTTCACGCTTACCTCGCATCCGAAGACTCCGGATAGGACGGCCGCGGAAGCTGGCCGCCATGTTTCCAGGAACATACACAACACCGGAAACTTCGCGGCTTCTCGCGAGAAAACAGGCAAAGGGGGATCGTGGCGACTGCGACACAGCCGCAGCAGATTTACAACAGATCTGAGATCAGCTGGATCCTTCTTAATTCCAGTTTAATGTAACCAGGAATGAAAACATACATCTGACCCGGGGACAGTATTGTCGTACACGAAGAAGAAACTTTTTAGCAGCGCGGCAGGAGATACACTCAACAAAAATATAAACGCAACACTTTTGTTTTTGCTCCCATTTTTCATGAGATGGACTCAAAGATCTAAAATTCATTCCAGATAAACAATATTACCATTTCTTTCAAATGTTGTTCACAAATCTGTCTAAATGTTTGATAGTGAGCACTTCTGCTTTGCTGAGATAATCCATCCCACCTCACAGGTGTGCCACATCAAGATGCTGATCTGACATCATGATTAGTGCACAGGTGTACCTTATACTGCCCACAATAAAAGGCCACTCTGAAATGTGCAGTTTTGTCTCACAGCAAAATGCCACAGATGTCGCAAGCATTGAGGGAGCGTGCAATTGGCATGCTGACAGCAGGAATGTCAACCAGATCTGTTGCTCGTGCATTGAATGTTCATTTCTCCACCATAAGCCGTCTCCAAAGGCGTTTCAGAGAATATGGCAGTACATCCAACCGGCCTCACAACCGCAGACCACGTGTAACCACACCAGCCCAGGACCTCCACATCCAGCAGGTTCACCTCCAAGATCGTCTGAGACCAGCCACTCAGACAGCTGCTGAAACAATTGGTTTGCATAACCAAAGAATTTCTGCACAAACTGTCAGAAACCGTCTCAGGGAAGCTCAACTGCATGCTCGTCGTCCTCATCGGGGTCTTAACCTGACTCCAGATCGTCGCCGTAACAGACTTGAGTGGGCAAATGCTCACATTCGATGGCGTCTGGCACGTTGGAGAGGTGTTCTCTTCACGGATGAATCTCGGTTTACATTGTTCAGGGCAGATGGCAGACAGCGTGTGTGGCGTCGTGTGGGTGAGCGCTTTGCTGATGTCAATGTTGTGGATCGAGTGGCCCATGGTGGTGGTGGGGTTATGGTATGGGCAGGCATCTGTTATGGACGAAGAACACAGGTGCATTTTATTGATGGCATTTTGAATGCACAGAGATACCGTGATGAGATCCTGAGGCCCATTGTTGTGCCATACATCCATGAACATCACCTCATGTTTCAGCAAGATAATGCACGGCCCCATGTTGCAAGGATCTGTACACAATTCTTGGAAGCTGAAAATGTCCCAGTTCTTGCATGGCCAGCATACTCACCGGACATGTCACCCATTGAGCATGTTTGGGATGTGCTTGACCGGCGTATACGACAGCGTGTACCAGTTCCCACTAATATCCAGCAACTTCGCACAGCCATTGAAGAGGAGTGGACCAACATTCCACAGGCCACAATTGACAATCTGATAAACTCTATGCGAAGAAGATGTGTTGCACTGCATGAGGCAAATGGTGGTCACACCAGATACTGACTGGTTCTGAGTCCCCAGACCCCCAATAAAGCAAAAAAATGCACATTTCAGGGTGGCCTTTTATTGTGGACAGTCTAAGGCACACCTGTGCACTCATCATGGTGTCTGCTTATTTTTCTGTATCTGGCCCTCACTAAAAAAACTTTGGACACCCCTGCTCTAAAAGCTGTCACTATTGGGTTTATCCCTTGCACAGTCCTGAAGACGATTTTATTCCTGCCAATGTACCACACTGTGTTCAGTCTCAGGTCAGCCTGGATAGTACAAAACACCGTCATGAGATGTGCTCTGCTTCCATATAAGACCTCAAAACTTGTACTCTTTTTGTCCTGGAATCGCTATGTTTTTTACACTACAAGACAGGGCTCAGATGATGCTCCAATGAGGGCGTACACACAACACGACCTCTCACTTAGAGAAAACTATGATGTCACTGAACAAATTTTGTCTGATGGCAACCGGCATTTAGGTGCATACTGCCACCTAATATTCAGCAGGTGTTTTGCTGTATTTGCCCAGGTTTGTTCTCGTTGGCTGGGGAGCCCTAATGCCCCCAAGGGCCAGGCAATCAAAATTTGCTCAGGGTGAGAGGGATGTTGTCTAGGAGCACATTATGGGTCACTTAGATGGCTCCAAAATCATTTTGTCCATAGGTGTACACCAGGCTTTAGGGCTGGGGCACACCGAACCAACGGTCAGCCATCGCTCCTCATCACTCCTCATTGGGCTGTTAGCGAGTGTTGGTAACCTGAGTCTGCCCGATGTGTCCTGCACTGGCACTAGTCGAACCCCAGTCGATGGGTTTTTGGTCGATTCAAAATGTTGAATTGCAACAGCTGTCTAGACAAATGATCACTCTGATTGGGGGTTCGCAAGCAAATCAGTGCATGATAAGAGAAACAGAAGTGATGGAGGTAGACAAACTAGGAAGTGAAGAGGACACACAGAGGGCTCTCCTAATTCTTTCATAACAACACCTTCATCATAATAACAGAATATTCAGTATCATATTGTCAGCTAATCAGTCTGCGGTGCTGAGAGGTGAGACTGGTCAAAAGTGGAATGAAACAACACACACTTTGCTTTTCCACAGTCACTTCATTTTCCCACAGGCTTCTGGACAAATACAGACTACTGTCGCCTGCTTGTATGGAACATTATTACCTCTCACGCAGGCGTAGAACATACCTGCCAGTTGGTAGTTGGCCTTCATTGCCGCGATGTGTCAAACTAGTAACAAATATTAAGTACAAAAAAGGACATGACAGTCCTTAAAATAATCAGCAAACAGATAACAACTTTCATGCTAACTACATTTTCGGTGTCGATCCCATCGGTCGATCCTAATATATGCAGAGTGGCTGTAGTATTCTACAGCTGGGTGGTGAATTTGGTAAGTTTTGCTGTCCCCAACGCAGCAGCAGAGGATCAGCAGAGTCATCTCTGTCAAAGAATCCCTCCTTCACAATTCCATCCTCTTTCTGGAGAAAGGGTTATCTCCACGTCATGCCGGAAGGGAGAAACAGCTGGGTTGCTCAGTGTCCTCCAAGGTTCCAAAAAAATGTGTCCCAAAAATAAACACTTGAAGCATTCTTGTGCTCATCCAGCAAGCTAAGAACTGTGGCCTAGGTCAAAAGAATAGACAAATGATTCAAATAATTTTCAAATTTCTTCCTTACGATAACTACTGCCCAAAAGCCGGAGCTCCTTTTCAACAACTCGTCACATGGGGATTGTGGGAGGCAGGGCAGCACAGCCATTATTAAAACCTAGAAGTCATTTGTATTCCGGCCGACCTCACCTGAGTCTGACCAGGTCTAGACTTATTGAAGCAGGAGTTTCAAAGTTTTCAATCACATAGCCTGGAGATTCAAATTCCCTGTACAGCCTAACATTTATTTAATTGCCTTAATGTGTTGGGAACATTAATGTGTCCCTGTAACTATTGTAACTCCTGCATGCTGGCGCAGTGCACTGTTTATTTTTTTGATTATATGCACTCAAGATGTGACTGTCTCAGATGAGACCAAATATGGACAGGGACAAACTCTGTTTTTTGTTATTTCAAAAGAAGAAAAATACCTCAAGTTCTGAAAAGTTGCTGTTAAGCAAGTTACTTTTTTATGCACTTTCAGATGTGACCAAAACAAAAGATGTTGTTTCTAATCTGCACTTTGTTTTGATGTTCATATGCACCTTAACATGTGCTTGTATTTACCTATCAAAATGTGTTGAAGTTATGTATTTGAAATGTAAAATTTAAAGAAGCAGTATTTCAGCACAGCTTTAGCTTAAGTACTGCTCTTCTATTGTGTTTATGTCCTTTTCGATGTGGCAATACGTTAATAAACATCCAGTGTGTTTGTTATCTTATATATTTGTGTTTATTTTAAATGGTTAACTTTGCTCACTGTCTGCTAAAAATGTCCGGCCCAGCTCATGTCCTTAGTCTGAAAATCCGGCCCGAGTGAATTTTTATTTGAATAGCCCTGGACTAGAGTAGTGCCATTGACTACAGTTTCTGAGTTGAGGTGTACAAGTGAAATAACAATAATGCTTTTAGTCCAAAATCTTAAACACATTTTATATAGTCAACTAACTAATTGCACAGTGCTGGATATATTTTTTCATTAAACCTAAAACATCAGCAGGGGTAAATCTGGAGATATAGCATGCTTTATTTTCTGACAGCAGTTATTTGGAAAACTCATTAAATCAATCAATCATCATTTGTACAGCACTTTTCAAACAACTTAAAAGTTCCTTGAATTCGTTATTAATGCCCCAGTTCTACAGACATTGGGGGCGAAGTTGTCTCCACAACATTTTTTTTAAATTCCTGTGCTGGCTACAATATAAAAAATCATACATAGAAAAGAAAACTGATTTGAATAGCTGCCTATTGTGTGTGAAACTTGTTTTGTGGATGATGAAGAAAAACACAGTGCTTTAACATCTGCATTGAGCAGAAACTCAGAAACAGTAATACTATACAGTAATTCTGAAACTCCAAACTGAAAACTGAACACACCAGTTCCAACTCAATGGCTTTTAACAAACACATCGTGAATGCCCGAGGGCCTAAGGAGCACCTGCGTGTGTGTGTGTGTGTGTGTGTGTGTGTGTGTGTTTATCCTTGTAGCAAAAGTTGAACACTAGAAGAACAAACATCGCATGATACTCTAGTAAGTACTTGGTGAAACGTGACATGAACTCAGAGCTCGCATTACACTACCTTTATCTTTTTTCTACACTTTTTGTGTCTGCTGATCATTTGAATTCTCAGTTTTAGTTTAATCTGTCAAACACTGTGCACGTTTTCTTCCTTGTTTGAACTGGCTTGACAAAACCTAAAACCCTAGTCAGAGACAACACCACAGTGGTTATCAACCTACTTTGTTTATCCAGGCGCTCTTTCTCAGGCTCTGTGCGTGTTCCCATAAAAGGGGCTCTTGTGACTCACTTCACTCTACTACTGCACAGTATGGAACAATCATATTTTTGCCTATGTAGAATATTTTAAAAATGTAAAGGCAAAACTTTTAAAAAAATATGCAATTAAAGCAAGGCAGAACTACTTACAGAAAATTACTGCATAACTTTGCAAAAAGGACATTTATTTACTAATCTAAATGCCTCAAGATTTTTTCTAACATAAAAATTGTACATCCTTGAGCTCTTAAACTTAAACTGCAGTAGATTAAAACAATATGCTCAAGAACTGTATTTGGGTTTCATACTGCTCTATCATTGAGGAAATATGAAAATAATTTTAGTTTTTGGCCAGATCAGTGTTTCTGAACTTTGAATATGACCTGGACCTGAGCAGGTTAGGTCCGTGGTTTAAGTTTAAGAACAAAAGGAGCTATCTTTTCTCACTTTGTTGCATGGAAAGAAGTATTTTAAGATAATGTTTAAACAACTGCATTTGGAATTGAAATGTCAGACAAAAATTATTAACAACACTTTCACACCATTACTGAGAGATTATCATTAACAGAGAGAAGCAGCGAACAGCAGTGACAACCACTACACACTGACCAATACACACTGAACATTGAAGCAATAAACTAAGCATTTAACAACTTAAACCAACTCTAAGGTGAAGAAAATCACTTCATGCTGTAGTCTGTTTCACCTCAAATAAGCTTATATTATTAATAATCTTAAAAACACAGTAGTGCACTCCAAAGCACCCTCAATTAGGTATACTCATACAGACAGGAGACTGTAAGATACTTTAAAATGTTGGATTCATTAAATAATTCTGTTTACTAAAAATTGTATCCTGACACAATTTAAAATCATGTACAGAAATAAAAAAAAAAATGCTGGTACATCAAGATGTATTCTTAATTGTTTTTATCATCATGTTGTATCCTTTTAAGTAGGAATCAAATCAAATTGTGAGGTTTCTAGAGACTCCCACCCCTTCTTCAAAAATATGAAAGAGGAGAAGCTAATTGGATATTCAAAGTTGTGTGACACACCAAGTTTGTCTTCTGGTTCTTTGTCAGGTGCACAGACGCAGTTAACTCACAATTACAGACAGGTCTGTTAAACACTGAAAATGAAATTCAAAGATCATCCAGATGTTTAAATGGAAAACAAACAAAAAAACAAACAAAACAAAGTTACACACACCTAGTTACCACACAGTGTGTGAAAACCCCCAACAAAATTAATTTATGTTTACTTTACTGTGCAATATAAGCTTGTAACGCAGACTGGCTGCATCGATTATTGTCTCACAAGTACACACTTACAGCACGTTAACATGTAAACACAAGTTGACGAGACATCTGAGAACCTCACACATAATTTCAGAAACCTGAGAGGGTTGTTTACATGACACAAAAACATGGTTTCTACAATAATACTCTAGTTAGCATATTTGGTTCCTTAAAAACCTGGTCATGATGCTGACATGGGCAGACGTCGAGGGTAGAATTTTGCAGTGCATACATATGAACATCATATACTTTCAGTGAACCTTCTCTATTATATCTCCTCCTGTCTGGAAAGTTGGGAGATTTTGATACTGCCTGTGACTCATTCGTTGCTAGGGAAATAACCCATCTGCTTATAGGCCATTAAAAAACTCATGTTTGCCATGCTAAACACCGCCTATACAATCCCCTGTGTAAAAAATAATATATATATATATATATATATATATATATATTGCTGTTTTAACTGAAACTAACCAAACCAAATCTGTAAAATAGTCCATAACTGTGACAACAAACGCAGACGTGTCCTTGACAAAGTGTAACGTCACATAACCAAACGCAACGCAATTTAGCTCAGGAAACAGATTCCGTCAATGCAATTCCTCTGAAAATTGAACGAATATAAGTGTATTTGCTATAAATACTGATATGGAACCAAGTATCACCATCTGGAGTTCAGTAATAATAAAGCCAGTGAACACATCTGACACTAAGAAATTAAGTATTTTAATTACGTGCAAATGTCGGCTCACGTGGTATAGTTAAGCAGTTTCTACAAGTTTATTCCCAATTAGTGAATGTTAACGCAAAAAGTGTCTCCAATGAACTTATGATTTACATATCTGTCTATCATGTTAGCAAACTCGATGACAGCTGCAGAACAACAGAAAAAGAACAACTGAGAGGGAACTTACCTGGACTCTTGAGGTTATATTTACTCTCCATACTGACAGTCTTTTAGGCACTCCGATTAGTGATGAAGTGCTGTTGAATTTTTCTTTCTAACTCACTAGCTAGCTACCAGTTAGCTTGTTACCCACTTATCGTTAGCTATACTTAGTAGCACAGAAAGCTTGCTTCAGTTCTTAAATATGAGCAGGCCAGCTGAGACCGTGGGTCGTTCACACTCCCCGGTGCTCCGGTATGTAGTTAAAATAAAAAAATATCGAAAAATCAACCCTGACAAGTAATTTTAAGAGTTTTTTTCTTAAGTTATTTTCTGTTTCGGCTTTGAAATTATTTGTTGAACGTTATCCATGTGACGTCATGTGCGGAAACGTAAACAGGAAGTGACTGACTAGCTGCGCAGGCGCATTTTGGTAAGAAATTTGGATAACTGCATGTTTGTGGTGAATTTCTCCATCGAAAAAATAAATATAACGACATTATCGCTGTATCATGAACAAATCTAAATGCCTCATTGTAATATTTAATCACTGCCGAGTGATCAATGTTGATATTTATATACAAGGGATTTCATTATTTTGTGGGCTAAACAATTTTACCATGAAAACTAATTGATTGGAATTTTTACAATATTCCACACAATATGTAAACACATTTTTGATGGTGAAACATTGTAGACCTTTTATTTAAAAAATAAAAATAAAAAGCCTAATTTTATTTGAAGTATGAAATGCATCACAGTACCTCGTGACCTTGTCAGTTTCAGGCTAAAGACACATTCTTTCGAGTCACAAAATATTTGTAACCTGTAAAGTTGGTGTTTGCATTTTTTTATATGTATCTTTGAGAAGAATATAAATAAGCTAAGAAACACAAATAGTTTTTTGTTTCAATAAAAGTAAATCAGGCATGACAACTTACAATTTTAAGTTGTGACTTATTTCAAAGCTTTATTAGGTTGTGTTCCTCAGTTCTGAAAGTTAAAAAACCTGTCAAAAGTCATTTACCTTACGTGATATGACTCCTTTACATTATTCATTTTTTAAAAAACAGTTTTGTTAGACATCTAATTGCCCATTCAACTCCTTGCTATACAAGTATATCATTTTCAGGAAGGGTCTGTTTAACTTAACTTATCCTTTGAGCATCAAATTAAGAACATTTCAAAACCATTAAACTGAGTAAAGTCCTGTAACATCTCTAATTAAAAAAAAAAAGCTATGAATCTGTGTAGAACATATATAAACCAAATGTTATAACTTTAAAAATTGCTGGGACATACACTCAGTTCAAAACAGTACAAAGACGATATATTCTGAGATTTATACCAGAAAAAGGTTTTAAAGAAATTTTGACATGGTCTGAGATGGTTTAAAAATGATCCAAAACACATGTTTGGGACATTCCACAGGTGATTCATTGGCAACAGGCGATAGTGCCATGATATGGTATATAAATGAGGCATCCTCACAAGGCTAAGTCTTTCACAAGGGCAAGGTTCCTCACTTCTTAAGATATGACTTTTTAAAAACTATTACCACATGACCTTGGGAGTATTATTAAACTACTGTTAATAAACACAGTTAACAAATTTTTATTAAATTGAATGTTGTGGAGTTGTTTTTGAAACAATGCTAATGTGTTAACAAACTTGAATTCATTTTGATTGTATGTGGCTTATATGGCCCTTTCTTTAAGATGATAACCAAACATATACCCCTGTGTTTGCTTCTCTCGTACTTGACATTGACTTCATGCATAGATCATATGTACATTTTGATAATGTAGGTCATAGCTGCAGATCAAAAATAGATGAAATGGAAGAACTAGTGCCATATTCTGCACACATTTAAACTCACAAATCATATTTTTTCCCTTTTTAACTTTATGTTTCTGAGCACCGAGGAAAGCTGGTACATAACCAGGGACTGTCAGGGGAAGAGGAGCAAAAGGAGTTTTTGTTTAATGTTCCCCACATGTTATTTTCACTGAGTGAAAGTGCAGACAGTCACAGTAATCCTGCTCAGTGGGACTTTGATGGAGATTTGACATCTCTCAGGTTATTTATACACCACTCCATCATGAGACTCTGCTGACGACTTTCTAAAGCACCGTCAATTCCACCAGGTAAAATACTCATGCTGTATGTGATTTCCC
Source organism: Acanthurus lineatus (assembly GCA_029814665.1). Classification (NCBI taxonomy): domain Eukaryota; kingdom Metazoa; phylum Chordata; class Actinopteri; order Acanthuriformes; family Acanthuridae; genus Acanthurus; species Acanthurus lineatus. The sequence continues at coordinate 27,263,786 of JAPZDV010000022.1, read as the reverse complement.
ACTATTGCTTCATCTTTATGTTTAGACCTAACTGCAACTGTCCCGTGTCCCTCCTCCTGATAACAAACATTTTTAAACTCAAAATTTAAATATAGCAAAAACAAACTTTTTTCCTCACTTCCCTTTTCCCCCTTAACATCAATGCAAAAGCTATTCAAAGGCAGGATTGTCAAGCAAATGTCAGGTTCGGGGATGAAGCAATACACAGAAATCCAGGACTCACAATGCAGGTTATTTTACAGAGATTTCACAGAGATCCTACAAATGCTTTGAAAGCCTTATAGAGGTTAATGAAGTTACTTTGATCTTGATCTGTCCTCAGCTTTGCCTTGCAAGTGTTAATGAAGTTTGAACCAATTTATCTAAAAAATCTGAGACAGGAGCAGCTAGACAGGTGTAATATGAACATGTTTTATTATTTTTTTAGTAAATTGAAAATAAATTTGATTTTCAAAAAATTTTAATGGTAATGTGACACTATGTATTCTTCTTCTTTTTTTTTTTTTTGCTTTTTTC
>JAPZDV010000022.1:27227664-27257155 GCA_029814665.1 Acanthurus lineatus | reverse complement strand
CAAATTAATCATGTATAATAATAATAATAGAAAGAAAGAAAGACAGAAAGAAAGAAAGAAAGAAAGAAAGAAAGAAAGAAAGAAAGAAAGAAAGAGAAAGAAAGAAATAGTATAGATACAATAGGGCCCTTTTCCCTGGCCAGGGTTGTTGTTGTTGTTGTTGTTGTTGTTGCTGCCCTGGCCAGAGCTCGGGCCCTAAATATAGGCTATTAATCAGACAACCACGTTCTGTTCTACATGTGACCGGTAGAGGGCAGCATGACCACGCGAGTGCCTACAAGCTGCCGCAGCATTCAGAGCGAACAAGAGTCAGCAGACAGCAGCAGCAGCATCAGCAGCGCTCGGGGCTCAACCGTCTCTCTCATCACATCAAGACGCTTTCAGGCAGTTCAGATGAACAAGTGACGCTCCATATTGCAATGATTACACCGTCAATCTATGCTTTCTCAGTAGACACGCCGGAGCTGCAATGAAGGTGCAGTTTTCTTTACATAACTGTGTTCCAATTTTAGCTACTGCTTAGACTATCGCTAGCAGTAGCTAACGTAAGCTAATGTCGCCGTATCGGGGGAGCTGACGTTATGTTACCTAGCTTGTGTTAGCTTAACCGTTAAAACGGTACAGTAACTATGACAGCTGTCATTAAAAGTCAACTTGCCAGTAATGTAAAGCTTGCAATAATTTAGGTTATTTCGATCGAAGATTTTGTTAAGTTATTTTTCTGCTTTGTTGCAGCATGAATGCAAGCTTGTTATTAATCCTATTTAACTGTGTAACGTGAGTAGCGTAATTTGTCTGCTTGTGTTGTGGCAGAGTTTTTGACATACAAGCTGCTTCCTCTTCCTGTCTGCACGGTTTGTGCTGTAATCTGGCACTGTGTGTACATGCTTTTAGTCATCTCATCCATACAAGCACCCATATGTAGCCTCTTTACAAACAGTAAACGCTTGTTTCTGTGGTAACCATCTGCGTAAATTATGGTGATAGACATTCACTCATTCATATTTCATGTGCTTGTAGCATCATCAGTAACATCAACGAGATTAATGTGGAGATAGGATATACTGAAGTGAAGGTATTTCGTGACTGTCAGGCAGGGGCCTCGTCCATGTGGGCTTCATGCTGTGGTCTGCTGAATGAAGTCATGGGTACTGGGGCCGTCAGAGGCCAGCAGGCAGGGTTTGGGGCCGGTGCTGGACCCTTCAGATTCGCCCCCAGTGCGGGATACTCCACATACCCGCCCACCAGCTCAGGGAGTCCCAGTCTTGTATGCAAGGCCTGTGGTCAGGCCTTCTCAGTCTTCAGGAGGAAGGTAGGTATCTAGATGTTCTGTGTGATGAGAGTTCATGTTAATTGGTGGATGTGTAGAAGCAGAGGGCGGAATTAGATGAATATTTTAGGCTGAAGTAATAATTAGTAGCTGCACTTGGCTGTGGAAAGTCATCAAGTATTTAGCATGTAGATAGAGTGTGTAGTTTTATGCTTATTTTTTTATATACATTTTTAATGACCTTTCTTGATTTGTTGTCTGGCCAGTGGGCTTAAAATTAAGTGATATCAGTTACGCCTGTAAGCATAAAACAAAAATATTCTTAAGTCTTAGTCATTACACTAATGAAAATGTTCAAATCCTGTAAGCAACCACTGTTTTCTAAAGAGGTGAAACAAATTTGTGGTGTGAAAAAAAAAGCTGAAGTTAATTTAAGTGACACCCAGAGGCTACTAATTTGGACTGAAACACTTGGTCGCTCCGGCTGATTGCAGAGACAGATGGACAACATGCTTGTTCTATAATAATCAAAGTGCTCATGTTCATGTATGGCTCAGGGTCTTAATCTCTCTGAACCCTGAGCTCCGCCGGCTCACCGTGCCAGTCGAATCCCACATCTTGCATTTATTACTGTTTGATGTTTGTCACTTAAAAGAAAATGAGCCGCCTCCCGTCTCTGTGCCTGGAGAGGTAGAGCAGATGTAAGTGATTGCAAAGGCTGGATAGGTCTCCTGGCACTGATGTGCTTTCCAGTCATTTTTTTAAATGTTGTCTCTCTTTGGTTTCCTGTTTTCCTCATTTTTGTGCTGTATCATAATTTAATGTTGGAAATTTAAAAGTATTAGATGAGAACATAATGGCCTGATTTTTATTTTTTTACAAAAGCAGTGTTGGCAGTAACAGATATAAGTTGTGCAGAAATTCCAAACTGCAATATTTCAACCGTTCCTGTCGTTTTTCACTCTGTCTCTGCAGTATATTTGCTGCGAATGCAAGAAGAGCTTCTGCTCTCTGTGCTCCGTGCTTCAGGAGAATCTGCGCATTTGTGCCACATGTCATTTGCTAAAGGCGACGGCGTTTCAGCGGCCGCGGCTCATGCGACTGCGAGTCAGGGACCTGCGTCAGTACTTGCTGCTCCGCAACATCCCCACAGATACCTGCAGGGAAAAAGAAGACCTGGTGGACTTGGTCCTCTGTCACCAAGGCATTGAGGAAGAGGAAGACCCCGACATGACAAGCCTCCACTCACGTTCCCTGTACACGCCGACCCCTTCCACCACGCAGTCCACATCAGAGCTGTCTGCATTCGTCGCCTCCCAGGAGGAGCCGCTCAGCAGGAGTGACAGCTCCGATACCAACCAGGTCAGGAGCTGCGTTTCAACAGGTTTTCTAATAACAAAACACATCAGCCATATCCTCCTAAAAGCTTCCAGAGGCACAGAAGTTTGTCTGCTAGGCTCTCAGTTTTGAAACTAGCCATCACATCACACTTGTTTGCTCTTTAAAGTTTATTGACAGGTAAAAATTCATGGCTGATAAAGGGTTTAAACTTTAACTATTGTGGCCTGCAGGCACAGAGCTTGTATGTCTGAAGAGTTTACACTTGTATTTTTCCACGTCTTCAGGTTATTTGTGCAGATCTTACTACATCCAGCTGCCACAGACTGTGTAGTTGTGTATTTGGTGAGCAGCAACACATGAGTGTACAGGAAAATTGTAATTTGTAAGCTTGCAAAATAGAAGTGATCAGAATGTAAGAAAGCAGAGAGGCAAAAAATAAAGGAGGGAATAATGAGCTCCATGACTGGCACAGAAAAAGGTGCTCAGCTCCAAGCAGCCAGTGTTCACTATAAATACTTGTTCTTGGCCTGCTTAGGCAGCAGTAAGCTTTTCTATGAATGGAAGGCAGGAGATATTGTTGTTCTCAGGGTATCAATGAGCCGTCTGAGTGTCTAATCCTAATCCCTCAGTTAACTGGCCTGTTACTGACACGTACACACACTAACGCTCGTGATGTTGTGCTGTGTTGTTACAGGACATTGGTGATGCCACATCTGAGTCTCTCCTCAACTTGGACCCCAGTGAAAACACTCCTGAGGTGATGACTGCTCGATTTCTTTCCGTCATCATAAAATCATCCATATGTGAAGTATTGACAAATGCATTTCAGATCCGTTCCTGAAAAATTGATGCCTGATTATAAGTAGAAGTACTTGATAATGTAACAGATATATGCTAATGCTATAAAATGAATGAAAAAACTAAGAAACTCAGTTTGTTGATTAGAATTGTTTTTATACCAGAAAGTTTTTTAAGCATGCATCAGATATTAAACTGACCTAGTGTGTTCATGGGACTCTGAACTTCAGGTCAGCCCTCAGACGCGACGTCGGGCCAGAGCGTCTCTCTCAGACATCTCCAGCTTGAGGGACATCGAGGGTCTTTCCGTCCGGCAGCTGAAGGAGATCCTGGCCAGGAACTTTGTCAACTATTCAGGGTGCTGTGAGAAGTGGGAGCTGGTGGAGCGAGTCAGCAGACTGTACAGAGAGACGGAGGAGAACAGGAAGTCATGTGGGTATTAACTCCATTGCTCTGAGTAAAAACTGTGTTGTTTTGTTCATCAGCTGTTGGCTCTAAAAATGTCCTGAACTGAACATAAATAATATACCATATTGTCATATAACCTTCTATAAGAAGATGTGTTTGTTTCTTCTCCTTGCAGTGGAAAATGTGAGCGGTACTGTGACCACAGGTAAGCCTTCACTCATCTGTTTGCACACATGTCACTGTTCAACACCACATCCTGTTTTTATGACAGAAACCTAAAATCTCTGCTTCCTCTGACATTATTCCATTGTGTCGGGAATAATCACTTTAATAATTACAGTCAGGGTCATTAAAACTCGTCTTCTCTAAATATCTCTTGCTTGCTTTACCCGTTCCACGCTAAAGTGGTGGCCTTCCCTCCCACCCCTCCTATCTGCAACGGTGCCATCGGAGGTAAGGCCTACAGATTTTTCATCGCCACTGTTGCCGTGGTCACACACACCATCTGTGACTCTCCATCGTATCTCCACCACATCTGTATCCACCATGAACCCATTCTCATTCGTTATCAAACCGTCCTCCTCCCATTGTGATCCTCCCTGCTGAGTGGGTTTTATTGTGAGGGTCTGTTTTTTGAGAATGAGTATGAATCTTTATTTCTCCTTCATAAGAAACGATTTCAGTGTTTCAGTTTTCATCTGTCATTCCTGCAGAGCTGTGACTTCGTCTGCATGCACAAAATACTCTTTGCCCTCATTCTTAGAAAGACAATACTCCCAAAAAACTGGCAAATATCTAATGACAATGAATATTCCATCATATTTCTTTACGTACAGCTTTGTGTACTTCAGTAATGACATTAATAATGATGACATGACCGTCTTTCTGTAAAACAACCTCTTGAAAATGTCGGCTTTGTGATTTTTTTATTGCATTTCCAAAACCTGTTGATGTCCGTTATCTTCATAATGTTTAAAAGTAGGTGTGTTTCTTTTTTGCATGAAATTTTGGAATATCAAACAGGCCTTTGCTGTTCGCGTGGCCCGTATTAAATGAAGGGATATTGTCACATCTGGAATAAAAGTTGATAATTAGTCAGCATGTAAACTCGGTCACTGATCCACCATGAGATCAAACTCCCTCCATCATCTTTTTCTTCGTTCAACATGTGAAGCTGATGAAACTGGAAGCTGCTGTGTGTCAGGTGTTCACATTCGCTCTCTCACCTGCACTGTTCCTTTGATAAAGATTATGGGGTTGTCATAGAAACATCTTGACTTGTGGCCATAACAGGCGTTGACAATTCTGAGGAGATTGTGAGCATGACCTCACCAAGATAAGGCACGCTGGATAAGAAGAGTGTTACACAAAGCTGCTCAGTGCATGAAATGTCACCTTCCTGCAGTTTCTTCACACTTCCAGTCACCTCCGTGTTTTTATCTTGCAGACGGTGAAAAAGGTCCGCTGACGATCCACGACGACAACCTGTGCAGGATCTGCATGGACGCCGTGATCGACTGCGTTCTCCTCGAGTGCGGTCACATGGTCACCTGCACCAAGTGCGGCAAGAGGATGAACGAGTGTCCGATCTGCAGGCAGTACGTGGTGAGGGCCGTGCACGTCTTCAAGTCCTAATACGCCGCCGCCGCAGCCGCCGCAACACCTGCTTCAGAGCAGCAGCTCAGACTGAGACTGTGACTAAAAATCAACCATGCAGCTCACAACGTTCGAATCCCCAAAAGACTTATTTTGTGGATGTTCCATGTTTGTATTTCCTAAAGTCCTCACATTATTTGCACATCGAAGCATTATGAGAAATGTGGTTTTCTTACTCTTCAGTTTAACCGTCGGGCAGAGCGTAGGATCGTACCCTCCTATGAGTCATTCCTCAAGGAAACATATCTCTAATCTGTGTTCAGTCCAAAGTGTCCGTCTCGCTTTTTCTTACAGGTTTTTTTTTTTTTTTTCAAAGCAAAGAATGTGTGGCGCTCAGCCGCGTGCAGTCATGTCAAACTCAACTCCTCACCCTCAGATCTGCCTGTAAACTGTAGCCGGCGCTCAGTGCCGCTGAGCTTCTCTCTCTACAACTGCTGCAAGTGACTACATATCTTAGTAACACAGAGGACAGACACGTGCTGAGCCTCGCCACAGGAGCGACAGGGTGAGCGAACATAGGTGCCAAATAACGGGCCATGCCCTGATGCTTCTCCCCCCTCCCCCTCCGGACTGTGCTTGGCGAGTTGATTCATCAGCACGTTTTATCAGAAAAGCACTTTGTTCACGCTGTGTTAACACGCCAGTGCTCATAAAACCACTGCAAACTACGACCAGTGAAGGTGGCTGAGGAAGCGCGTGTACGGATTCTTGAACGGTTGACCTGATGGAGTTAAACTTGATTAAAGTTAGTCAGAAAAAGTAGATTACAGATCACTGAGCTTGTGTTTTCTTTCCACGTTACACTCAACAATCTCACTCAGCCAGCAAAACGAGCAGAAGCTCTGCCGTCGTCATTCGAGGATATCGGTGATTGATGATGAAGCAGATGCATTATTAATTCTACTATATTCACTTATTTTGTTACACGAGCGCTTATTGTAACGGTCGGACCGAGTCTGTCGTCACCTCTGTCCCGTCTCAGCACTTTAGTGGAGACGAAAGACAAAAAAACTGGTGCTAACTCACTCAACCATCTTCCCTTAGTTCCAGCTGATCTGTGGATGTGAAACTCTGAATGTTTTTTTTATTTTTTTGTTGTTGTGAATCGTTGGGAGTCGACTGAAGTGTCTTAATTCGTTGTAGTTGATTTTTTTCTCTCATGTAAGAGTAATGTAATGAACTAACTATTCAAAGATAAAGCGACGAGTTTACTGACACCTGTGGTATAGAAAGTATATAGAAATTATGACTTGCTAATGTACATTTGCATATATTGATCCATATGAGATGTTTATATCTATATTTTTTTCCATTTGATTTAAATTGTGTAATATCAGATTATTGAAATGTCCCTCGGATTGAGTTAGTTCTTATTACAGAATCATGTTTTCCTGTCAAGTGATTTAAAATGTGTTTAATCAACATTAAGTTTGTTTAAACTATCTGTCCCTCTCGAACCAGAGCATGACAAGAGCCCATATGATGCTGGACGTGTTATTTCTCGATCTTCTCCACTTTTAAAACCTAATTTTCTGGTTTCTTTGCCCCTAATCCTGCTCATTTCAGAACAATCCAGCTCTAATTGTCCCCACACAAAGTCAACATTGCTGCTATTACAGTGAAGATGTTCCCTGCAGTCATGAAGAGTAGCGGAGCAGGTTGCACTTTTCCTTCAGAGGGTGTAATTGTGTGCAAGGTTTGGTCTTTGTATCTGGGAATGTTGAACTTTTTATTTTGGTAATTAAAGATTTTAATTAAAGTCTGTTTTTGTACACACGTGCATCACAAGTGGCGTCCCTGTATTATCTTGGAGAAAGTTGAGCGTTTAATCATTTAATATTTATAAATTGGCACTAAAATGAAACCTGCAGCTGAGGCTGATGAGCGATACTTCAAAGGGATCCAGTCAGGTGTTTTCTAAAGAGAAACTGTGACCTGAAGATGGCGCTGTGCTAAAAGTTCACCTAACAGATCAGCAAAGTTATAACAGTTCCTTCTCTGGGAGATGTGGTTAAATGTGCTGCCTTTAATTGCAGTCCCTGCAGACAACGTAGAGACATTTCAATGTCCAGCAGCTTTTTACACAACAGATTCAAGGACTTTCCAGACTTTCCAGACCTTCTTCGACAGATCAACATGGCAGTTTTGAAACATGGATCAAGAATAATTATTGCTTAAACACTGAAATGTGTCCAACGATCACCAGCAGGCTTTGAAAAAGTGTGAACGCTTGTCAACTGTGCCGTGTAATTCTTGCACAAAATATGTGGATTCAAGCAGTTTTAATGACCCGTATATATTTTCAAAACCTTTTAAGGCCTTTTTTCTCATAAAATTCACAAAATCAAACAGGTTTTTAAAAGCCCTGGTGAATATATTCATGTTTCCCTGTTAATAATCTATTCTCATAGTTATATACAAGTGATTCTTGTTTTTTTTATAGATTACAGTCCCTTAAACTGACAGATTTAGAGCATGGTCCTTTATTTAATGAGATTTTGCCCCGAGGTCCCCGCTCTGATATGAATTTTCAGATGTTTAACCACAGGAAGTGTATGAAACCAGTGAACAAAATAGTCAAGAATTGTTCCCATTTAAGAACCACTGTTAAGTTCCTGCATTCTGCGAAACCTGTTTTAATTACAGTTCATGTATGTTACTGTTACTCACCAGGGAATTAGAGTATTATTTCTTTTTTATATCATTATTTTTTTGATAATTAAATTAAATTTTTGAACAACTAGAGGGAGCCTGAGATCCAAGAGCTTCATTTACAACAACCGCTTCATTGTTAGCTGTGTTTGTGGCATCCAAAGCACTTGAAATCTCAACCTCAAAGTCACCAGTTTGTTGGATTTATCCTCTGGAGATTCTTCAGATATTTCCTTTTAGACTGAGCAACACTGTTTCCTCAATCATTGCTGCTAAAACTCTCGTGTCTTCTGCAAATGCAGCTTGTGATGAAACGCAACGCACAGAAAAAAAAGATGGGAAAACTTTAACGTCTGACTTCTGCTTCAACCTCAACAGTCCGCAACGAAAACACGACTCAGAGATGCTACAAATGAAATTCTTTTAATGCATATTAGCACTTAGTTTTTGGATTTTTACAAATATAAACATTATCACATTCACCCTGAGGTGAGATATTACAGCACGACACACCCCGAAATACACACAACACCTACTGCATGATCATTTTTAACAAATGCATCATACACACGAGTTATTATCCAAACATATGCAAAGTTATTTTGCAAAAGTCTTTTACTTAATTGTTCATTTAAAACCTGTAAGGAGAGCCAGATGTGCGAGGTTCAAGGCGAGCTGTCAGTCACACTTCTGACTGTCAACTTCCTGCCGAAAAGGCGTCAAAACCACACAAACTGGATGCTGCAACTGGCTCAAACCCACCCATGATAAATTATTTGCAAGCATTAATTCGACCCAGCCATGTCAAGTTACTGAATAAACGAATAAATACAAACTGTAATAAAAAAAACAAATAAACAAAACAATAAATTAATGTTGAAATGTTGGCAAAAAACCCAAAAACACAACAATCAACAGTTTATAAAAGTCTTAAGGTAAGTGAAGACAAAAGGGTGTAACAGGAAACTGAAACTGAAATACATTCTAAATACTCGGGAAATGTTTATGATAGATTAGTCAGATATTTATTATTGTACACGTTATTTTGTTGTGTCTGATAGTGAAGTTATAATAATGTTGGATACAGGTTTTGGCACGTAGAGGACATTTTTTGTATGAAGGCAGTCGAACAGAGGGGACGATGTTCAGTTCATGTGCCAGAAAGTCTCTGTGTGAAATTTAGCTCCTGAGACGCTGTAAACTCATGAAATGATGTTTTGTATAAAAATACTGTGCTTTTAGATATTTAAAGAATAAAAATAAACAACCCAACAGCCAATTACAAGCACGTCTTTAAAAAAAAAAAAAAGAAGTACAATCTCAACACAAATACATGCATGTTATTTCCTTTTTTAGCAGTCCAGTGAATGTTTGTCAGCTCTTCATATTAAGAGTCTTTGCATGATTTCCTCACAGAAATCTCGTCTCTTGTTTCACACTGAATCAGAGACTCATCACAGGACCAGTTTAAAAAAAAAACAATCCATGAAGTGCAAAGAGAGTCTTGAATGGTTTCTGTCCCGTCAAAAACTAGCTTGACTTCTGCAGCAGTTTGTCCTCTTTCAGTCTGAACGGTACGCTGACGGACATCTCCGCGATGAACCTTTCGCAGGCCGTCTTGGTCACCTGTTTGCAGTAGCGAAGGTCGATCTGACAGATGCTTCCACAGCGTTTGAAAAAGTTGAGGGAATGATCCGTGACTCGGTTGCAAACTGAAGGGAAACAGAGACAACAAACATCAGTCAGGAGGTTGTTAATGAAGGAGCTTTGCATAGAAAACCCGCTGAAATATCTGATTTTCTTCTTGTTTCTGTGTGTGTAACATTAAGCTGAATAAAGGATTTCACAAGTACATGCAGATTATGCAAGTGGGGCAAATTATGTCGTATTATGTAAGCAGTGGAGGTGGTGTGGTGGGGTTATAGTCATCATCTGATGTAGATTACAGCTGATTTATGGCACTCAACACTTGATAGTGTGTGATATAAAAATAGATTTATAGATATTGATACAAATTGAAGTTGCACAGCAATTTAAATTTATGCTTGAGACAAAGGCTTCATGTTAACAGCAGACTCTGAGACTATTTCTGTCACATTTAAGTTTAATCTGCACAGACAGCTCTTTAAAACACTAAATTTAAGTATCTAATTAATAGCAGTCTGTATTATGTGAAGATATTTATAGCCTTTATATAAAATCTACATTTATTCATCAAAACTGCAGTAACTCTAAGCTTGTCTGTTTCACAACAGGCAGATTCCCTCTTTAAGTTTGTTAATCAATGAATAAAACACTGTTGCTTTTTTCCCCATAGAGCTGAAGTCAAATTTCTTTGTTTCAGTAACTTTCTGGTTTCAGTGAGTTGGTTGAAGCCTGTTTGGCCTGATGCTGTTTTCTCAGATGGAGCTGCTTAAAACAGGCCAGAGTTGGTGTGATTGTAACAGAGTCCATTGCAACATAATTATCAGTAGCCAAACGCAAAGGTAACATAACAAAATTCTGCAGATGCACAACAAGGTAAGAAGGGCATCAAGTGACACTTTTTTTCTGTCCAAAATGTCATTTCTGTAAAGCAACACTCATCAAAAATGTCGACCGTCTGACCGTAAATCAGCTCTGGATTACAAAGGATGTAATGCACACTACCTTAACAAAACAAACAAACCAACAAACAAACAAACAAAATAAAGGAAGCCCTGAAAAACGGACTCTCAGTTGAGGGATCTACGTTGCTGCGGTGTCACATCTGTAAGTCGTCCCTCTGCTGCTGCTCAGGACTCAGCTCTCACCTGACAGGTTGATTTCTGTGAGCGAGTCCCTGGTCGTGGTCCCCGCTGCCGTCAGCAGGTTCACCGACTGGTCGTTGATGTGGTTGCAGTAGCTCAGGTCCAGATTGGACAGCAGAGGCATCTGGCGACTGATGAGGCGTAAAGACGTGTCGGTGATGTCCAGCCCCGCCAGCCGCAGGTCCTCCACGTTCCGCAGCTTGCAGCGGTTATCCAGTTGACCTGATGGAAAAAATCACTGATCAATTTATGCGTCTCAGAGTAGCACATTCACACGTTTTATCAAGGCTGACAGAGTTTAAACATCTGTCCCAGTGTGTTAACCTCCTGACTGACCCGGTCTGTTGTCGGTGGGCGGAGAGAGGAGGTCCCTCATCTGTGCATCTTTGAGTCCCTCCACCCACTGGACATCCAGGGTTCGCAGCAGAGGGCAGCTGGAGGTGCAGAGCGCTGAAACAGCAGCCCAAGAACATCCTGATAACTTCAGCACCCGCAGACCTGAAACACACAGCGGCACTTTAAAAATACTGATTCAGAACAACGGAAATGAAACGTGTCTATAGACGGAGAATCACTCACATACCTGGTAATCTGTTAATGAGCCAGCTTAATTGTTTCTTGGAAATGTTGGTCCAGCTGAGGTCCAGGGAAACCGGCTGTCGGCGGATTATCCCGCTAAGCATGAGTGGGGTGATGGAGGTGCAGCGGTTCAGGTCGATTTGTGTCCAAAGTCTCTTATCACAGCACCTGCAGACAGAAAAGGTTCATGTCTTCACGTTACACAGATACACACTGCAAAACAAAAAAAACATATCTGATTGCTTTTGTGCACTAAAAACAGAAAGATAAGTTTATTCTATGCAGAAATATGGGAGTTTTCTTTGGTTATTTCCACACATAAAAGCGTAAACATGCTTGTTTTAACGGCGAGTTGTGTTCGTACCATCTGTTCCACGTCTTGCAGACTCTCATGCAGACGCACAGCTCCTTGTGTGGGAGGTAGCCGAAGATCTTCATCCAGACCTCTCGCTGTATGACGTGTGTTTTACCGTCTTTGAGCGGCAGTCTGTCCGGAGGCGGGCTTATCGGAGGCGGCCGGATGACGTGCCGCTCCATTTGGACACACTTGGGCGGGGAGTGTGGGGGCACCGGCCTGGTGGTCGGGGTGCTCCGGTTGAAGCCCAGCGGGGTGATCTGACTCGGGTAGAAGTGTCGCAGCTCCCAGGGGGTGCCGTTCATCTCTTTGGTCTTCAGGTGGGGCCTCGGATCGCCGACTTCACTGCCGTTGCGGAAAATCCTCTTGGGTTCCTCGTTCTCCGTCTCCGGCTCCGTCTTGAGGGGCTGGCAGTTCTCGTTGGCCAGGCAGTCCTCCGTCTTCTGGATCTCCTGGTTCAGTGCTTTGCTCAGCTCTCGGCTCAGCTCTCTGTTAGGCAAACGCCGCTTTCTGCGAGCTTTCGGACGCGGGCCTTTTTCCTGGGTTTCGCTCCCGCCCTCGCTGCTCGGGCCGGCCTGCGGAGAGCTGCAGTGTGACTGGTCGCTGTCTCCGATCGGTGTTTTAATGAAGGGATTCAAAAGTTCGTTTTTGGAGTCCCTGTCGTCTCCTTCTTCTTCTGTATCTCCAAATCGTCCTCTTCTCTCTAAACCACTCTGACAGTGAAACTCCCTTCCTTCTTCATTCTCCTCCTCATACACGTCGTCGTCCTCTTCCGTCTTGATTTGATGCAGAAGTTTTGAAAAATAAGGATCATCTGACTTTTCCTGCAAAAACAAAAGAAACAACAACAAAAAAGGAATCAGAATTGCTTTAGTTTCCCTCAACATCATCCTACATTCACAAACAATGAGTCTGTAAGTGATACATACCCTCTTCCTGCCACTGAGCTCCTCTTCCTCGTCGTCATCAAACAGCTTCCTCTTCTTCCTCAGTTTGTCCTCAGGCCGGGGCCGGGGCAGGTTGCAGGGGGTGAGCAGCGGCGGCTGTCGGTGCAGAGACTCGTCGGGTCGATACCTGGGCGTCTCCTCTCGGTCTGGCCTCCTCTTGGCTGCAGAGGAAACGTCTCCCTCCTCCTTGACAGGCTTCTGTTCCCTCAGCAGAGAGCCAGGGAGGTTGGAGGCGTATTTGAACCCTGGACCCCTTTTTTGCTTCAATACCAGAGGGGACAAAAAGGGCGAGACAACTTTATACCTTAAGACTGTGGTGAGTGGAAAAAGCAACTGTGCTACGAGCGAAACTGAGGTCTAATAAACATCAGCGTGACCAAAACACAACACACAATGTGTCAGTGGTTTCCTGCTTCTGTGACAAACATCACATGTGGATGACTCTCACAAACACAAGTAAAAACAGGAAGTGGCAAGCTTATCAACACACATCAACTGAAACACTGAAAGCAATACTGAATTATTAGAATGAATATTATCTGTGAGTCAATCTCAAGAAATCCTGATCATCAGTTTTGCTGCAAATACTCTCTTAGAAAGCTGTCACATGATAGAAATCCTCTGACTCACAAATATTTGTACTCACTTTTCCACTTTTCCCAGCGTGGTTGCATTTGGGACATTCCCAGCAGTTTGGGAGTTCATCGTTCACCACTCCTGAGGCGTCGTTCACCTGCCAAACAGACGAGAAAATGAGCCGGACTTCAACGTGAACGACGAGTCTTGTGCACAGTTTGTTGAACAGCAACGAGACGAGGAAGTGAAAGTGGTTGTTGTGACGTGTGCCTGTTTGACAGGACACCACAGTTCAACTTCAGCCATAGTTTACATGCAGACTCCTGCTTCATGCGTTAAAACAGAAGAGAGAAGTGGAGTTCAAACTTAAAAAACTTCATTATGCACTTTTGAATGACTGTATTTTCTCACTTGTTGTTTTGTTTTAAACTGTAAAAGGTATTTAACACTTAAGTTGTTGCATGGTTCAGAGCAAAGAGGCTGTTTTTTTTTTTTTGTCTGAGAAAACTTGTTTGACCAAGCCTGCGTTAACAACAACTAGCTGACATGATGTGACGGTTTCTGACATGACGGTTACAAACAGGGTGTGTGCAGCTTTACTTTTTTTTTTTTTTTCACTCAACCTCACAAAAGTCTGCGTTAGAACAGCAGCTAGTTATAAAATCCACTGTCTCACATACTTTTAAAGCTAAAAATTACATTTTTGTTTGATCGTCAGCTGAATGATTGTGAATGTAAATAAAAGAGTTAAACCCCTTGTTTTCTGGAGCAGGTGCTGGGAGTTTAATCCTCAAACATGATGCGGTCGCACTTGAGCCATAAAACTTCTGAATCACACAGGAACACTTAGTGTGCTCATTGTTGTATAAACAACAGTTACTTCTCATTTAATTACCTTCAGTGACTCCACTCCAACCTTCTGAGTCACTCACATTAAGTTAAGACGTCCTGGGATTCCTGGCACTTTACTTTTAACAGAAATGAGTCAGACTGAATGACGTGACTGAGGTGGGGTTGTTCAGCTGTTTGCAGCCCGGTTCTCTGTACCTTCAGACAGTTTGGGTGGACGATCTCGTTGCAAATGGAGCACTCCATCAGCATGAAGTTGAACTTGTCTTCCTCTTCCTCCAGTGTGTCCTCTTTCCCCGCCTCTTTACACACCACGCACACCGCCGTGTGGGGCAGGACCGGCTGCGTGGATCGACAACGAAACATCAAGAACAGCCTGGAATACGTTGATTTATCTCGACAAAGCATTAAAATGTGAAGAGTGACTTACTGCGATGCACTGTCTCATGATGCAAGACTGCTTCATCCGCCCCGGCCCTCCAAACTTCTTCATGTCTTTGCAGAAGTGACACTCTCCACACTCGGTCCGGAGACACGCCTCGCACTTTCGGCAGCGTGTCCTCCTGCGTCGGGCTCCAGATGAGCTGCGGTTGGACGGCAGCTTGACGGCCGACGACGTCCCCATCTTGGGCTTCGGCCGGTTGGCTGCCCGCTGCTGAAAGACAAACGGAGAGAGAGCGATTGTAGACTTTCTGTCATTTTCTGTTATGTCTGAAAACAACAAATGTGTCATCCACAAAGATCAAGCTCAACATGAATTTAACTGTAACTTAGTCAGTTTTTCTGCCATGAAATGCTGACAGAACAGATTGAAAATTATCCGACATGTTGCATTGACAAGATACATAAATATTTCATGTTTGTTTTAGTCATTAAAGGCAGTTGCTGCAGTTTTTTGACAGTCACAAGCCAGTTTAGATTTTTTTTTAATGGTTGTAATATTAAATATTTTAGTTAAATAGCTTTTTGTTTCAGTTAATACAAAGGGAAATGTTTTTAGAATTTGCATGCTTGAAAAAAAAAGTGTGTTTTTGCATCTTGTTCAGCCGGTGTGCAAATGAGAGAACTTCCTTATTAAGTGTCTGGAAACTTAAAAAATATCCAACACAATGTTTCATGGGCCGAGTGGACACCAGATCAATGTCAAAAACTCAAATACAAATAAGAGAACAGCATCAAATCTCTACATGTGAGAGGCTGGAATCAGAAAATGCTTGATAATACAAAGTTTTTTAATGAATTCCTGCTGATTGACCGACCAATTGACTGACTGATTATTCCAGCCTGCACCGAAGCTCTGACCTCTCTGGCAGATTTTCATACAAACATTCTCAGCGTGACTCATGAGAGTAAATGAAAGATGAAGTAACCCAGTAATTTAATTTGTCTTAAACATTAGAGACGGGGAAACACACACACACACACTCACACACACACACATCACTCAGCCTCAAATCAATTATCCTAAATTCATGTTTGCAGTTAAATTTCTTCACATTAAATTTTAGTCTCTTCCCTGTTGCCATGGCAGGACTGTAAAGCACTCTGGGAAATCAGACAAATCGCAGACCATCATCACAGTGATTCTTGTTCTAGCAGCAGACGTTACCTTGGCAACACGTTTGCCTCGCTGGTGGCAACTGTTTGAATCCGACGAGTGCAAAAGATGGATAAAAATAAGCTCACAGGGAGGGAGGAGGTTACGAAGGAGCGTGAGGCTGTGAGCACTTTTTCTGATGTCATTTGTTTTTATTCTATTACTGATTTACAACCGCCTCGAAGCGTTCGAGCATCAACTGAACAATATGCAAATAAAAATTCATTCATTGCTATTAACGGTATTGTGATTGCAACATTTTTTGCATTTCATGTTAATAAGTTGTAGGCTGGTTTGGATACTGCACTTGGCCAAACTGCCATGTAAACAGTATTTTAATTAACTGCTTACAATTTATTTAAGCGCATGTTGTTTGACTTCTAGATAACAATGCGGGAGTTGACAGGCCGGGCAGGTTAAACTTGATTAACTAAAATAGAACAAGACATTCCAGGCTACCTGAACCTTTTGAAAGACGTGAGAAACCAGTCCTGAATCACACAAAGAACCATGTCAGCAGATCATTAATCTGACCTGATTTAATTTGTCCCCAAGGACGCTTTTGAAAGACGTGTATTCTATGTTTCTCCAGCGCAAAGGTTGTGTTTTGCCTGATGTCAGACCGAACTGTCAACTCGTTACACTCTGTACCCGTCAACTCAACCCGATGGAGTGGGTGGATGCAAAAAGGTCTGGAACCAGGCAATTTCTCCTGCTGTTTCTGATGGAGACTTTTAGTGGAGATGGGGAATAATCCATCTGACAGCTTTCCATAAATCCATCTGACGAGCGTGGAAATATGGGAGGGTGACATCAAAGACGGGCTGCTGCTGCTGCTTCTGCTGCTGCAGGCGTGGCTGCGACTGTGACTGTCAACATCACACAATGTTTTTCAGTTCAGCTGCCTCATTTTCTCCCTGACCTTGAGTCTCTGCACCGAGACGTTTGAAGTCAAGAACTCATGCAAAGTTCTGACCACAAAAAAAAACACTTGATGTGTCTTTCATTGCATGAACATCTTGTTTTAAGTTCATGGTGACGATCACAAACACTCGCAGTACAAGATACTACAGAATAGATGCCTAAACAGACCCCAACCTTGATCCTTTAATCTGGACACAATAGATAAGTAGCACAAAACTGAGGATGCAAACAAATCAGAGCAGCTCCGGCAACTTTCCAGGGCCCGGTCACAAAAGCAACTATCAGCTGACCCCCCTCTTTACTGTAACTCTGTGCAGTAATATGTCAGGAATTTGGGATTGGTTCCTGAGGCCTGTGAACAAAAACATGGCCTATATTCTGCGCCCAGTCTTCTGACTCAGCCTCAGCGTGGATTTAAGTGGGAGGAAGTCACAAGGCTCATCATTCGCCAGGGTCGTGGACACAAATAAAAAGAGTAATACACCCTTCAACAATGTGTCACAGCGGGGTCGGGCGAAAAATACCCTCTCTGATTAACTGTCAGTGGGTGTTGTTGGTATAAACATTGTGTAGACTCGAGGAGCAGGCTGTTATGTCAGCACTTCTCATATTTCACCTGAACTCTACGGGCCAAGTGTCCAATTGAGACTTATGAAACATCCCATGAGCCCTGTTTTAAAGAGCGTCCATTCTTTTATAGATGCACTTCACGCCACAAACACAAACTTTGTCCTCAGTGGCCTCATTAGGCAATAATGTGCAGTGAATGCAACACCTGACCAACCATAACCGGTGCAGTTTAACCCTCAATTTTCTACTGCAATCAAACCTAGTATAATATTAAAAGGGGGTCAGTGGACCAGTAGACTACCAAGCAACAGAAGTAGAGCCCCCTTCATTGTTCCCACTCCCCATCCCCCCTCCTCAAGTCCCTGCTTTAACTACATTATACTCTTAGTCTATTTTTAAAAAAAGGCAGAGATTGATGTGATCGAGTTAAGGAAT
Organism: Acanthurus lineatus; assembly: GCA_029814665.1. Taxonomy (NCBI): domain Eukaryota; kingdom Metazoa; phylum Chordata; class Actinopteri; order Acanthuriformes; family Acanthuridae; genus Acanthurus; species Acanthurus lineatus. Next base: position 27,239,409 of record JAPZDV010000022.1, on the reverse strand, counting down.
TGAGAGGAAATTAATCACAACAAAAAGCATTTTGAAAAGAGGAAGTGTTGAAGATTAGTGTGCATGTGTAAAGTTAAATCACAGTCTTTGCTGCTGTGAAAGTTGAATGGTCTTGAAGCTAATGGAGCACACACAGAGGTTGTGGGTCACAGCTATGAGTTTATAACATAACTGGATGAAGCTGATGTGTTGTTAACAAATAATAATAATAAAAAAAAAATGGGTCAGATGTGGCTGACATGATAAGATGTCGTTCAAGGTGGAGAGGACACGGTGTGTTTAGACGTAAAGGGCATCAATTATAAAAGGAAACCGGAGTCTAGTTAACTCTACGTGCTGTACATTAAGCTAATAATTCGTTTATGTAACATTTTTGACTATAAAATAAGGTTTAAAAGACACATTTCTCCTTTCAAGCTCGACTACAGAGAAGAGGAGCGTGTGAAATACCCAACGTTAACCCGGAGCAACTGAAGAAAAACACAATCCCCGCTCAAAAAAAGGGCTTTTTTAAAAACTCCTAACTTTAGCTAAAAAACACAAACACAAACACAGGCGGGTCACTTAAATAAAATACGGCAGCTCTGACCTGCTCAGACTCTGAATCATATTCCTCATCGTCTCCGCTCAATGACAAGGCCATGGCTCCTCTCTCTCATCGTTCGTGAACAGCAGAGAAAACTAACATGGCTGAACAAGCCTCCAGCTCAGCTAACCGCTCCTCCTCCTCCTCCACCTCCTCCTTCACATCCCATCAACACGGGCAGCTGCTAGCTAGCTAAGTTTAATACGCTGCGTTCAGGAACCACGGGAAACGCGGTAAACGCCAACAGTCTGATTACCTAATACACACATTAGCGTTCTGATTAGCAAAAAATCATCGAGCGAAAAACGAGTAAATGAAACTTTAAACTTTATTAAAGTATCATAAATAGGTGTAAGTGAAAATTAAGTAAAAAAAGGGAAGTAAATTTTAATATTTTGTGTCACAAGAAACGCGTCATGTGTTGAAACGGTTATTAACGTGTGTCTTGACAGTAGCATCGATGCCAACAGGAAACGAAGATGAGCAGCTAACATGAGAAGGTTCCCTCCCACACACTTCCGCATTCACTTCTGCTTGTTTTTGTAGGATGTGTTAAGTTAGAGAGCGGCAGGACGGGTTAAATTGAATTCTTTTACTTAACATACTTATCCACAGGGGTTTATTATGTTAATAACTGTCTCATACTACCGCGATGAAACTTTAAATTAGTTTGTAGCTTATACTATTTGTGTCTGTAATGTTTATTCATATTTACTAAATATGCACAAACAGTAAAGTCAGTCATCTGACCCCAGATCACCTGCTCACCTGGGCATATTGTTTACCTGCTGAACAGCAGAGAGCAGGCAAAAAGCCAAGAACACGTATCACCGGTATTTCAAGTAGAAATTCACCAGTATTTCACCTGTATTTCTGATGTCTATGAGTCACAGACTTCATTGCTGATTGCACAATATGTGCTACCAGGTAGATCTATCAAATATAATGATTTAATTTATTTATCACATACAATCTGCCCCGTTACTGTTGGTGGACTATTTGTACCTTAATTGTTTGAGAGGTAATTCTCACACTTTGACATTTTGATTTAGACAAACGGTGATTTAACCGCAGTTGTTTCCTCATTTTGGATCCATCATGCTTGTAAACAGAAGAAACACACAACAGGACATGTGTCACTATCTTACTTAAGACTGTACTTTATGATATAACACTGATGATACAATTATGAGTCATGTAAAGTCACCATGCTTTGGGGGTCTTACTTTAGCGCCATCCAGTGGGACTATCAAGAATTATCTTTGGCAGATGTTTGGAAAACTAAAACTTAATTTTTATAAAAGAATTTAGCTGCATGACAAACACGTCAACAAAGTTGTTTAGAACTCAAGTAAAGTATAGAAAACTTAAATTCACTGATTTTTCATAATATTTTGTATTATTAGGCATACTTGCTTATTCTATGTGATATAAAGAAGGTTTAAAAAATACCAGTAAGCTCTCTTATAGTTACAACCTGTTTGTCAGTGTGGAGACAGTAAATATGAGTGAGTGTTTAATTATTTCTAATTAAAAAGCAAATAGACACAGCAATAAAAAAGTAATTTACGATATAGTTCATGTCATATAAATAAATGTCACTGTTTTATAATTGTAGATTTGTTGACTTGTAATAAATATATATGTCTTAAAATAAAACAAATACCAGAGTTCATTTAAATTAATGTATTTTTTTGCTTTTTTGCTCTGAGACAAATTTCTGCACATTCATTAAAAGCTGCTAACATAAACACGCCGTTAAATGAAGGCGGATCGCACAGTTTGGTGTTATTTTAAAGAGATTAATCACATCCGTAAAGGAAAAGAGCCGTCAGCTCTCTGACAGTTTCAGCAGGAGGAGGCGACGCGCTGCAGCTCCTGTGGGAGGCAGAGCGGTGGATTGTGGGTATCTTGTGTTTCCTCATAGACTCTGACAGCAAAGTCAGCTGTTGCGAGAAAGTTTTGACACCGTCTGAGATCTTTCTGTATCTGCTGTTCATTAGATGTCGGACCTCATCGGAGCCGCATTTCCTGCGTGTGTTTTTCACCTGTCAGCTTCATCAAGAACCGACCTGTAAATACATCAGGTTTAAACTCCAAAAACAAAAAAAGGTTATTTATACACACACACTCAAAAAAACAAAGGAGAAGAAGTGGTAAGTTGGAACAGCTGTCGGGATGAGTTTGAACGAGCACTCCATGCAGGCTCTGTCATGGAGAAAACTCTACTTGAGTCGAGCCAAGTTAAAAGCCACCAGTCGCACCTCGGCGCTGTTGTCCGGATTCGCGATGGTAAGTTCAGTTTGACTCCTCCGGTTCCTCTTACAGAGCTCACAAAGTTCACTGCATGCGTGCAAACTCAGTTTAGGCCGTCGGCGTGAACCGCAGGTCGCCCGCATATGTGACGCAGATGATTGTTGTTTCTGGCCGAGGCGATCGTGACACTTTGCCAGGGCCGAATAGCGGCTCCTGTGCGCCGATATTTACATTTTAACGACCCTCTGATTTCCATGAGGACGCTGTAATGACCTGAGTGCGTCAAAATGAAAAGGTCACAATGGGTCACGTGTGATTTTCACGCGAGATTTATATCAAGCTGAAATATTAACGGATTAAGAGACTAAAAACAGTTTGTGGAAACTTCAGATTGTTCGCCTACACACACTGAAGTCCTGGTTTTATCTTCCGCCACAACAAGTAGACCGCACAGCTGCACCGCTGAAGCATCCACACCTTTTTTATTTCCCTGCTGCTGTCATTTTTTAAACAAACATATTAAACAGTTTATTTTTTAATATTTAAATACAAAAGTTAAGAAGTGTGTCTGTTTATTTCTGAAATTAAAAAGAAAAGCCAGTAATGCTGTTAAGTTAACACAGAACTTATTTATCCAGAGAGTAATTGTTGTGCAGAAAAAAGTGCAAAATATAAAGAGTGCAAACGTAAAACAGACCAGCTAAAAGGTGCAATTATTATAATGACAATAAACAGACATCCAAAATCCTCAAAGTGGCAGCAGAAACTAGTGTTTATGAGTAATTAATGTAATTTATGGAACTACAGGCTTTTAATAACCACAAACATGCAAAAAATTAAAAATCACTCAGTCCCTTAATCAATAGAGTTGAACAAGCAACTATATATCCTAATGTAAATATTATTGTGACATTTGTGATAAAAGTTTTCTCTAGCCTAAATGTATATAATGTGCATGTTAATACTTTGATTATGTACATAAAAACTATGGATTTGTCTCCTATTTTTGTATATTTAACTTGTTTTAGATTCATTAATATACAAATCTGTGTGAAAACAGTTTCAGTGCTGAAATCACTCGGCTCATAATGCAACTCAGGAAACTTTTTTTGTGCAATTTTTTCCTTTATTTCTTAAACTTTTGTGTGTAAGCTGGTAGATTTACAAGCAATAAAAACAAATCTGAAGAGATTTTTATTGTTTCATTTTACTGGAAAGTTGTTTTTGCTGTTTGGTGAAAGTTGTCTGTTGGACTTTTTAATATATAAACATGCAGTGTTGTAAACAGACATGTAAATATTTGTCTGCTGATGCACTTTCTTTTAAAAGAACTTTAAGTTTTTTTTAATAGTCATATGTTAAAATTAACTCCAATTATAAAACCAGAGCTTCCTTACTTTTGACAAATATAAACCAGCTTCTAAAAATTGCAGTATATGTAAAAATACATAAATAATCATGATAAAAATTCCCAGTTTTCTATTAATATGAACACAGACATTTCCTCTACCTGTGTGTTATAGATTTTAACATTTTTCCTGCATGATATTCCCAGGTGGCCATGGTGGAGGTTCAGCTGGAGCGGGATTATAAGTATCCTCCGGGCCTGCTGATAGCTTTCAGCGCCTGCACCACGGTCCTGGTCGCGGTCCACCTCTTCGCCCTGATGATCAGCACCTGCATCCTCCCGAATCTCGAGGCTGTCAGCAACGTCCACAACCTCAACTCTGTCAACGAGTCTCCTCACGAGCGCATGCACCGCCACATTGAACTGGCCTGGGCTTTCTCCACCGTCATCGGCACCCTCCTCTTCCTCACGGAGGTGATGCTCCTCTGCTGGGTCAAGTTCTTACCCCTCAAAAACAACACAGAAGAAAACAACGGCACCATAAGTTCAGGCGAGGCCGCGGCCATCGCCTCCACCTGCATCATGGTGCCGTTCGGACTTGTTTTTATCGTGTTCGCCGTCCACTTTTACCGCACACTCGTCAGTCACAAAACGGACCGACAGATCCGGGAGCTGGAGCAGGTCATTCGGCTCCAGAACCAGCTGGACCACAGGGCCGAGAACGACGACCTGAAGGCCTCGGTCCACTTCCCCTGATCAGAGCCAGTAAGCATCCGACAGCAGCGGACATTCAACAGTGCTTTCACTGCCACATATCTTATAAAAGTTTAATTTTTTTTGTTAATGAACTGTGCTAAAACGCTTTTTTTTTTTTAAATTTGCTGAAGCTTCATCTGTTAAAGGTTGCAGGTTTTGACTCAGTCCACTTCTGGATCATGCAAGTTCAAAAACTTTAACACATTTTATATAAATAAGGAAAGTAATTTTAACTTAAAGGAGGAAACTTTGCTCTCAGGCTCCAACAGGTCATATCGTAACACATTATTATGTGTTTTAGGGCTTAAATGACTGAAGGACTTCACATCTACTCTTGTGTTATTGAGATTAATTGTGAACAAATTGAGTTGGAGTTGAATAAATGCTCCAAATTATTGTACTGTAATCAAAAATATGTCGTTGTTTAGTCGCCATTAACAAGAGAAAACAGTAACTTTTGGAAAATCTGGGTCAAATTTTCGAGCCGAGGAAAAATCTGTCAGATCAAAACAAAGAGAGTCGCTAAATGAGAGGTGAACCTCCTGATTTGAATATGAGTCGACGAGGCCAGAACTCCTCTTCAATTTGACTTTAAATAAATAAACACTGAGGTCTGTTTTTAGCTCGCGTAAACAAATTGTGGTGCTGCTCTTCGGGGGGGTTTTCCACCTGCAGTTTACACATCTTACAGGAGGTTTTTACTTATATGGTTTGACACAGAAATGTCTGGGAAGTCTTCTATGCAAGCTGTTTGGAAAAGAGCTGGTGATTATCATCAATCACTTACTTTAACCAATCAGATCAATGAAACATGAACTCACCGGAGAGCAAAAAAACTGTTGCTGAAGTCTGTCAGGAGGAGATCGATTTCTCCTGTCTCATCGTGCCTTTTAAATCCGACTTTATAAGGGAGCATCACCAAGCTTTTACTGTCAGTACAGATGTTACAGTTACATTAGAAACACTTTCTACATGTTTTTAAACCAACGTTACAGAAAAAGTTACATTACATTTATGAAGAAACTTAAAATAAGTGCATTCAAAACAACACAAAACTGCAAGTTATGCAAGTATCTTCAAATGTGCTGTTTAATTTAAGTGTCAAACTAAGAAAAAGTTGTTTTTTTTAAAGGAAAGGTGCATTCTGGGAGATTAGATGAGCTGCATGAACTTCAGTTTGAAACACAAACGTTTATACTAACAGGACTGTGCAGTTGCTTATAGGAACTTTTTTTATTTTAGTTACTCATTACTTTAGTTTGTTACAAATGTTTACTCCTTTTCTTTTAACTCACTTTAAACTTTTAATTTTATTAACAGCTAACAAATCCAGTAAAATTTGCATAAATCCTTTAAGTCTTTAAGAAAGCAAATATATTCATGCAAACATTCACAGTATTTGTGTGAAGTCTGAGGCCAAAGAAAACATTTTAACAGGAAATGTGGAGCTTTTAACCAAAGTGTGTTTTTGCACTGCACACACTTGAGTTTGTTAGCAGGATCTGTGTTCAAAAACTCATTTTGTCCCCTCAGAGGAACCGTCCTCGTGTAAAAACAAGCTCGGATAAAAAATTATCTGGATTCCAGGTCACTTTTACAATGAAAAAATACTGTAATGTATGAATACAGTTACTGGCTTTAAAGAAGTATTGTTGAATGTATTATTGCCGAACCTGCATGTGTTGGAAAAGTTTATGTTTTATGTTTTGTACTTTTCATAGCTGATGAGTTTGAGCATGGCCTCGTTGTTTTGAGTGTGAACTTTAAGGTTTGTTGTTTTTGTCCTTTGGCACATCGTTAAATTTGTTTTTTTTTTGGTTTGAACTTTTTTCTTTACTTTTCTTTTTGACATCGGTACTAAAACTCCGAGCTCAGAGGAGAAAATGTGCACATATTTAGAGCTGGACGACATTTTATTATTATTATTAGTTATTCTTTTATGTGATGTGTCATGCCAAAATATTTCACATTAGTGTATTTTAACCCATATTTTCCCAGCAAAGATTCCCACAACATGAGGTTTTAAATATGTTAGAATAATGACATTATTTCGTCTTTTGGCCATTTTAACCTCTTTGATGTACTCAAGTTTGCATTTTTTTCATGTAATTTTGAATTCTTAACTCAATATTGTTACATTACACTTTAATGCTGTGATCACTGATGTGATATCAGTTTTGTATTGATCACCTCCTCTATGCTGAGTCATGCCAAAGTACATCGCTTCTGCAGACTGCAGCCTCCTGACGTTTGCATTCGAAGCTTCATGAACGGATGATAAAATCTGTGACATGTTGCAGAGAACAAGAAGCTTTTAGCGGTTAATCACTTACAGACGGTTGGTTATTATTCTACGAAACACTGTTGATGGTGTTTATCTTGGACTTTTTTTTAGAAGGAATGAAACAAAATCTGTTCAGGTTTACGGCACAAACTCTGGGACGCCTCTGATGCCCCCTTTAAAACCAGATCAATGCAAACAGAGGCATTTTTCTCTGGTTTATGTTGTGGTTTATTTATTTGATCCTCTGTGTGTGTGTGTTTGTGTGTGTGTGTGTGTGTGTGTTACTGTATATACAGAGTCAGCTGCTTGTGTCAGTGCACAGTTTGTAAGTTTTGCTCATGTGTGGCGTTTGCAGCTCGTGAAGCTGCAGCTTTGACTGCAAAAAGTCACCAGGACTTTTTTTTCTTGCTGCCTGTTAAAAAAATAAAAAATCACTTTTGAGATAATTTGTGAGTTTTATATCAATGTTTTTATGTTTATATGTTGTTGTTTTTTTAATATTTGTACCAATAGGAATAAAAAGCATGTAAAACACAGTTATCTTATGCTAAGTATATTTTTAACCAAGTCAAAAGGAAAACCACACAGGAAACGTGTCCACACACACACACACACACACACACACAGTTTGAGCGTCAGTCAGTCAGTCAGAGTCGTGAGCTCGCATCAGAACGAAGCTCAGAAACTTCATTTATCACCGTAAGCTCTCTCTTTGTCGCTTCTCTGAATAAATTCTCCACATTTGGCTCTTTGTGCAGCACAACATCGAGTCTCCTTCAGGCTTCTTCTTCTCTGTCTGAACAGAGTTTGAAAAAGAGAGTTTGTGCATCCAAATGTGCAACTTTTTATGTTCTTTTCTAGTTATTATACACTGATAATAAATATTGTGTAAAACATATATAACATTTCATGGCTGATCCTGATGAGTTCATCTTGGTTTGATACCTGGATACATGTGACCGCCTTTAAGATGAACAGAGCTTCTTTATCAGGACTTTAAGGATCTTTAAGGAGATCTGCTTTGCATCCAACAGTGATGGGCATCATTTTATAGACATGTCCTCTTTGTATCATTAAAAAATACTGAACACAGTTACATTAAAGTGTTAGTATGAGGCACAAAATACAAAATGATTAGAATGAATTGGTCAAGATGGGAAATCACCTCAAAGTGTGGTTTTTTTGTTTGTTTTTAAATAATTGATTTAATGATACATCATCAGTAAATGTCGGCAAACCACAGTTTTTCTACAAAGCCAACATTTTATCCTGATGACTGGGATGCATTTTTATGTTGCAACAACACTGTGGTTAAGCCTGGTGAGGCCTAAGCACAAAGATCATGTTTTTTCCTTAAAAAAAAACAAAAAAACACACCTTTTTTTTCTACAAACACAGCTGGAAAATATTCTGATTGTATTAAACTGACAAATTTGAAGTAAGTATTTGAGGTCTCTAAGGTCTGTAACGTACACTGATGAAAGCATTTAGTCTGCAGGCTGGACTACTGTCTTAAAAAATGACTTAAAATAGGTAAAAAAGAATCTTTACTAACTCGGACATCCACCTGAACCTGAACAATAACACACAACTCAGAAATACCTTAATAAAGATACTATCAAAGCTTGACAGACGCTTGTGAGGAATGATGGGACACACTTTTCTTCCACAGACTCGGGCTGCTGATTCAACAAGGTGATTACAAAAGTGAAAGTTTCCTGTTAAACCTCAAACTTAAAACACTTGTAAAACACAAACAGAGCAGACTCCTGAAAGAGAATGGGGTTTTTTTGTCTCTCAAGACGTGAATGTTAATTCTAATTTGAGTTATAAACATTTTATTCTGTTAAGCTTTTACATTAAATTTAACTTCAGACAGAAGTGGTTTCTGCTTTGGGATAAAAATGTATAAAACACTGCAGATCCAAAGACAACAGTCGCTGTGTTTTACTCACCCCTGGAAAGACTCCTGTAGTGTAAACTGTGAGTAGTTTACCCACAATCCCTGTCTGTAACAATAACAACCTTGAATTCCTCCTGCTGGCTTGCTGCTGATCCTTTCTGGGGCTGGTTTGTGAAAAGACAGATGGGGAGGGGACGCTTCAGGCGACGGCTGGATCGTCGGTGTGTACGTTAAAGAGATAAACCAGAGACGATCAGAAGCAGAGACTGCAGCAGCAGCCATAGCTAAAGCAGACATATGAGCACATATATGCCAAATGAACCACAACTCATGTGTTCATCATCACAATATGAACAGATAAATTCCTTCTGAGACCATAAAAAACATCTTTAAATAGCTTAATTTTCAATTAATGAATTGCTCTTCCTGTCTAAGTAGTTATTTAAATTATTTAAGCCGTCACAATAAAGCTATCGTCCAAATACTCTAAGAATGTAATAATTTTTTCCAATTATCTACAGATATCTGTGTAATATTCCTCTACTGTGCTACTGTGCATGTGTTATTAAAACAGCAAGACCGTGTTTAAATTCGTAGATAATGTTCATATCTTTTTTTAATAATAGGCTATATCTATCTTATTAAATTAAGCTTGATTATATTTATTATGAAAACCCACTTATCTGTATTTAAATTTTAAATATACTAAACCTACAATGTCATTTTTATGGATTGGATTAGATTGGATTGGACTGGATTAACAGAAACTCCACCATTATTTATGCACAAACATTATGTTCGTGCACACTTATTTACTGTAATGTGTAGAGTTGTCTCATTTTAATGAATTTATTATCCATATTTACTTATTTATCTGTATTCTCTTACTGTCTTATGATGCTGTAAGACTGAAATTGTCCTCTGGGTATTAATTGATAAATGTTTTATTATATTTCCTTAATAAACTTATCAAAATCAATTCCAGAGCTTTTTATTTCACTTGGTTTCAAAATGTTTAAAAGCTGAGCCTTTAAGTAGAGTTTTATTTCTTAAATACATGTAAACGATTTCTTAAATTTCTGTATTATAAACGTGCAAAACTTCACACCTGTCACCTTCCTTCAAACCTTTTGTGTTCTTCCGCCTCACCGACGGATCTATATTCCGTGTGTCTCCTGGCGGATGAATCCACTCTCCAACCTGGGCGACGAACTGGAAAAAAAACACCGAAAATAACAACAGCTTTTCCACAATGTTGCTCCATCAAAGGATAAAACTCGGTTACAGGTGAGATACATAAAAATATTTCGTTGGACTAAACTTTAAAGTATTTTTTTTTTAATGGTTTGTTTGACAACCTGTTATCTTTTAGAGAGAAATAACGTTACAGGTGATGCTCTTCATCACCTGTCGGGGCGTGTTAACCTGTAATGGAGCACCAATGTAAGCTAGCTAACAGCTGTTTTTTTGTGCTTTGCGTTTGCGTTTATCCTGTTTTTATGTCCAGGTGTTGACGAATGTGATGGAAAGCGACAAACAGAGAACTGAGAGAGAGACGCCGCCTCAACATTGGACAAGCTGCAAGCTGATAATTGACCCTGCGTTGACAAAAGGACTGTACAAAGTGTACCGTTATGATGGGCAACATTTCAACATCCCCGTGAGCAATTCCTAATCATATTGCGCCTAATATTATTGCGCCTTGTATTATTGCGCCTAATGTTGTTGCGCCTAACGTTGCGCCAAGCAGACTCGCTGTTTTTTCCATAACAGTGATGCGTGTTGTTTACCTGGACAGGTGGAGGACTTACCGGTAGGTTTGTTTCCTGTGGAAACGGTCAGAGATCCGCGCATCTGCCGCCTGTGGAGCAAATACAACAAGAGAGACCTTCTGGTTGCTAAATTTAAGGTAATCTGTATCAGTTGTAGTCCACACTTGTGAAAATACTCTGTTACAAGTAAAAGTAACGCACTTATAATGTTACTGAGAAGAATTAAGAGTTAAAAGTAAAAATATTAATTGCAGAAAAAAGTGCCTTGTGACTTTAGGCCTAATCTTTATTACTCTTTCATTAATATGTTAGAAGCTAATTATTAACTATTTTATTATGGGCTGCACCTCATTCCACGTTTTATGATCGATTAATCTGCTGATGATTTTCCAGTTTAATCAATATGTGCTGGTTTATGGTTCCTAAAACACAACGTGACCCCTTCAAACTGCTTATTTTTACCCAATAAAGAGTCAAACCTCGTAATTTTGCAATTAAAAGCCACATGTACTAACGTTTCAGAAGCAAATACATGAAATGTTTGTGCATTAAATATCAATTAGTCATCAAAATAGTTTCAATTCTGGGTGAGTTGATTCACTAATTTTATAAAGTCTGGGTAGTTAAATCAAGAACAACACATAAGAATGAATGTTTTGTGTGTAAAATCTTACCTGTTAATGTCAGGAGTAACTAAAGTTGTCAAACAAATCTTGTGATGTTAAATGCACAATATTTACCTCTAAATTGTATTTGGAAAAAGTACAGTAAAGTATTATGAAATGAAAACCAGAGTAGAAGGAAAGTAGCTCAAATTTTCACCTTAATTCTGCCTTTATA
>JAPZDV010000022.1:27201704-27215092 GCA_029814665.1 Acanthurus lineatus | reverse complement strand
TGGAGATAACTGGAAATGTTTTGCATATTTCTTTTTTATTCAGTGTTTTTATCGATAATAAGGGTATAATTACTGACTTCAGTGTTTTTCCAGCAGCTCAATTAAAGTATCAAATATATTTTTGGACATAATGGTGTAAAATATTTACTTAGACTCTGTGAACCTCAAAAAGCTTTAAGTCATTTCTCAAAATAATATTGGTTTAAGCAAATAAGTGAGGGGGGAAAATCATGTCATATGTAAATTTGATTAATAAAAAATCAAAAATATGTTTAAAAAAAGTCCTATTTTCCTAAAAAGAAGTTCTACCATCTATTTTTTGGGGAATTAGAGATAAATTCTGGTCTCATCTGAACCTAAGTATTAGTTTTCTTTTCTTACAGTGACATGCAACATTGAAAGAAAAAAAAACTTAAATAAATCCTTTAGCTGTGTAGATTATTCATCTTAATCATCTTTGCTGTACCTTTGTTTCCAGGATTAAGTGCCGATGTGAAAACATAAATAATCTGTGGAAAACAAAGTGAGAAAAAACTTCATTACTTTCTGATTTACTCTCAACAAAACAACATTTTTAAGTTAAATATTTACTGAAAGTTTGTTTGTTTTGCTTCACAAACATTGTAGCCGTTTGTCTCAGTGTTTGTCTCAGTGTTTGTTGTGTTTTTCTTCCAGGTTTCGCAGCGTTTTCTCACCTTTCCTTGTCTGACTGCGTGCGAAACCACGTCTCTGCTTCCCGTCTCCAAACCCTGATAAGCCAGAGGCTCAAATCCCATCTTGTTGCAGTAAAACGACGCAGCCTGTTGAAGAAAAACATTTAAAAGTCTCTTTTTAATGTTACAGTGAAGTGAAACTGGGCATTAATGAAGCAGGTTGGCCATAAATGTCCTTATAGCGCCATCTCCTGGTGACTGGTGAGGGTGAACTAAGACTGTAAACTAGTATCATCTGAGATTTTTTACACTGTGTCCCCCCCCACCCCTCCAGACGACCAATAGCTTCTCTTTGTTTGTCATCTGACCCTCCATCTATAAAACTAATTGATCAGAAAAAACTTTATTGGCACCCAAAAAAGTGAAGCAGTTCTGAGTTCACGTACCTGTTTGGCATTTCCGACCCAGAATGTCAGGTGATCGAAGCTGAGAAACCGGCCCTGCTCATGCTGAGGACACAAAACACAACAGTTTCACAAAGAAATCACTGGTGGAAGATTAGTTTTTATAGCTTTTATGTTATTAAACTAACATTAATTTTAAGTGTCTATAGGAGGAGAAAGTGTGTTTCTTTTACAAATACCATAGTTGTTGTCATAAACTAAAACTAAAATGAAATTTAACAAAGACAAAAAGGAAACCAGTTAAGAAAAACACTCAAATTTGAGCTCAGATGATGTTACTTGATTACAAAACTAAAAAAAAAGAGAGTAAAAATAAACAGAAATACCTCAAAACATCTGTTCTAGTCAGAGCTATGGTTCAAAATAGTTAATTCAGACACTTTTTGTACAATATTTGGTCCATATTCTTACACATTTCCGTCACTTTAAACATGACTGACAAAAACACACTGAAAACACTGAGAGACTGAAACTAAATATGTAAAAACCAGCACTAAAATAAAAGCAGATGCACTTTTAAAACTTCAGTAAAACTTCTCAGACATCTGAAAGTTTAAACTAAAACAGAATTTTTAAAAACTAATTGTAAATTCACATCAAATGTAGCTTGAATGGACTTTAGCTCATGTTGGTTTAGTGTCATTAAAAACTGGTTGAAGTGGTTTCGCAGTAACTCTTCACTGGAATAATGAATCACCTGAAGTACAGTTACTCACCTTTTCTCCTTTATCTGTGTAAGTTGTCTGTAATTAAAGGCATAAATTAACTCATTATATTACAAATTAAAACAACAGATGCTAAAGTTTTTTAAGTTTTTCTGTACAAACAAAAAAAGTTTTTTCTGTTAAGAGTAAGAATGAGAGGAAACTCACCATCCTGCCGGCGCTGATACGACTGTTTGAACATCTAAAGTAAAACTTCTGAATTTAAGAAGCTGAGGGGGGAAATTTCCAAATCCACACCCACTGCTGAGGTGGAGGAGGTGGAGGAGGAGCTGATACTTAATGTACTTTTGCTGTTACACAAGAATTACAAAGAAAAAAAAGACATGTCAACACTCACAGGTCTGTTCACACATCATCATCACGTCATTTACTGCTAACTGAGACGCTAACGTGAGATCAACGATGAGGCTTTTATTTTGTAAATTAAAACATCTGGATGATTGAGATCTCTTTTTTTATGGGTTCTCTGCTTCATAAACTTATACATAATCAGATTTAAATTTAATCAAACCTGATTTTTAAATTAAAAATTAAGAAAATAAAATAAAAAATGACATCAAAAACAATTTGTCCACCCAAGTTTAGAGTTATTCCTTGAAGCAGGCGTACATGTGTTAGTGTTTAGTGCAGAGAGGAGGCTCACTCATGCTGCTCTCTTATTGGCTCACAGCCGTCGAGCCCAGTGAGTCCTCATGTGCCTGAAAAGACCTCAATCCCATTGATCCCCCCTCCCAAAAATATTCCAATAATTCTGATTATTCAAGTTAAAAGCTCAAAAAAAGAAAAGGAGGCTCAGCTTTTGTGTGATACTTCTGTAAAAATGACATTTATGTGAATCATGTTGTTCCCTCAGTGGTGTTTTGTTGTTTGTTTTCTGTTTTTTGCAGGTTGATTTTATGTGTTTCAGCTGGAACAAATTGTACAACGTCGTCTTAAAATCAACAGAGCAGCATCTGAAAAATGTTCAAAGTTGACTAATTAAAACTAATAAGACTCGTACACGTCTTTTAAGATGCATAAGAGGAAATTAAAGAATAAATATGGAGAATTTCAGCTTAAAAATAGGTCACACATTTGTACAGAAAGCGTATTGTAAATATAAAACCTGCTGCAGCTTCTGACTGCAGTTATTTAGTCACATATGTTTCAACTAGTTTAAACTAGTTTCATTTATAATGAGTTTACTTATGATAAAACCATAATGAGAGATCAAATATAAGATTCTCTGTTTGTTTAACACCAGTATTTAAGTAAAGCTCTGCATCCTGAAGAGTTACTAAGTAGTTCTTTATGATTTTATGAGTTTTTTAGTAAGAAATTCACATCCAGAGACAGTAGGACATGTTTTCATCATCAGATATATTAATATTTACATCTGTCTCATATTCTGTAGCATTATTGATGCTGATGTTTAACTCTAAATAACTTTCACAAAATATTTTTACATGTTTACAAAACATCTTTATCTCTAAAAAACTAAAAAAAGGTGTTAAAATTAATTTCAACCAATAGAGAGACTGCAAAAATATGAAAAATAAGATAAGTAAGTATCATGAAGTGGTTAGAAATTGTCCTCAGTTTTGTTTTTCTGTGCAAAAAAAGAGTAACTAATGAGTGAGTTTTTAATAATTAATGAGTCGTTGCTAGTTTCTCATCAACAGTATCGTCATCAAAACAGAATCATCAGAAATTAATTAAGGATTTATTTATTAATGATTAATAAGACTTTAACAAGCATCAGTCATTTCCTAGCAACGACTCACAGAACAAGTGTAATTAAAGGTTTTGTTCTCAGTGTCTCACAGCAGCTCACTAATGCTAACCTGAAGCCCCCCCCCCTCAGTGCTGCGACGGTCCCTGAGGATCTTTGTTTTTCTTGCTGTTACCAGGAGAGTCGCTGTCGTCGAGGGACGCAACTGCACACATGCAGACAGAACACAGCGTGCAGCGTTACATGATACAAACTCAAAACATGCGGGACTCCAGGACGTAAATAAACCAGAATTATGAGGATTTGCTGATCACTTTGTGTTTGATCACTTTGTGTTTGATCACTTTGTGTTTGATCACTTTGTGTTCGATCACTTTGTGTTTGATCACTTTGTGTTTGATCACTTTGCCTTCTTCATCAATTCTCTGTATTTATCTGCTCATTCTGAAGTTCAAACAAGTCGTGAACGAGGCAGCAAAAGACTGGCAAAGCTGCAGAAACACCTGTTTGAAGCATTCAACAGGTAAACAGGTTCAATTGGAGCAAATAATAGTTTCATTTCTGGGTAAAAAGGGGCATTTGATCAGTTGTTTACAAGCAGAAAAGGGTCAAGATTCACCACTTTGTGAACACATGATTGTATCAGGAAGTTAATACAATGGCTCAGAAACACTTTGTTTGTTTGCAAATTATTGCATTTTGCATTCTGTGTTTATTTCTGTTCAAACAGCCAAACTTTTTAAAACTTCGTGTTGCAGAAAACAGCAGCTCAGCTCATTTAAAAGTCTGACACTGGAACAGATGTTTACTGACACTGAACTTTAAGTTTTGCAGAGAAGAAACATTTAATTCAGAGTTTGTTTTTTTTTGAAAACTCTGGATGTGGATGGGTTTGATATTTTATCTGGTTTAACTTGCTGTTTTTCCCACCACAGTGTTTTTATCTCATTACACTGGATTGTAGAGGCCTGAATCCCCCGATGCTCAGCACCTCCAGGGACAAACACCTCAGTCAATTACTCCTTCCCACGCCCGCACTCCTCACACTAGTGTAGTAACTCGTTAAACAGGAGCAGCAAGAACTGTTTGGACAAGACATTTAAAAAAATGACTGAATTATCAGCTGAAACGAATCCACAAATACTGGTGAACGGTGAACAGCAGGAGCAGCAGCAGGACGATGCAGCTGCAGCAGAAGAGCAGATCTCCTCCGTCAGTCTGGATGAGGAAAGTTCAGAAGACAACGTGGCTGCAGAGAAGGAGAAGCATGCAAAGATGCAGTCGGTTTTCCAGCAGGTACGTCACCAGATCAGATCACAAGTGGTCAAGAAGGATAAAAAGAACAGCATATTGGAGCTGATGAAACTCGTCAAAGATATGGAGACACATGCACATGTGAACGGTGAAGCTGAGGGTGAGGAGGTCAGCAGTGAGGAGAAGAAGGACAACAGCAAAGATGAGGTGGATCTAAAGCAGGAGGAGTTGTGTGCAATGTTTGAGAAGAAGCTGGAGGATTGTAAAAAGGCTTTGAGGGCCGAGTTTGACCTGCAGATTTCTCAGGTGCGTGCAGAAACGCGAGCTTACACCGACCAGGCTCTGAGCGACTGGAAGAGCAAGACGCACAGCCGGCAAACCTGCAACCTGCAACCCAAAGAGCACCATGAGAGCAAAAACCCGGACAAGAAGCAGAAACCCTCAGCGCCTCCTTCGCTGGTGTCCAGGAGGGGGAGAGTCCTGACTCGGACCATGACCACCATCATCCCCAAGACCTGTGCCCCCGTCATCGTCGGCCCACGCGCCAAATCAGAGACGCTGAGCTCCTCCAAGGCTGAAAGTTCTCGACTTCTGCAGAGAGACGCGATGCTTCACCTGTCAGGCAACAAATCCTGCCAGTGCCGCAAGCCGCTGCTCCCCCCTGCCTGCCCCCCCCTGCAACAACGTAAAAAACCTGCGGGGGCAAAAACTAAAACAGGGAACTGACTCAAGCTGAGGCTGCTGTGGCTGTCATGTGACCATCACGGCCATATTTCCAGGTTTTTGTAGAAAAATATAAAGATTTAAAGTTGCAGTTATGATGCTTAAATAATAAAGTGAGTTGTGAGAGTCTGAAAAAAAGTTTCTCATTCAATTCAATGCAGTTTATGCATTTTGTGTCATTATTTTTATCTTAAAATATGCATATTCTTTTTATTTATCTTAATGTGTCACAGTTATAAAACATATAACCTGAGAGGGGTTTTTTGGGGGGTGTAATTTTACAATCTGACCAACAGATGGCAGCATTTCATTTATATGGAATCCCATTAAGACACATTAAACTTCTGTGTCACCTTCCCTGCAGAAAGTGATGAAGCATTTTCATTACTGATGAATTATTGAAGCTGTATTGGATCAACATGAACAAGACTAAACTATTTTTTTAATTATTGTTGCGTCTTTTGCAGCATTTATTTAGAAAAATATAGAAAAAAGTTTATCAATGAGTCTGAGAAATGATGGAAAAGTTCATGTAATTGAACAAAACGAATAATTTCTGAATTTCTGAAAAAAACAGTTTGAAGCTGAAGTTTCCTTCTGCTCTTTGGTTTTGCAGTCTGCTGCTGCCCCCCGGTGGCCAAACAGCAGATTGCTACTCCACTGATCAACTAGCAGAAAAGATGTCTAACTTCTCTGTAAATGATAGAAAACAGGATGCAAAGTGTGAACAGTTTTACTCCATTTTCACTTTGATCTGCTCTCCTGAAGATGCATTCAAGATCTACATTTGTTTGAGCAAATTACTGAATATTTTGGGAGAATTATGCTAATTCTATAAAACAGTAGCACTGAGGGAATTATATCTTAAATATCCTTTTGAGCACAAAGGTCACCATATTAAGAAAGATTAAACCAAAATGGTTTTTTTTCTGCAAAAATGTCACTTTCAGGCTCCTGATGAGGGTCAGAGGGTTAAAAATACACACTGGGGGCTATTTCAAACTGATAAAAAAGCAAATGCAGCCTGATAATGAGGGGTCACGCCCCCTTTGGTTCAGGTGTAACTTGTGCGAGAAAAGGTGATCTGATCCCTGCTGTTCACCTCTGATTTTTCCTTGTGGAGACCTGAGCACCTGAGTGCCTCCAGCAGCTGAACTGGCACCGGGACCAAACCAGTGACAGGAGATGCATTTAGCCCTGAAGCAGCCCCCAGGAGCCGTGTGCCTCGACGCCGGCCCCCTCCACAATGGACGGGATAGAGAAGGATGTGAAGAGGATCTTTGTGTCTTAAGGGGACGACGAGCCCCGAGCGACCATATCCGGAGGGGACGAGAGCCCAGCACATTCAGGTCTGGCCAAGCCACGGCGTCCTCGGAAGCGGCGTCTCTCCCCTAACGATACCCAGCAGCAGCAGCAGAGGGGGGGCTCATTGCTATGCAGCCATGTCGTGAGTTCTCCTTCAAATATTCAGACTTGTGGACAGATTATGAGCCACAAGTTACAAGTTTAACCCCAGAGTTTTCTCATGTATTTGCTCAGCTGACTGAAATCCTCTCACTCTCATCCCGGTCGGGTGTTTTTGTGACCCTGAACGACAGTGAACAACAGCGACTGGGGGGCGGTTTGATTTCCTAATCACCTCCTGAAATGTGCCACAAGATAACAACATTTCCATTAAAAAAAAACCCCCAGTGATCTCATGTAAATGCTGTATTTTTCCAGGTCTGAACGATTACAGCGAGAGGCCACTTCCAGGTCTGAGCTGAGCCGATGTAAACGCTGATTCCTGAGCAGACGTGGGAGCAATTTACAGTCATCACACGGGGGGGAGGAAAGTCGGGGCATGATTAGACATGTAATACCCGCTTATTTGTGAGGCCTTATTGATAAGAGTTGTGGTGATTTGGCTCCAGTTTCCAAACTCTGTGGAGTTTCATTGATCACTATCAGCACAGATTCAAGCCAAGAGGAGGAAATATGAGCAGAAAAGACGAGTTTTGGCTTTTTTTTTATTAATAAAAATCAAATTTATCACCATAAAAGCTCTGTGGGTCGATGAGAAGCTGAAGAACAACTGAAGAGGAACGAAACTCTAAAGATTTTTTACTCAGTTTCTATCAGAGATACTTTGAATGTAGGAGCTGCAATAACAATAATAGTCATTGATGATTATTCTGCAGATTATTTTCTTAATTTATCATTTACCTTTAATAAATATCAGAAGATGAAGTCTCTGCTTATTGTCTCCAAAGACTAAAAAAAACAGCAAATATTCACATTTGAGAGAATAAAATGAAATTACACAAACAGTTGAAGAATAAGCAGCTTCATTTTTCTTCTGAATCAAATGTTTTTCTTGTGTTTCATTGTGATTATTGGATGATGAACCTTTTGTTTCTGTGCAGCTCTGTAACACGTTGGCTCATCTTGAAGCTTGAAATTCATAACGGGACAGAAAACAAGTTTTATTGGCCATCTGAGGAGAAATAAAAGAAAGAAATGCTTCATGTTTTAAGGTGTTTACGCTGTAAATAAGCAGTGAAACAGGAGATGCAGGTCAGTTCTGCAGAGGTTTGTTCGTCAGGTTGAACTTGTTTTGGTGGATCAGAAGCTCTGCTGTCTAGACTCTGAACTCGAGACCGAAGACTCAGACACTTTATGTTATTAACTGTACAGTTTGAGCCGTAATCCTCCGGACAGTTTGATGCAAATCTGTCAATCCAGAGCTTAAAGGACGGTTCCTTTACGCTAAATCCCACCTGTTCACTTGTGGTCATTTGTCCTGCAGAGAAGAACTCGGTTTGTTCAGGAAACTGAAACTCTTCTGAAGTTTATGTTACATACTTAATGTTGTAAATTTAAAGATAAATAATATCATCCCCAAGGGAATCAGAAAACATTCTGCAAAATAATAATCCTGTTTTATTGTTTGTTTGATGAGTTTTAAGGCATGTTTTCTGTAGTTTTTGGTGGTTTGAATCTTCATAGTTGGTTGAACTTCTAAATAAATGTGCCACTTAAATTAATGTGATGTGAATGGGAGTGAATATATTTTCCATCACATAACAACGCATGTTAAGGAATCATCTGTCCACAGTGTTGCAGCTTACATGCAACTTTTGATTTAATCTTTTGTTTAAAGAAATAATTTTTCACATTGTATGCAGTACATGTTTATTGGTGATATTTGATTTGCTTTTATCAGTGAAGAAAGCAGAAGCAGACTACCTGCATGACTCTGATTGGTGCACAAAGAAGAGTGACATTACCTTGCTTCACTTAAGCCCCGCCCACTTCAGACAACAGTAAAGCACAGAGAAAAAAAAGATATGAAAATCTTCAAGAAAAATGATTAAAAACTGTTCAAACTTTGGCAGAAAATGAGGCACAAAAATGTTTAATGTTATTTGTATAAAATGTTGGTTGAGGAAAAAGAATTTTCAGGATCTTAAAAACAAAATTGGGAGGAAAACAAACAAACAAACTGCATGTACCACACACACACACACACACACACACTGCTGCTCACCTATCAAATCACCCACACACACAGGAACAAATGCAGCACACACACACCCTCCCCCTTCCCTACAGATTCACAGGTAAGACAAACAGGGTGGGGGGGGACACCCAGAGCTTCTTTTGATCTTTTGAGACGGAGTTTTTGGCCTGATGTTAAGTGATTCTCTCAACCCCCCCTCCTTCAGCCCCCTCCAACCCCCCCCACCTCCTCCCCCCTCCTCTCTGTTAAACTGACTAATGGACAGACTGTGTGGATATTAACTTTCCCTAATTGCATCTTTTGTGATACGTTTCCCTGAGTTTAAACTATTTGTTTTGAGGGTGATTATAAGAATGGGGAGCTGATTGTGTGTGTGTGTGTGTGTTTATGGGTGTGTGTGTTTCATTGTGTGAGTGTGTGTGTCGGTGTGTGTGTGTGTGTGTGTGTGTGTGTTATGGTCTTACAACAGGTGGACTAATGCCACAGAGAAAGTGGGGTTAGCGTTGACAACCTGTGGAATGTGTCCGGTCTCTGTTTACATGTGCATATGAACACACACACACTCACACACACACACACACATGCACACACACACACACATTTGTTGCCGCCTGGGTGGGATTGAACAGCAGGCAGATCTGAGGAGCGGCGAGCAGTTGTGTTTTGGTTCAGTCGTCCCATTTGGGTGCAGCAGCTCGTCGACGACGTGAACATCTGCGAGTCTGAAGCTTCGTTTGGACTGAAGATGCTGAGTGAAGAAGGTTTTGACTCTGGAGATGTTTAATATTTTGACTTTTATCAACAAATCTAAATAATTGAGACTAAACTGAACATGTTTGTTCATTCAGGGCTTCTGAAGAAACAAATCAGATGTCATGTAGGAGGTGATGCTTCTTCTGTAGAAACTTAAAGGTTCATTTCAAGGCAACAAAAACACCAAGATTCATTTTTTCATGTTTAAACACAAACAAAAACAAAGTTGTGGATATTAGATTCCATTTCCACCAATAGATCCTTTCACATTTGACCTGTGTATGAACACAGAAACACCTTTTTAAACCAACTTCTGACTTTCTTAATCTTTTTTTCACTTTTGCAAAACTCAAGTAACTTACATATATTATTCTCTTGTAGATGAGTCAAAGCAACTGGTTTTGTTTTTTATTTTCTTTAAGATTTATCAAAGATTTGCAAACTGATTTGTTTCCTGTTTATGACCGCTTCTTCTTCTTCTTCTCTGTTTATTTCTGTCATGTGCAGCAGAGCCTACACTGCCACCTTCTGACAAAGTTTTGCTTCATGTCGCGTAGTTTATTTACTCCAAATGAGTTCACATCTCACATCTCAAACGTTTGCTTCATATTTACTGGTTTTTAGCTTAGAAACAGATGTTTCCTGTGTGTCTAAAGCCTGGTAAACTAATATTTTATTCCTGAGTGCCACAAAGCTCCACTGTTGTGCAAAGAAACTAAAAAACACATTAATCAAGTTTTTTCTCACCATGAATAAACACACTGTAGTTTATTTCCACTCAAAGCCACATTCAACTTCCTGCTGCTGTAAATACTCAAGAACATTAAATATGTATCACTACGCAGCCAAAAATAATCCTCAAAAACTGCAGTTTTTACTCGTTACTCAGTGCCAAGTGTCAGTTTATCATAACTGTGTCGCTGCAGTTGTATAACTCTGCATTATTTATATGTGGCATTACATGCTATTGATCCATTTCACATTATATATACATACCAGTGCAACTACTTTTCAGTATATTTGTACTTTGTGCAGTCAGGTTTTTTTCAGATTATCTGTGTTATGAAGACATCAGATGGAGACTAGGTGTAACTGTCGACACCCTCCTGCCTCCTAATCTCACAGCTACAGACGAGCTCGTTCTGCTGTGTTTTCCAGTTTAAATAACGAACTGATTGATATAAAGTTTTAACTGAACTCTGTTCTGTCGTTGGATGTGCAAAAGTGTCTCTTCTGGTTAGAAACTTGATTTATTTTGAAGCTTTTCTTTTGCTTCCTGTTACATCATAAGATATCAGCTGTTCTAGAAAAACTTTAAGCCTATTAATATACTTAAGATCAGTTCTTATGAAGTAACATTAATCGTGTTTCAGGAGAGTCAGACAGGTTTTATTCTCATGTTTACATTGTTTTAATAGTCATATTTTTTTAAAAAAAAGGGTTATTAAATTCTTATTTGATCTTCAACAGGATCTTCATTTAATAAAAGACGGTAAACAGACCTGCAGCCTGATGAATAATCACTTAAAGAAGATCAAATAAGTTTAAATTTAATTCTAAATGTGAATAAAACTCATTGATCTGATCATTTTACCGTCACAATCTGTAGTTTGTTGTATTTTTAAGCGCAGATTTGTTTTTTTATTCTGAGAAACTAAAAACAAAATGATCAGGAACGTTTCTGCTCTTCTGTCCTCCATGAGGAGAAAAACATTTTAAGGGTCCTGTGGATTAACATGGTTGAACTGCCTCTAAAAATACTTTAAAAACACTGTAAAGCCCAAACACACACACACACACACACACATAAAAAAGGGGTCACAGGGGCCACACACGAACACAGACAACATTTATGTGCATTTGAAGACCGAAGCAACTGTTGTTTTTTTGTGGAGGCGGCGTCGCCCCCCCCACTCCCATGTTGGACCCCCCCCCCCCTTGTGCTTTGCTCAGCTGGTATTCTGGGTGAGTTATCCCAAAGTGGACTTGCTGGCTAACAGCATCAGACAGGCTGTCAGCCCGGCTCATCTCAATAACAACAACAAGTCCGGTCGGCCCGGCACGCATGATCGGCTCCCCCCGCCAGCCCCCTGCCCCCCCAGGTTCCTCTATCTTACTGTCAAACTCACATCTACTTTTGTTTTGGTCCTCCG
Organism: Acanthurus lineatus; assembly: GCA_029814665.1. NCBI lineage: Eukaryota > Metazoa > Chordata > Actinopteri > Acanthuriformes > Acanthuridae > Acanthurus > Acanthurus lineatus. The sequence goes on along the minus strand of JAPZDV010000022.1, from coordinate 27,203,154 downwards.
TGGTGTTTTAATGATGCTGTGAGAACCTCTAGACTCAAAATCTCAACCTATAAATCTTCTGAATGGTGTCTGACTCGAATGTGTGAGTGTGTGAGCAATCTCGAACCATCTCATGATCTACTCTTAAACCCCCCCCATCGCCACCATCAAACCTGCTCTTTTACTGCCAGGATGGACAATAAGTAACACATGATCTGTCTCACACACACACACACAAATACAAGATGAATGAGGAGGCGTTTTACACGTGTTGTTACTTTAAAATAAAAAGTGATGCAAGAGCGACTCGTCCAGCTGTGGAGCTTTCTTTCTTTCTTTTAACCCGACTCCATCACCTCATTCACAATTTCTCCTTTTCTGGGAAGTCCTCGGAGCATCTGCAGTCGGACGCCTTCCTCCCATCAACCCCCCCACCCCTTCCTCTGCAGCCCCGCCCCCCCTCGACCCCGCCACAACCGCTCTAACTGCAATCTCTTGTCAGCAGGGACAAATATTGACTTGTTCGGTGGCTCGACTTCTGCCAGGATTACAGCCCCACTTCCCCCCTCCTCCTCCACCCCCCCCCTCCTCCTGCCGCCGCCATCTCTAAAACGGCGATTATGTCCAACAGAGCTCATTACTGTCAAATCAAAGGATCCTTCAGAAGAGTCACTCGTTGGTAATGACCCTGTTATTCAGGGAACATGTTGGGCTTCGGTTGGTTTCACCTCCTGCAGACAGAAAAGTCGCCTTTAAACAGAGAACAACATTGTTTTTTACACGAACTGCACCTTTAAATGAACTCAACTCGCCTGTTTCACTTAAAAAAAAACAAAAAAAACACTTTGGCTGACGCCTCCTGATGCTGCTGATAGATAAAACACACCCTTTTCAAATTCAAATATATAGTGGCCCTTCAGCTCTGCGTCATCAAACAGATAAAAGTCACAGGTGAGCATCGAATACACACTCGCAGGACGACGGCCGCTTTGCATAATCCAGTTACAGTCTGGATGCTGGCTGTGAATCAATAGAGATTAGAGGTCTATTAGTCTGAAGGTGTAAACCAAAAGCAAAGGCATTCATAACAAAGCTTCAACTACCCCCCCCAAAGAGATACTTAACACTGAACCAACAGGATGGTGAGATGAAACTGATGTGGAACTGCAGGTTTCTTTAAACGGCTCCTTTGTTTATGTGCAAATATTTACATTTAATTTTGACATTTTTTTCTTTCAACTTCACCTTTAAAAAGTTGTCAAAGTGCAAAAATAAAAGAAAAACTTAACACTCAATGAATCTTAGAGATCCGGTTCATAGAACAACATCTTTAATGCAGTAGTTAGTTACATTGATGTCAAAAAATAAAAACATATGCGTCACATTTATTTACATTCCTTTGTGGGGGGGGGGGGGGGGGGGGGGGGGGGGGGGGGGGGGGGGGGGGGGGGGGGGGGGGGGGGGGGGGGGG
>JAPZDV010000022.1:27184348-27194437 GCA_029814665.1 Acanthurus lineatus | reverse complement strand
GGATTGCATTCTGTGGCTCACTGATAGATATTATCCTGTCATTCACGCACACACACACACACACACACACACACACACACACACACACACACACACAAAGACCACGGTCAGTCGGTGGTGAACGGCTTGACTCCTCAGCTTCTGGCTCTCCAAACACACCCTCTTCCTGTTTTAATAAGGAGAAAATGGGAGCAGCAAAGGAGAGGAAGAGATGAGAGACACATGAGGATGAAACAGAGACTGAAGAATCAAACTCAACAGAGCAACAGAAGATAAGCCAGAAATGTGGATTATGTCTCGTTTAAATCAGGCGAGATGATTATTTAAATCAGCAAAACGTTAACTGGAAATTTGAAAAAGATATGTATTACTGTTCGCTAGAAAAAGAGAAGATACTAAGCACTGAAAAGATCAAATTAATCATGTTTGAAACCACATGATTGCTTTTCCTCGCTGCATTTGATAATAACAGACTTTATTTGGGTTTAAACTGTTGATTTGATTAGATGTGACACTAAGCATATGCATTAAAAAACAATATTTTCCCCTGCAGTGTCTTTTTTTTAGCAATCTTTTACATATAAATATAAAATCCTGACATGACTGTCAATACAAAGTGTCAACCAGGACTGAAAACATGTATGTGGTGATTTTTTTTTATTTTAGATGCTGCAAAAATACTTCAAGGATAAGAGGAAGCAGAGGTGTGTGTGAATCACTTATATAATGTGTGACACAATGCATGATGAGTGTATGAAACGGTCCCAGTTCACTCGAGCTGCAGGTCGGACGGTCGGCGTATAAAAGCAGAAAAACAAGAGGAAGCCGCCGGCTTTTATCCGCAGAGCATCGACTCAAACATCAAGGATCTGTGGGGGAATTCAAACTGCGTCAACATGGAAAGCTCTGCAGGTCCGAGAGGGGATGCAGTGTGTGTTTGTCAGTGTGTCACAGTGTGGGAGGTGAAGCGAGGGACACTTTAAAAAAGCCTTTCACACGGCACGACGCTTCTCTCAGGAAAAACTCTGTTAGTTCCTCCTGTGAAAGACAACAGATTAGTCAGAGTGTGAATCTGAGGAGCCATATAGCTTCTTCCTGGACCTTGAGAAGAGTCACTACAGTTTTCACTTCTGTAAACTCCAAACAGAGGAATCAGTGAGCAACGAGCGGCTCAACGGGTCGCTTCTGTCGGCACATTCGAGCGGATTCCCGCTTCCTACGACTTCCTGAGGGGCCCTGGGTCCTACGAGCGGGGCTGTGCGGCGTACAACCATTCATTATTACACTCTCAGCCGTTCTTATCTGCAGGCACGCCCACCAAACACACAGTATCAGCTTTCACATGATGAAGTTCATGTGGACACATCTCCTGCAAACAGCCCTCTCGAGGCATCCTGAAGGGAACGTAACAGAATCAGGAGGAATGCACGTAAGAATGCAGGAAATAACAGGAAAATATCACAGCTTTATAACCTGGATCCTCTTAGTTTAATAAATGAATTCAGAAGCAGAAGCTGAGAGGAGAAGCCTGGTGCATAACTCAGTTCCTCCCCCGCTCCACTATCTGCAACCTGGGACGCTTTCGCCTCCTCTCGGAGGTGCAGGAGGCCTCTCGGTCTGACCACCGCAGCCTCTCCCATGACATCACAGTGATATCTGGTCCACTGGGGGCTCCACCTCCACCTCTCCTCCCTTTGACCTGCACGCTTCACCCAGAGGTGGAACCACAGCTGGAGAACTTCCACTCCACCCGGACAAACCATGTTTCACAGCACGAACACACGTGTGCTGCAGCCGACCCCCCGAATCCATCCCACCAACACTGGATTATTCACACCAGAATGAGCTACTGTATCACTCACATTCTGGCCCGTTTGTGACGGCGAAACAAAGTGGTGACTGATGAGATTTTGCTCCGGAGGTCAAAGTTCATGTTGATGTGACTCTGAGTGGGATTCATAATAGTTAAAGGATATTAACCGTGGCCAATTTATTAAATCCCTTCAAGTATCAGATAACATCCAGCTAAATGTTATTGCTTCTCTCCGTCTGCAGTTAATCTTCTGCAAGAAGGAACTCAGGTTATTAATAGAGACCAGAGGCTTAAAGATCTCAGAAATATGATCAATTTATTGATTATTTGTAAACCCTTCAATCATAGTTTAGCAATAATGACACAAAGAAATGTATTTTTTAACATATAGCTCTAATATAAGCTGCAAATGTTAACATGCACACTTCACTAGCTTGCTAAGTGCATTGGTACACCGACCCTCCTCAGTTCTGGAGATTTATTTGCTTTGAAGTAGGTGTTTGTATTTGCATGATGGCCTTGTGTATCATATATCATCTGTTTGAGTGTTGGAGGTGCAGATCATCAGAAAACTGGCCATTTGCATGTTTGCAAGACAAGATGTAACATGCATGAACGAAAGGGACATATAGGTGTAGGGAAATATTGGTATGTTAGCAGCTATGTGATGCTAGAAAGTAGAAAGTAGCTTATTTTAGTAGTATTGTGGTATATTTTCTATGATGGACGTTGGAAAATCACCTTGTCACATGGCAGAACAAGAGACTCTTTCCATTGTCACGATGAGGTTAATTTAGGAGCTTTCTTATCACCTGTAGTAACTTTTTCTTCTCTAATTCTCAGAATAAATAAAACAGTAAACTCGTAAACTGTCACCATGTTTATATCACCTCCACTATGAAGTATTTTCCCTGAATGCTATTGTATCATAACGCAGATTAACTTAATCACGTTGTTCAATTTTCTAATAGCTTGCAGGAACATCATAGACACAAGTGCCAAGCTAATTTCTGAGATAGGAGCTCGATGACTAAAGACACTGTAAGTCATCACCATAAAAGTCATTTCCTAATGAAACCTTCAAAGCAATCTTTAAGCGTTACATCATGCGTGAGGCCATCAAATTAATATTTCAGACCCTTTTTACAAGAAAAGATTTGCTAACTTCACTTTCTGTCATTTCAGCCAACAAAACAGTCAGCTATAATTAAAAAGTCTGCTTTTATTTTCATTTGTATCATACTCTATTAAAAATTACCAAGAATTTCAAGCAATAAATCTGCCTCTGCTTCACTGTGGATTGAACTTTGTGCTGTTGTCCTGACAGCAGAAATGAAGGAAGACTGCAAATTAGCAAATGGTCATTTCACGGTTAACTTTCCAGTATTTACAGCCGTCTTTTGAAAGCAGCTCTCTTCCATCAAAACTCCTTCAACCAGGTAATAATGGTTAGTTGTGCTTCATCTCAAAGAAACGTCTTTCTTCCAGAGTTTCTTCTCTCCTGGGTGGTGAATTTACTCTAAGATATAATTATTCGCAGCAGGCTAAAGCTACATTTTGGCCTGTTAGATGCCTGTCACCTGTTGTCTCGGGCCCGTGACGCTCCCTTCTCTTCCTGTGCCGATGTCTTTGATCAATAACTCTGTGGCCACTCAGTTCCACCATCAACATGTGAGAGAAGGAGGCCCATTGTCATCTAATTACAGCCCTGCTCCTCTCTGTAACCCAGTCAGTGCCCTGGTGAGTGTGATTAAAAGTCAGCCGGGGCTTTTTCAACTGGAACCAACAGCTTGGAAACACGTCATGGGCAAACAAAGGCCTCTTCAGCACGCGGCGGTCAGGAGCTGAAGTTTGAAACATCACCGCCGGTGACGTTTCCCTCTGATGGAGGTTCACAGGAGTTCGGAGCGACGTGATCGCAGCAGCTAATTTGTAACGAAATTGAGAGCACCTGTGACATCTGGAGAGGTCGAAAGCTGAATCACACACGAGTTCATCTTCAGAGCGAAGAGGAGCAAACATCAGAACAATGGCTAATAACATCAGGACGAGGACATCAAGCATCTGAGTCAGCGAGGCCACGAGAACCGAGCCAAAACCATTGTTTGACCTTACGGAGGTGACGGAGAGCAAACACAATGGGATCTTGAGAGCTTGGATCTATATGCCTGCATGTGTGTGTATGTTTGCATGTTCATCAGCATGTACAGTATGAACTCATCCCCTCCAATCCTCCTCCTCTCCTCTTACAACTCGTATCAATAAGGTTTATTTGATTTACAAGACGGCAGCAAATCAGTTCAAGATGTCCTTGCAATCGTTCAGCCTGCTTCCAGTCCGCAGTAACCCTATAGAAGTGGATGGAAGAGGACTTTTCCTGAGGGAACACCAGCAGGAAACACCTTCTTCTTTATTATCTTTCCTGCTGTTATCGCTGGCAGCGCCTGCTCGCCCTCTCCTCTCCTTTTTTTAATCTCCACGGCCGGCGCTGCCTGCACGCCATCGCGGCATTACTCCTCTTTCTCAGGGTCTCGACTCCCTCATGCATCCTGCAGCCAGTCTCCTCGTATGACCCTGTAATTCATTCAAAAGCAATGATCAGTTAGCAAAAAATCAAGGGCTTGGTGTGTTAAAAAAGTGCAATCACATTTGACCTCCTTGAGCTGCTGGTTATTTAAAGCAACGCAGCGTTTCTGGCGTTAACGCTCCGCGTGCTCACGTGTTTCTCAGTGATTAAGAATAAAGTTCCTTCCTCTCATCTGCAGCAATCATGTTCTCAACATCCGTCACGATCTGAGGCCCTCGGCGGATGTAAATCTGGGGTTGAGTTCAGGTGACAACAGCACACAAATGCAATCAAGATTTATGATATGGCATAATGAGTTCATATTAATGCACGAGCAAAAACTTCAGCAGAAGCTCGAACTCCAGATGTGCTCTCATGTGGCTTCATGGACTCCGGTTACTTTCAAGATATTTTACTCCACGAAGAAGCTGTTAGAGTTCAAAAGTCACTGATGTTGAGCATTTAAATTTAATTAAAACATGTGTAAAATAAAACTATCAGTCAGGAATTATGGTGCCAAAGTGGAAACAAACATCATGACTTTATGAAGCTTCAATGATTAGATTCTTATTTATTATAAATCCATTAGTATGAATTGTTTTCAGCTTGACAAACAGAACGTTAGGAGGCGTTTCAGTACAATGTGTGAATTAATGATGTAGATTTATGTCAACATGAGCGACAAAACAATGTACTTAGATAATAAAAGTGAGGTTGTAGGTGTTTTTACTTTCTCTTAATCCATTTAATAATTTGCATTTCAGCCTCGTCCTTTTTAAACCTCCATCACATCTGAAGCTTTTTGTGCCTCATAAAGAAACTTGTGTTGCATTTTGCATGTGTTTATAAGTCTTGTGCGTATATTTAGGATCAGAAGGTGAAAGAGTTGTGAATTGTCCCACAGCTGAACTTCCTGCTAATTCCTTTAAGTACACAAAGAGCTGATCAACAATCAATCCCTGTGAGTCATAATCCGGCATAAAGCAACAATATTTGCCATCCAGATCCTGCCCGCCGGCTAAAACTGAAACCTGCGGCCGGCGGTCTGAAACCGCAGCGTTAACAAGTCCCACCGCCGAGTCCTGATCCTCCTCGATCCCACCAGGGCCTGGAGATGAAGGGGCTTTGTCCACGCAGCTCTGGAGACACAACACCCTCTGTGCTGATACATGAGCTGCTGTTTCATCCCCCCCATCCCCACCACCACCCCGACCGGCTCATTGTAAATAAGAGAAAAGCCAAACTCAAGCTCTTTTCATGGGAAACAAACCTGCTTTGTGTTCAGTGTGTGTGTGTGTGTATCTACCTCGTTTTCGTACTGTACGACTGTCCTCCTCGTGCTGGACTCCACGGCTGGTTCTTCTTCTCAGAGGGGCCCCCACCTACATGGCTGAGCATCAAAATTACTGGTTAGTTTTATGGTTCCTGCTCTGTAACACTCAGGTTTCTGCTCATCTGGTCCACATAACACGCGAGCTGCGAGGGGGTATCTCTGCCTGCATTTTGGGGATCTGCACTGGCTGATTTAGGAGCTCAGTGGCTCCAAGAGTCCACAACTATTACAACACTCCTCTGTATGTACGAGGGGTGATTGATAAGTCTGGGGCCTGAAGCAGAAGGAGATGAGTTATGCAGCTCTCGTTACACATGCACATGCAGTTGTTTCCTTTGAGTGATTATGCAAAGTTTAAAAACGAATAACTTTTGTTTTATTTCTGTTTCGGGTCTTAAAAAAAATGCACAATATGGAGCTTTGTGTGGATGTTCACCACACTCATCTGGAGGGTTCACCCAGGGAGGTCCAGCAGGACCAGGTGCCCCTTCGCACAGCATGACTGCTCGAAGGCTGAGGCTGCAGATGCTGGAGATTTTATTTTGCAGAAAGTTTGAGGTTATTAATTTCAAAGAGTAAAGCTTTACATGCGTTAAATGAGATCTGTATAACTAATCTTCTTCCATCTGAGGCCACAGCCTTATCAATCAGCTCTCATGGGGGATTACTGATTCTTTTTAATCAATAAATCAACCAAAAGGAGAGGAAATGTAGATTATTTTTCATGTGTTATTGCTCTGATTATGTCTGACCTCTGTCCTATTAGAGGAAAATGGTTCCTATATAGCAGAATTATTCTGGCAAATACACAAGTATCCGTGTTTCTTCTGGCTGGATATACGTCCGGATTTGGCTCGAGTCCGGTCCACATACAGCATGACTGTCAGATGCCTGTTCGACATCTGGGTAAATTTTGGTGCACAAACATAAAATCTTCATGGCTGTCAGCAAAACTGTGCTGGAACGAGCCAAGAGGTCGAGGTGAACGGGCCCAACTTTGGCCAAAAACCTCAACATATACGTAAATATACGTATATCAGGCCAGAAGCTTGATGTCTGGGTTGGTGGAAAAAGAGGAGATCACACCATCAACATCATCTTCAGACACTCATGTTATCACGTCCACCTTTGAAGCAAAGAGTGAATCCCAACCAGAGTAGACTGAATCTGCAGCTGCAACAAGGGATTGTGGGAAGATCATAACATGAAAATTAAAAATGCATCGACAGATTTCTTTAACTTAAAACAAATGGATAAAAAGTTGAAATCTTCATCTTAAACTGCTCAAAATGTTGATCAAACTCAACCAAAGAAACTTCAATTTCTTCTTAAACTGAGTGGAAAAATTACTATAACAATATCAACTTTTTTGTTAATAAAATTCAGTTAAAAATGCATCTACAGGAACTTATTTAGAATATTTGGAGTGATATCAGTACTTCTGGTATGACTGTGGGGGGGAAGTGAGACAGTAAAGTTTAAAAACCACCGAGATGCAGCTTCTGTAATACATCATAGTTTACACACACACACACACACACTTAAGCTGTGTTTCCCTGCAGCGAACTCGCCAGCAGTGCCGCGGTGTTTTGGCAAAGCCAGTTAATCTGCCTGACAGCATCACTGCCGGGAGCCAACCAAGAAAACACTTCACAGCCAAAAAGGTTAATAAATCACGTGAGAGTCGGGATGGATGTCAGAATTTAATTTCTGACGCTTTAATTAAGACTTTAGCATGAAAACGGTGCCGTCATGTGATCAGGTTGTTGGTGTGTTCATGCGTACAGTACGGTGCTTCAGATGTGAGCTCTTATCCCATCAAACATCAGTGTGTTTGGGTAAATCCTGACGTGTTGAGAGAAACCCGTCGGGTCCAGCCGAGCGATGACAGTCAGAGTCATCAGAGACTTTACCGCTACTGAGTCCCTCAAAACTCCCCCCCCCCAAAAACAATGGCAGGAAGAGGCTGCAAGTCTTCAGGAGATGAGCCACACACAAACTTCTTCAAGCAGGATTCGTTAGACTGGCGCTGAGGTTGGTGGGGGGTGTAGGGGGGGTCCATCCATTTCCTGTTTTTACCTCCAAGCTCAACGGCAACAAGGAGCCAGCATGTGCCAACACCCCTAATGAGTCAAAACTTTGGAGACGCCGCAAACACAATCATTAAAATACTCTATTATGCCCAGAGTGGAAGCGAGGAGCGGCGTGCATCCTTGAGCCGATCGACATGTGCGTTCTGTATCATCTCATCGTTAACGGCGACCAGAAGTGATGCCAGTGACTTCGTGTCTCCAGCTTTGAACACAATGGTTTTGTGAAGAACCTCCGAAACGCAGAGGACATCCTCCCCATATGGCCGAAGGGAACCCTGGCTCCAATGCTAATCTGCTCCCACTGTTTATAAAATAAACAGGCCCCCCGAACACCAACCCACAGGCTGCCCAGTCCACAAACCCCCCCTGACACTTCTGCCTCCTCTCTGCATTGCATCTGGCTGACCTTTGACCTGCACTGTTTGAACTGTGCTTCCTGTCCAGTGCGACATGCATGAGCCATCACGGCAAAATTCTGCACTGTAGGCATTTTTTCATGCAGCGGAAAAAGGGGATTACCAACATTTCCCCAAAGAGGTGGCACATGAGGCGGCTGCCATCCCACACATGAGCACGTAGAGGGGCTACAGCCCAAACCTTCAATTATGAATCATAAAAAGCCGCCAACGCAGTGGTAGTTAATTAATAAAAGGTGTGAAAAGGTGTAGATGCCATGTTATTAGACTGCAAATGAGCATGTGTTTAGATAAAGCTCCGTTTAGCGGTTCTAAAGTTGCTTTTAATTACAAAATATGTGCAACTTAAAGGCAAAAGCATTGCTTTTTTTCTCACAGACACCCCCACCAGATGACCCCCCCACCCCCACCCCGAGCCCTGAGCCTGCCGGGCCCGCTGATGGTGGAATGAGACGAGATAAGCCCGTGGTCGGCCTCCATCAACACATGAGGCTTGCCAAACAGCGAGTAGAGTTACAGACAGGCGCTCCTCTGGGGGCTCAGTGGGAGTGGGAGTGGGCTGCTCAGACATAAGGGAGGCTGCTAATCTGCCCCCGGCCGGCCCGCTGATGCCCACCATCTGTGTCTGTAACTCATCACCCACCAGCCAGGAGCCTCGGCAGGCGAACACACGAGTAAACAAACAGCCGGAGAGCCGATTCACAGCTGATTCTCTACCTGGATCTGTTAATTACCGACTGCAAGAGGAGGCGAGCCGCGAAAAATGAGTCTAATGACTGCAGGGTTGCTTTAATTGTCCTCATTATGGAGTGAATCATGTCAAACAGAGGAGAAAAAAGACTCCGTCAGAAGACAAAAACATGAGAAAAGGGGAATGAAGACTGAGTCGAGTCCACAGACTTGACGAGTGTCAGGAAAAAAGCAGCGGCTGCTCACGCTTCATTTACCTGACGAGCCTTCACCGCCATAATTGTGCGAGGCCTCTGGCGTTACTGAGCCAGGGGATGTGCAGGGTTAAGAGGTCAGGAGGATGGGTGGGGGGGACTCAACTGATGGAGATTAAACGAATCACCTAAAAACTCCTCAAGGAGGAGTTTGACAGCCACGCAGGTGTGCAGCTCTTACCCCGACGTAACCCCCCACACACCCGTCGTTTGCAGCTACAATATCCTGTGGGCACAGCAGCAGGTGATTAGCCGACACAATTACTCTGCCTCATTTAGCTTTTAACTGTTCACCCGCATGTCTGAATCCCCCCTGACGGAGAGAAACTCGTTGCTTCGAGTGATTTGAACCCTCCACCTCCACTAAATGGACGTTTTCCCGGTTTGTTTTTTTGAGAATCTGCTCAGGGGCTGAAAATCATCTCCCTTTACATGTGAGAGTGTGCATCAGAGATAATAAGGTGTTTTGCTTCATGCAGAGAACAATAATCACGTCTCTATAGCAGGACTTTAACTTTGTAGCTGTTCGAAGAGCCAGTAGAGCAGTTTTGAACAGTGGAAAATGAACTTTTTAAGTTGTAGAGATTAAAAATTGCACCATTTTTTCACGAGCAAACTGTTGCTTTAATCTTAATGAGTATTATACATTTACTTTGGTAAAAATTACCATATAGGGCTTAACTACAAAGGACTTTTTTACACTAAAATCAGCTCATTCATGCAGATTTTTTAAATGCAAGTGAATCCGCTAAATTAGGCAACTGACTCCTGTCACTGCCAGCAGACGAGCTTCCCTTTGTGTTTTTTACTGGTCCGTCACATTTAATTTCAGGACTGGATCATTGGAAAAAAGCAGCCGGTCACAATTTTACAACATTTACTTTTTTATTCTTTAACTTCATTTCCTCCTTTAAACTCAATGCC
>JAPZDV010000022.1:27147703-27176386 GCA_029814665.1 Acanthurus lineatus | reverse complement strand
GGCGGCGATTTGAAATTCAGCTCTCCGCGGTTCTTCTTCCAGCGCTTCAGCTGGGTGTGATGCTATCTTTCCACTTCTCGCGCCGTCACGGGCAACTCCAGAATCTGGGAAAGGAAGAAAGGCATCACCGGGTCAAAGCTGGAGTCAATGACACAGAGATGGAAGAAGTGTTGAGCGGTATGTTCCTCCCATGTTTGATAATTGTGTTAAAAATCCGAACTTTGAACTCAGTAAATGCCAAAGAGCCTCAGGGCAGCTGTGGATCCACGATCAAGACAACCGTTTTTAACAAAGGCAGCATTGTGATGCCGGACAGAGACTCACAGGAACCAGACGCCGAGCAGCCAACACTCAGCTGGTGTCTCTGTTACTTTAATCTCAAGGGTCTCTTCTGTTTCCTCGGCTGCATTTCTCAACACTCATTTTCCATGAGTGAGACAACACTCCACTACATCATTTTAGACTTTTATCAGTGTAATACGACTTCTTTTTGTTAACAAAGACTGTTAATGTTTTAAGTCAACCCCAGTCTGCTATATGTTTTGCTATTAATGCTATTATGAAGTAATTTAAAACACCCTTAAACATGAAAATAAGAGGGATTTTATGTATCTTAACTATTTCTTAATTTACCTGATGTACCTGCTCGATTCCATTCACATATAAGCTCACACTGTCTCTGCTAGTTGTGATTGGACGGGCTGTGCAGGTAAGGCATTAACACAGATGGGGGTATAAACAGCAAATAACCTCCACAACCCTCATGTGTGGTATTAATGTTCTGTATTTAGTCAACAAAACACAAACTGCATGTTCTGTGATTCTTCCTTAAGGTAAATTCTAGTTGTTTATATGAGTGAATGTGATGTGGGTTGTAGTTTTCTTTAAGCGTTCTAGCCTTCAATAGAGAAATGTAAACCGGAATGACAGAAAATGTTATGAGTATAATTGACTATTTGTGACATAAACCTAAGAGTTCTTTGATTAATTAAGTTTCTTCTGTGGCTGATGAAGATTGAACATTTCACTAAAGGACAAAGCACATGAACGCTTGTCTCCTTTGCCACTTTGCCTTGTGGTATTTCCTCTGTTGTTACCTCTCTGACGAGGAAGCCCTCCTGCATGTATCGAGGCTCGATGGCCCTCAGAAGCTCCATGGTTTCATATTGGCCCTGGCAGGCCTTCAGCTTCTCCCTGGTCCCCAGCATGCTTTTGAGCAGCACCAAACCCACACGGAAAATTATCTTCACTCCTTGGAAAAGAAACAAGAGCCAAGTGATTATCAATAAATATGCAACTATTTGGTTACAACATCTGGCACCACTGCAGCTACAGTACTGTAAGCCTTTGTTACCGTCACAGAGGAACATGTCCCAGACACGCAGCACAGAGGCCCAAGGCAGCGTCCTGGAGAAGGCACACATAAACCATTCAGTCATATAGAGGATGGGGTCGATCTTGTGTTTCTCCAGATGGCGGTAGGCAAGCGGAGAGACACGTCGCAGCAGAGCGAACAGGATCTCTCCATCCAACTGTATAGCTTCCTGAAAGAGACACAGGTGGGAAAGCATGAACAGAGTAAACAAAAGCCATTGTACTCTGTGTTGTCAGAGCTGAAACCTGATATTCATGAGTATATTAATCCAGTAAAAACAAGCCACTCCAGTTGCATCATGTTGCAGTTTGCTGTTTTAATTTTGGAAACATTTTCAGTCATGTTTCTGTCAAAAATGAATAATATCGTCCAAAAAAAGCAACAATGAGCAGCAAAATAAATCTCACAAGATAGTTAACTCATACTGTTGGGCAAGAAATGAATCCAGTGTGAAATCATGGTCTGAAAACGCCCCATTTGGAAGTAAGTAAGTCACTACATCACACAATTCTGTCTGCAACAACAACAATCAACTCCTGTTTGTGTAATCACAGCGAAAGCTCAGTGAGTAAACCTGGATTACAGTTCTGTGAACGTCAGAGTCAGATAAATTAATCTTCTGTCTGCATTTCAAACACCTGGTGATGTCATCATGCACGTCTGCATGTGTTTCAGTCTTACCAGGCCGGGACTGTAGTAACCAGGAAGATACTTCTCACAAATCTGAACGAGCCCCCAGAAGGCATCCTGTGGAAACACACACAGGTGACGTCAGGAAACTACATGAAACTGTTCATTTCACAGGATATCCTCGTGTGTTTGCATGGGAGCCAAGTTACGAACAGAAATGACTTTGATGAAAGAACACGAGGCTCAAACGTAGCTTCACGGTTATTCTGCCATTTGTTTGCTTGAATGAAATGAATTCAGAGAACCTTCCCATTGACATGTGGTACAATTTTACATCTTCTAAGTCCAATAAGCTCCCCTCTTTAAAGCTCTGTTAGTTTTCTCAGGTTTTTGAAGTGATAACTAGATCAGATATACAAAGTAAACATGCATAAGCCCACAAACCTCAGCTGGGAATGATGAACTAAGCATTAGGGCTTGATCTGATTATAGCATCAGAGGACACTTTTGGGAAGAATAATTTGTGACAGACCTTATCGGTTAATACAACTTTGTCAGAGATATAATAAGTATTATTTGAAATAAAATTAATTGGAAAATCTACATCAACACCCTAAGAAGTCAGCATGGCTGCTGATGTGATGCCCTAAAAATGTCTTTATTATGAAGTTTCTAGAGCAGCTTTTATCTCCAGATGACAGGATCTATCTGTCTCGGCTCAGTCTTAAAAATAGACTTATCCAAAGTCACGAAGTGAAACGGAGCTGTAAAGTATGATAGAAAAAGCATCCAAGTTTTTTTATTTTGGGATAGGTTTCTCTTTTAAAGACCAAAATAATAACAGGCCTTCAGGAGTTTTTCCGCACTGGCTAAACACACAGCGTTACAAAGCCTCCAAACATGTGGTGCCAGTACAGTCATCAAGAAAACAGTTTATATGGTGTTTGTGGTGAAGCGAAGGCGTACCTCAGCAGGCATGTGCATCAGCAGCACGGCAGCGATGGGAGCCTGAGCCTGGCAGTATCCCTCCTCTGGTCTGTACAGAGTGTAGGCCTTAAGGACACGGAGCAGGTCCTGCTGCCTGTTGAGGGTCAAACACCAACACACACAACAGGCAGACGGTCAAACTGATTGTCAAACAAGGACTCTGTCATCACTTAGAGTTTGTAATGTCACATCATATCAGAAAGCTTACCCGTGTCCTCCCCGTGACACAAACATCTCATGAAAAGGAAACTGTCGATGGAGGTCTTTCTCAATCGTATCCAGCCATTTTGGGTCCCCAGGTTGACTATCCAGCTCCTTATAAAAACACATGAGGGAGTCTGTGAGATGTTTTTATTAAACTGAAAACACTGAGAGAACTGTGATTTTAAATTTTAACAATTTGGAAAGTGGATATTCTCTAAAATTCACTGAAAGAAACACTTTTTGCTTCAAAATACTTGTGTTTAACTCTCCCGAATAATAATAGAAGCTGCAACAGCACTGAATTTCATATTTTGAATCAAGTTGAATAAACATCAGCTGGCTCCAGCACTGTGAAGAGCTCATAAAGTTTCTCAGTTCTCTCAAGTACCATGGTGGCATGGCCACAGTTTCACTTACAATTTCAGATGAAATTTAAAAATGAATGAGCCAAAAAAAAATAAAGGATAAAAAAAGCAGAGAGGAGGAAGTGAAAGAGACAAATCTCTGACCTGAAACTTCCCTTGGTTTTGCTCTTTCTTCATCTTCCCTCCTGACAGATAGAGCCACGCACGGCCTCTGAGGGCAGGAGGGATTCCTTTCTGGCACCGCAGCCTCACCTGAGCCGCAGAGGAACAAGGTGTCACCAATCAAAGCACGACACAAAGTCAACAAAAGCTTTCGTGCCACAAGCCAAGAAAGGAAACACGCAAGCTGGTACAGTGTTTACAGCTGTAAAAGCACTGGACCTTTCAGTTGGTATTGGTTCCTTTTCTTCAACATGCTAAAAATGAATTCATCTGTTCAAAACACTGACTAACCGCTAATTCTTATCTACAGGAGGCATCTTTTCATGTCACAATACCAAGTTCCTGCAGAATTTCTTATAGACAAAAAGTGTGCCCACTAAATAAAAGCAAACTGATCATCAGTTTTCAGAGGAATATAGTGGCTTGAATGGATCCAAACAATTTGGCAGCTATAACTGTTCATACAGAGATATGAGCCACTGTTGACAACAAATTTAACCCTACTGTTCTAATACAAACAACACTGGTATTGGTTTATTATGCATTAGTGCCTCTGTGGGTTCTGTTTGTTTTTTCTGATATAAAGCTGGCACACTTCCCTAAGGAGACCATGCGTGTTGTAAAGTTACTGTAAACCAATAAGGGATCAGAAACCTTGACCTTCACTTCCCAAACTATGAGCCTTGCTTTGGAACAGGCAAGTGAAAACCGCTTGCGGCTCAAACACATCGTTCCTTCTCCTCATGAGTTCCTGTTTACTCTAGAAAGCTGTCATGCATTTAAGTAAAACTACAGTTTATATCCAAAGCACCTTTATTACGTGGTTGTCTCACAGGAAGTTAATACAGCCCCACCCTGAATCTGAGACTGTCAATTTGTATGGGTCATGTCATGGTGCTTGGGATGATAAAGGGATGGGTTGTGTCCTGCCCTGCTGCT
This sequence comes from Acanthurus lineatus, assembly GCA_029814665.1. Classification (NCBI taxonomy): domain Eukaryota; kingdom Metazoa; phylum Chordata; class Actinopteri; order Acanthuriformes; family Acanthuridae; genus Acanthurus; species Acanthurus lineatus. The sequence continues at coordinate 27,171,724 of JAPZDV010000022.1, read as the reverse complement.
GACTCATGGAAATGAGGTGAAGTAGCAGCTCTGTGCTGAATCGCTGAGAGCGTTTCACAGAACCAGCTAGACAAGTGAAGCTGCAAACAATGTGTCCACAAAAGTCTTGTCCTTGTGCAATCAAATACTTGAGCAATGCTATTTGCCTTGTCTGATCATGTGTGCAAAACTAATCAGGACTGACAAACTGTTGCCTGGTAACAAGCCCACTTTATGAAACCTTTTGAAAAAAAAATAAAAAAACAACTCCAGTCTAGCTTATCTCCGCACAAACAAGCACCATGCAAGAAAAGCCAGTTGACATTTTGTGTTATTGAGTTAAAACTTGGTGCTGACCTTATTGAATCTCTTGACCATCCACTTGTCCCAGTGGCCGAGCATTTCCAGCCACTTCACCTCCCTTTGCCTGAGCACCTCTGGAGGCACATCCTGAGCTCTGAGGACACAAAAGAGGACCGATGGGAAAGATCAGTTTCATCGTTATGCAATATATAAATCCATACCCAATCAAATAAGACTGAACTCTATCTAAATCTGCTTAATTGGAAAGGAAGATAAATAATTTCCAATAAAATGTATAACTTAACTCTTAATTAGATAAACATTAAAAACAGCTGTAGGCAGAAGGCTCCTACATGTTGGGAGGGTGTGACAAAAACATTAAAACAACCTCAGAGAGTTCATCCTTCTGCATGTGCCATCACATCTTTGTGTGTGGCCACCATTCATACACAGTCAGTAAACTGTGCAATTAGTCAAAACATGAACTACCTTGTTCTTAGAGGAGACTATAATAAGACAAACTCAGATCTATCCCATTAAACAGCTGTTTAACCTCAAGAAAGCTGCAGTGAGGATTTAACTCTCTTGTGATGTCATTTAACTTAAAAACATTTAAAAGGGCAGAAAAAATTACGGACTGCACAGAATTTTCTCCAGCAGAAAAAGAAAAAGTGGGCAAGTCTAACCTACATTATGAATGAGGTCTGATGCTTTACTAGGCTATGTCATTATCTCATCAGCACAGGCCTGTAATTGTAGGGTTTGAAGTACTTCAAATAGTGTTTCTTTTTTTACTCCGGACTGCCCTCTTCCAGTTAAAAAAGTTGTAGGCGAAATGTTGGGTCTCAGTACAACAATATATTACACTAAAGTTTAGGCATTGATAAGTTACTTTCAATCACTGCCAAACAGGGTTTGTAAGCACCTATAAAACTGTGAGCCAAAAAGAGGCCCCCTTTGGTAACAGGGCACCAGAGCTGTGGCTCCAAGTCTGCCAATAATCCAGAAAACAGGAAGCTCCCAGTCAGCCAGTGCTTGGCACAACTTTCACTCACTCCTTCCACTATTTCAGCGCTGTAATGTAAGCTTAAGGCCCCCAGTTAGGGAAACACAGAAAGGCCTTCTTTAAAAACAAAAAGTCTGATTTGCTGTTTCAGCTTTTTTTGTGTGTGTAAAAATGAAAATGGTTAACACTGAGGGGGAAAAGTGAATTATTCTACATGTTATCAGTCTGTCCCAATATACTTTCATCTATCTTTCATATTTGCCATATAATATGAAGCAAACACTGGATATAAAGGAGGTATTGTGCCACGCAGCTGGTCGGGCGCTCTGTTGTGCAAAGACACCAAGACAACAACACAAACACAACTTGAGATAAGTCATCATATCTGAATTAACTGTCTGACTCTAACTACGCTAAAAACTTTGTCCAAAGTGTGTTTTAAAAAGTAGCATTACCTAAATTTTGCTTAACTGTGAGTTTCAGTGACAAGACAACACAGATGAAGTCAATGCAAATGAATCAATGCAGAGTTGCATCAAACTTACGACGCCTCCGTGTACTGCTGAGCCCCACCAATAAATCCGTATTTGTCGGTCTGTCTGTCGCTGGTGAAGCCATTGATCTCAGAGTCTGATCCCAAAGAGCTTTCATCGTCAATGTGGCTGCTGCTAATAGTCCGGATACTCCTTGTATCCGCTGATTGACGGCCGTTCTCTATTTTGGCCATGGTCGCAAGAAAGCTAGCTGGCTAGCCAGGATAGCTAACGTCAGCGAGCTTGTTGACAGCCCAAAGTCAAAACTGCTCCTCCGCATATGTTGTCGAATAAAACAGCGTCGGCGCCATGATTTCTCGACTTGAACTAAACTTTCCAGTAACTGTTCTCTCTTTAAAATGTTTGCTATCCAACGTTACAACTGTCAGACCACATCAAACATTTTACGCGTTAGCTAGCTAGGTTAACTTGAATGCTTATACAGATTTAACATTAGCTAGCTAGTGGTGGGTTGCTAACGTAAAGTTAGCCTAAACTGCTCGTGCCAACACACAATCCAAAACTATTCCTACGCTGACCCTACTTTAATCAAACTAACGCTATTTTGACCGCTTGCTTTTCATAGTTAGCCACTGACTAACTATGTTCGCTGGCTGACAAACTTGTTTCTCATGTCCGGAGCAGACGGCGTCTCGGTTCGCTGCCCTGTCATCCCGAGTGTGCTGGACAGATTTTGCCTCGACCAGCGACTCTGCCTGCCGACCGTCCCGGACTCGGTTTACCGTCCCACGGTGCGGTTTCCCCTAGTGGCCATTCTGGGAACTGCATCTCATATCAAGATGAAAGTTGTACTAACACTTTTTTTTTCTCTGTTCCTGCTTTGTAATTCAGCTAATTCATTCACAAAAAAAGCAATTCACCATTTTATCAACCAATTTAGTGCAGAATAACTTTATAATGCTTTAAGTGTGCAATTCCAAGATCACAATGAGCAATTTCAACATCATGGTATCACAACATGCAATTTATTTTTTTTCAAAATGTGCAATACCAAAGTGCAACTCTTTAAATATTTTTTAACTTAAACTGTTCAGTGTCTTTCTTATTTATACTCTTTATTTTGCTTTATATTCCTATTTTTCTCTTGGACATATCACATTTTTGTATTAATTTTCTATTACTCATTAATACTTGCTTTTTTATATATTTTTTATGGAGGCTTTTCTGATATCCTTTTGCTGCTCTAACGATGTAAATTTCACCCTTGCGGGACCATTAAAGGATTACCTCACCTTATCTTTATTTGCACTATATCACTGATCTAGAGTTTTTTTTGCACTTGGGAGTCTATATTAAACATGTAGCCTATTTCAATCCATCTTGTTATTAATCATATTTTTATTAACCAGTTTCCAACCTTACATACCACCGAGATGCAAAAGCAGATTATGACTTTTTATTGCTTTATTTTCACAGATGAAAATTATGGGGATCTACATGTTGTGACAAGTTACCATGTTGTTGTATCATCTTAACAGATCAAAAGCCAAAACAACAGTGTAAAGCCTTGCCAGACAGCAAATGTACATTAATATTCAATTAACATTTCATTTTGAAAACATTTAGCAAAAAAGACTTTTCATACAACATTGTAAGAAAAGCACAAAATAATAACAATTGTAATCAAACTAGAATAACATGACAGTAAGAAGTGACAAAACATGCACAAGCAAAATCTTTTCCTTCTTGCTGCAGGGCTCACTTCTTTCTTCCACCTCTCTCCTTCAGTGCCAAGTGAATAACCGAACCATTACTCATGTTGTAATAAGCCAGGGAGTTGGAATCCTTGATGAAAATGCCCTAAAAGGAACGAAAGCATCCAAAATATTTTCTCAGTCAGACAAGTTCCAAATTTTTTTAGGGAAAGTTAAGGTTAAAAGAGGATTCAAAGAAAAGTTTACCTCATACTGAAGCTTCTGTTTTCCTGCTGGCATGCCTGTGGCTTCATGGATTTTGACTTTAATGACAGACACCTACGGAAACATTCATTTGCACATCCATAAGAATTTGCTTAAATGAACTGGCAAACACTAACAGAGAAGAAGGAAGCAATAAGTCAACATTTGCATACCTGATCTGTGAGCGGAACGGTGAAATTCAGCACTTGGCCATTCAGTTTCCATTCGGTCTTATCTTGCATGTTGGGAACCTGCACTTTAACCGCCACAGGACCCTGGAAAAGGGGGCAAAAAAATCATTGTTCAAGTTATTACAGAGCAAAAAGAGCATGATTGATTGGGGGATAACAGACCCCACTGGAAATCTGACCATATTTGTTACAAATAAATCTACATGTTACCAAATATGTTGGCTTATCAATGAAAAATGTGTTATTCAGATGTAAGAATTTAAAATATACATAAGCCTCTTCCACACATTTGTTTAGTTTTGACATTTCAGTGCTCTAACATACCTTGTTTCTGCGGAGAAACTCCTCCTCTGAAATGAGGTTGTCCTCCGTCTTCATCTTCTTGCTGACTGGTTCGTCCTCATGAGGTGGAGGTGGGTGGGATGGTGGAGCAGGAGCAGAGCTTGGCGGTTGTGGCACTGGAGGAGCAGGAACGAATGCTGGAAGAAAAGAAATTATATAATTTTAAAACAATGTATGAAGAAATTAAGGTTTAGTTACCATATACCACAATATAACAATAAAATATTACTTTCCTCAACAATGAATATTCATTATGAATGTCAGTGATATGTGTTTGGAAACCTCCATCTTACCAGCTGGAACCACCATGGGAGGTGGTCTGGGGGCCATGATGTGAGGTGCTGACGGCGGCATGGGGACCACATTGATGCGGGAAGCAGGAATCATGGGAGGCATCGGAGTTATAACTTGTCCAGGAGCAAGACGCACCACAGGAGCTACAGGTGGCCTTGGAATCACAGGCACAGCAGACAGGAGGGTGGTGCGCACTGGGGGTGCCAACTGCTCTCAGAAAACACAATAATGGCTCATTAGTTAAAAATTCATTGTTGAATTTCTTTGACAATTAAATGTTTTCTTAATGAACGTACAGATGAGGGTGGGCGAGGCACTGCTGTGACTGGAGGACTGGGTTTAGGCAAAATAGCTGCAGAAGAGGGCATCGGAGGCTGGTGATGAATTTCACTGGGCTTGCTGGGGCCAATTTTCTCCTTGGTATCGTCCTCCCCCACCAGTCCTTTGGCCTTGTGAATGGCTTCGATCTGCTCCTGCAGGGTGATGTTGGCCTGTGCTGCCTGCTGGGTACGAGCCATGCTTCCAGAGTGTCCATCCCAAGTAACCTGGTAATATGATTTATAAATTAAAACTGTGCTGACTCTGGATTTCATTCAAACTGTGTAAAAAGACACACAACCAAACTCACCTTCTCCTCTGGCTTCTGGATTTCTTCCTCACCGATCTTCTTACCAATGGCCGTCTCTTCCACACCGAAGATATCAGTACGCCTCTCAGCAAGTTGTTTCAAGCTGCTCTCGATATCCAAACCAGGAGCATAGACTTCATCTTCGGTCTGCCTCTCTCTGATGCTGCGGTCCCTCTGCTCCAGCCAGCGTGGATCCAGCAGACCAATACGCATGTGCTCCTGCATCTTACTGGCTGGGATCTTCTCACCAGTGATTGGTGAGATGAGGTATTCGTCTGATACTGAAGTTGTGGGCTGAGGCTTGGAAGCTGCGAGGACAAGAGAGGCGTGCCATTAACACACATTTATACAATAATATCTTGTTATAAACTTGTCATTTATTCATTCAAGGATGCCTGTTTTACCTTTGGGATCGTAGTCTTTGCGAATAATAACCTGGTCTGGAGTTGGGGGCAGTGGGGGTGGCATAGGGTTGTCTGGTGGCAGTGGAGCCTTCATGCCCTCATCCTCATCATCAGATCCCTGAGGAAGGCAGAAGGGGAGGAATGAGGTTACCAGAACTTACCATTATCATATTCTTTTCAAACAGAGGGTCAGAAAATAGGTTGTAACATAATTTTAGATGGAAAATGAAGTTAAACATTAAAAACGTGACAAAAGACAATAACATCCCTTTCAATTAAATTATAGCAACATTGCTGACTTGCTGAGGATTGACGATCTAATAGAGCAAAGTGATGAATTACTCCATCGGTTCTCACCTCGTCCATGTCCTGCACTTGTGTGTCTTGATCAGGTTGTGAGGGCTGGCCTTCGTTGCGATCCTCCCGTTCATCATCTTCATCCTCACTCTCAACCTCCATCTCCACCTCCTCACTCTCTCCATACTTCTCGTAGCGCTCCTGGATCAGGATGCGAGCGCCAAGCTCCTCTGGTGTGGTAGGCGGAGGGAAGTGGCCTGGGGAAACAGAGATGCCCATAAAGATAAATTGTTCTAAGCAATTAAGTTGCATGTTTTAAGATTACAGTTATTGTGTTCATCTCACCTTGTTCATTGGGCTGGAAATCCACCGTCTCGACCACTACAAAGTCATGCCAGTCAATCTGAGCATATGCAACCCGTTCCTTCTCTCTTTCCTCCTCCTCCTTCTTTCTCTCACGCTCCTGGAACTTCGCCCACTCAACACGGTACCTCACCTGATGGTTGTGCAGTAAAACAGCTGATTAACATGAGCAACATGCTATTAAATGCTTACTCTGAGCAACAGTCACAGTTAAAAGGGATTACCTGGTCCATAACCTCTCTTGGATTCTCAGCCTCTTTCTTCAGCTTGGTCAGCAGGCCTTTGGGAGGGATCAGAATCTACAGGTTGAGAAACAAGACCAAGAAACAGTTCAGCATCATCACCCAAACAAAGAGCAACGATATTATCAGAGAGACACAATCTGTCACATCACCTTAGTGTACTGCTCAACCAGTTTGGTGAAGTAGTTGAAAAGGCTGTGCTGTGGCCGCAGAAAATCAAACTGGTAGTTCCTCTGTTCTTTCTGCATGAGCTGAGTGAGAAACTGGCGGCCATTGCGAGCAACAAACTGAGCAGTGAGCTTGACAACGTCCAGATCAAATGCTGAGATTGATGGAGGATCTGCAATGAACTCAAACTCAGGAGGAGGTTCTTTGGGGATGACGGTTTCTTGAATCACTTGTGACTGCACCTGTTGACAGACAGAAAATATTAGTTGTTGTGAACAAATGCTACAAGTTACAACATGCAATTGAAGAAATGAAAGAAAGACCAGACTAAAATGCAATGTCTTACTTTCTGAGGAAGCTGTTGGGACTGCTGCATGGCCTGCTGCATGACCTTGGGCACTGCTGCAGATGGTTCCTGAGCTTTGCCCTCCTTAAATTCATTAACCTTGTGACGGTAGTAGGCATGGTAGGGATCATTCGGATTGAGGAAATTAAACTTTGGATTGTTAATCTCATTCTGTCTGATTCTTGCTTCAAACTCAGGTCCATTCCTACAAAAAAGAACATAAAATTAGTTAAATGCATTAAATTCCAGTTAAAACCGCAGCTGTATGACACACTGTATTATTAACATATATAAAAAACCAACCTGGCGACGAAGCTGGCTGTCTTGTCAACAATATTTCGGACCTCAGGGGGTGGATATATGATACCAACAATGGGTTTAGTTGCTGGAGTGTCTTCTGGTGCTCCATCGCTCTGTTGACAAAATGAACATTTGTTGCAAGATTTTTTTTAAAAAATTATAACAAATAGCTCTACAATTAAATGCACATCATCTGCATTTAATTGTAGAGCTTTGCTGTTGTGAAAATGACAATCACATCTATTATTCCTGGTCAACTACTAGCATATTATTTTTAACTCATAGAGTTGAGCCAAGTCGTAAAATAGCCTCATGAAATTTATTCTAGATGTGTTTTGAAGCACGAATGTAATGTTTCTGTCACCATAACAATATAAAACAAGAAAAGTTAACCTAAACCAGCATCACTGGCATTGGGAAAAGGGACATTTAAAATGACAAAAGTGAAAAATCCTCAGTAGTGTTAGCTAACGACATTTCAAAACACTCAACGCTAGCAACAAGCTAACGAGGTTATGCTACATGACGGCAATTATTAAACATATACTTAGCTTCTCTCGCGTTCGTAACCAATGTTCTCATTAGGATTAAATGTGAGTTAATTGTTCATAAGTTTCGGACATGAGCAGCACGTTAGCTACATTGCTAGCATGTACGTTAGCTAACTTGTATCCTCAATGTTAGCTTACCTTGTTGTTGGTCTCCGGCTGAACGATCTGAACAGGCCCAGGCGGCATGGTTGCGTCCTCTTAGGAAAACTGAAGCTTACCTGTCAATACCAAACCAACAGGATTAATATACGTACTTTTAAGACACTCAACATACAACAAACTATGTTAGGAACACAGTTTATTACAGCTAAAACCTAAATTTACAGCGGTTTAACACTTACTGCGTCGCGCTTTCGTTGACCCAATGGAGGCTTACTACTTCCGGAAACACGCCGCAAAGCATTACGGAACTTGGAGTAGTTCTTCAGAGGTTGTCAAGGAGATGCTAAATCAACAAAGTAGACCCCTTTTCCTACTTACTCTCATTGCTGGGTCAAAAAGGAAATAAATAGCTAGCTTGTCAGACATGAGTCAGTTCTTGGGACGTCAGGATTGTATCGAAAGCCTCCGGAAAGATCTCGTCGACCTCCAAGGTGCGACTCTGGACGTCTTTTCCAGAACCGGACCGGTCCGCTTCTCCTCCTGGAAGTTCCCCGATAAACTCTCCTGTAATCTGGACATGGTAGCTCTGCTGGAGCAGTATGATTTTGTTGATGGGGAAGATGATTTCAATCAGCACTCCCATATTGTGTTACTGGAGCTTTTGATTGACAGGTAACACACAGCATGTTATTAAATCACACCAGCAAATATTTGTTTAAGAGTAATCCAATACTTTTTTTCTCTTCTTCCTCTTTCTTTTAAAGACTGCTGCTTCTTCTGCAAAGCTTTAATGCCTTTGTTGAGCAAATAAGGTGCAGCCACAGGAGAGAGAAAACCCAGCAGAAAGGATGTTTGTCAGTGGGCCTCATAGTCAGAAACTACTGGAGTAATTTAATTCAGTTTGCCAATCATAAGGTAAAAATAAACACTCAAAAAGAGGACCAAAATATTAACAAAGAACCTTAAGATATCGTTGATTTTATTTTGTCTTTTAGGAGATTTACAAAGACATCAACAAACAGACGCAAGCAAACACTTCTGACTGTGATGAGACGGATTCAGTGTCGTCTGTTTCCCATCAAATGTGCCCCAGAGGTGATTTTTGCAGACATTGCTCATCTGCACCATCTTCAGCAAGATCATCCAAGTTTCTGCCACAAAACTATGACCCCTCCAGTCCCAAACACAAAGCTTCTTGCCATCCTAAATGTGACAGCCAGAATGTGGGCTGCCAGACAATCGAATCATGCCTCGTTCCTTGTGATGCTTGTCACAAAGTGCAGTCTGTTTTAAAAAACACAGCAGATGCTTTGGTAGAACTGTTTCAGAGCGAAGATCTGCCCTCATCTCTGCAGCCACTCTTGGAAGCTGTGGAGGAAAACATGGAGCTCGGACGTATGACGGCAGGCGATGTTGCCCAGTGGGCCAATGAGCAGCTCAGGGACATGCACCGCCTGGCGAAGCATCTTCAAGATGTGCGGGACACAGTGCAGCCTCTAAAAGATCAGCTCATGGCTGCAGAAACGGAGCGTGAGAGATTCAGGTCTCAGCTGGAAATGAAACAGAAAGAGTTCAAACAAGAGCTGGAAAAACACCAAACAAACACAGTCCAGCTGGAGTTTTCACTGAGCAAAGCACAGAGATCCATGAAAGAGACAGAGCGAAGGCTGAAAGAGGAGCAACAAAAGCTAAAAAGAGGTGCAGAAAACTCATAAATTTAATATGATGGCAACTCAGTGAGGACGCATTTATCACTGCATGTTCAATATTTTCTGTAACAGAAACTCAACGCTTGGAGGAGAGTAACTCCAGACTGAAAGAGAAAGTAGCTGCGCAGCAAGATAGATTGCAAACACTTGGTAAGAACATGTAAGATTAATATTACCACTCTTTTTATGAAATGCATATTTTGTCTGAGTTATAGTCATAATATAACATGATACGCTGTGTGATGGATCATTTTATTTTGTGGTAGAATGTGAGAATAATGTGCTGCAGGAGAAAGTGAGGACTTTGCTCAAAGAGGAAGAGGCCTGTTGGAAACTACAGCAAAGGATCCAGCAGTTAGAGGGTCAAATCACCGAAACTCAGCTCCGTCTCGACAAAGAAAACGCCAAATACCACAGCGCCTGTCGCCAGCAAGAGGTCAGCATCTCGATGAAGATTATTTGTTGTTTTTCAGCGGCAGACTGTGACCGTCTCACCCGGTCTCTTTGTTTTTGTTGTTGTTGTTATGCGTCCAGTCTATGCAGGCGAAGCAGGAGTCTTTGTTGAAGAGAGTTGACGCTCTGGATGAGGAGTGTGAGGAGCTGCAGAGGCAGCTGGGAGAGAAGGAGGAGGAACAGATGGGCCTGCACAACCAGCTGCAGCAGATGACGGAGGAGAAGGAGCGAGTGTTGTCTCAGCTCGCTCAGCAGCAGGTACACTGGACTGCTTCAGAGCCCAAAACCCTGCATTTGCATGAAGATTTTTCAAACCTTGTGGTTAAAGCTGTGATGCTTCTTTCCTACAGGACCTTTGTTTGGAGCTCCAGAAGGAAAAACTAACACTTGAAGCTCATGTGGGCGAGCTGAAGAACAATGTGGCTGAGCTGAAGGAATACGTGCAAACCCTGAGGGAGAGAGAGAGGCTGCTGGTGGCTTTTCCAGAGCTCAGCCCTCAGGCTCAGGCTCAACCACAGAGTAGGCAATTATGTCACATTTGTCTGTTGAAATATTGAACTAATCATCCGGTGACTGACAGCTCTGAAACCTGCGTTCGCCTCTTTGTAAGACGCACAAAACCACATGCATTAGCTGGAAAAATGAAGTTTGAATCTTGTCTGCATGTCAAATGCAACAACCCGCTTTCTGATCTCTGTAAGATGAAGATGTTTACGTGTTTTTTTCTGCACATTGTCAAGGTACAGGAAACGTGCTCTTGGATATGGAGCAACAAGTGCAGGCAAACGGCATCCGAATAAAAGTTCTGGAGCAGGAAAACTCGACTCTGCAGACCAGCTTGGTGAAACTGAGGGAACGAGCACAGAATAACGTCAACAGGGTAATAGAGTATTTGTAATGTTGTTAAGTACGCAAATTGATTTTAACTGAACATATAAAAAACTACATTCAGCTGCTACATTTCTGGGGAAGTTGGGATTATTGATAATTATATTTAAACTCTGCATTGTTATGAATAGGAAGCTTCAGCTCTGCAGACATGGGATCTCTCTCTGCCCAGCACACCAGCACAAGAACAAGGTCACCTCACACAGATGCAGAAGAGTCTATTGTAAGTTAGATTTATTAAAAATGTTGCTTTCCAACACAGAATAAATCATGTATTTTCATAAATAGTTCATCATTGCACTGTTTCTAGTATTTCCTTTTTCTCTGCGATGCACCGCAGGCGGAGCAGCAGTGCAGCACAGCTGGGATGCAGCAGAGAGAAGGAAGCAAGATGGAGGGAAAGAGGTTTGAGATCAGCTGGATCAGGAGATCACATGACCACCACCGCCGCCGTCACCTCCGCCCCGTCCCTGCAACTTCACCTTCAAACCCTCCACCTGAACTCAAACCCCACTGCAGCTAAAAGCCAAACAAAGACGCACGGTGGCTTCATCCCGTCTCACTCCAGGAACCAGAAGAGAAAATGAAGCTTTTAATTTATGAGCTTATTAATTTAAACAGATGAACAGTGTTGTTATCTTACATCTCATTAAAAACTCCTTTTCCTACCTTCATATGTCACAATCTCATCATATCACATTAACTGTTATGTTTCTGTAGTTTTACATTTTCATTATGAACACTCTTGAGAGTGATTTACCACCGAATCTGTCGTTATTTTAAGCTGAATATAAATATAATAAGTTTCTGTGGGTGTATGTTTGCAGGACTTTTGTTTCACTGCAGTTAAAAAAACACAACAAACATGGCCGCTGCACGTCAGGTGTCTGGAAATCTGATATGTTCCTCAAACAAAACCTTCAGATGAGTCACACAGTTCTGAGGAAACAGGTGCTCTTTAAGATCCTGAACGTCACGCAAACAATAACGTGGATACAGATTTGTGTCGATAGCTTCAGAGCGCCATCTCACAAGGGGTGGGGAGGGAAGGAGTTACCATGGAAACGTGAGCGCCAGCATGGATTCACGCTCTGCTGAATCACCACAGACCTTCGTCTCAGTCCCTCAGAGATAAACTGCATGTGAATCCTCAACAGTGCATCAAGACAAAGACCACACATGCTGCAGACTGCTGTGAGTTGACGCCTCTTGTTTTTGTGTTTTTAACCACAAATAAAGAGGTTTTGTGATATTAATTTAAGGTGTCATGAGCTCAGCAACAGGTAGGCCAAGAGACTTCAAAGTAAAAGCATCTTATATTTGTTTTTGTATCTCGTTTTACATTAAAAAATGAAAACATTTAATTAAAAACAAACACCTTATTAACAATTTTAATTTGATCTCTCACCAGCTCTGAATAAACACCTGATCTGTCATTTCTTTCTCTCAGATGACGGCTCACGACCTGGAGGTTAATCCATAAATTGGGTTAACTATACAGCTGTGTCATCAAGCATGTAATCGAAGTTAGTCTTAAGCTCTGTCACCCGATGCCTCGCATGCCAGTGAACGTTACATCAGCGCTAAGCTCGACTGTGGCACTTAGTCATGTTCGTCCGGAGCAGCAAAAATACACTTCTGATTATGTAATAAATGACAGAATATGAGATGAGTAATGTCTAAAAATGAAGATGTGTGTTGCGGAGAGAACTGTTGTGCTGACAAAACTGTTTATTTAAACTCAAATAACCAGAAGATGTTTTTTTTTATCAAAAAGTATCTGATTTAAAAAACTGTTAACAGAAGAAAATGTGTTCAGTAAAAAGAAAATGTTATTCATACAATCAGGAATTGATGATAAATGTGATTACAAAAGGCTGCAGTTTGAGGCAGAGTTAGCAAAACGAGATGATATGTTAAATTGTTGATTAAAATTAAATAAAGTATGCAATATTTTGGGTTATTGAAATGGTTAAATGTTGTTGGTATGAGAACAATATTTAGAAGCAAATCACCAGAAAGCAGCAAAGATATGAGACAAAAAGATAATTTAGTCACAACTGGGAGTTAAAGTTTGGAACAGGTGGATGGATGATATAGAAAAAGGAGACATGTTTCAATGTATTTGATTGATAAAATGCTAAAATTCCTTATTTTTCAATAAATTGCACACTTTGTATAATTGTTTTTATTTAATCTTCATCTCTTGTTTTTTAAATGTCTTACAAAACACTTTATGTAATATGTTTTTTTAGTTTTTCACATGAATGACCAGGTGAATTAGTGTTTTTTTAGTTTTGTTTTTTCCTCTTTTTGTGACTATTTAAGTGTTGAATGTGGGCTGTTTATCACAGAATAAAACCAAAACCAGAAAAGTCTGTATTCCAGCTCTTCTTCTGCCCTCCGGGCTCGACACACACTAACACTGTTTACACTGGATGAGACTTTCTGAGACAATTTTAAAAATAACTTTCATACGTCAACCTGAAGTGACTCAGCTGTCGAAGGATTTCACAGTCGAGATTTTTGTAAATGCTGCTTCCAAACATTTAATTTTTATTCATAACACAGTCTTTTGCAATTTTATACAGACATACACTGGAACAGAAAAGATTCAAGAACTTAATGTGCAAGTATAGAGTACGATACAACCAGAAGTAAGAAAAGAATCGGATCATTTCGGACTGTGCTTCCCGGCACAAGGAGACAGAAAAAAGAGGTGAGAGAACGTTCAGCTTTTAAAAATAAGCACCGCAGTACTAATGTCTGTCGCCGGAAAACAGAACTGTGACACCAAACTACCAAATAATAGTTTCAATGTGCAAAGTTGTACAAAATGTTCTCACACCTTACTCCGTTTTTTTTTTTTTAAATCACGCCAAAAGGCCTCTGAATGTGCGCTCACTTCCATTTTTAGTGTTTTGGTTTAATAATCAGAAAGCATGAAGTCCTGCAGAGTTTTTTTTTTATCTCTAACAAACACAAATAAAACAACAAAATCATAAAAAGACTGATGACTTTGGAATTCAGTCTGCTTTGATTTAAACGTGTTTAAGGCCATTGGTTTCTTCTGTAACACATGCAAACACAAACTAAAAGAAAAATAATGTCTTTTTTTAAATACATCTACTCTGGTAATAAAAGCTAAAAACCTACTACAAGCGCTGGCTGTGGGAATGTTATCCGTACGGGTGTTTTCACGTGTGCTTTTCTCTAATCTAGGTCAGGCAGCAGACATGCGACAGGGACTGCTGCAAATCTGCAGGGATTACGGAGGCCTCAGAGCTATGAAGCACCTCCCGGGTTCAACATAACAACCATCATCTGTCTGAACCGAAAGATTCCCAGCCAAAAGGTTTGTGCTCTCCTTAAAACATCCGACAATCTAATTATCTCTCAGGTAATTTCAGGAAATCAGTCAAGTGACAATAAACGCAATAATCTATGTGCTTTGACTTCTAATCTCATGCCAGCAGGAGAAAAAAGGGGAGAGGACTGTGTGTGTGTGTGTGTGTGTGTGTGTGTGTGTGTGAGAGAAAAGGCTGCACAAGAAAAAAGATCAGTGACACAAAAAAAGAAAAAGGGTCATAAGACGAGATTTAGGAGATTATGTGAAGCACTGAAGTGTTGTCGGGCCACTTTAAAGGTGAAGACAAATTAAAAAGAATGAAGGCTAATAAAGGTTCATGCAAACTTATGTAATTTAGATACTAAGACACAGAAATAACAGTGACAGAAAGAGGAAACTCTAAAAAAAAAGAAGCTAATAAGATCAGTATAAAAACAAAACAACAACTGTAATCAGAAGAAAATAAATACACATATTATGAACATGAGATTAAATAATTTGCCATAAAACACAACACTTTGGAGATTATGTGAGGACCAAAAGAAGGAGATGGACTAAAAGGATCCAAAAGATCAGAGCCTGTAGTTTCTCCTGAGACTTCAGAGGGGGGGAAAAATCTGAGAAAAAGGTAAAATTGTAAACTCACAGAAGTTGATGCATTCCTCTGCTTAACTTAAAAAAACAAACATGCAACAATAAACGCTTCAAATGCCCAAAATGATATCCTCAAAAAATACAGTTTGAATTGTGCGTCTGCCACTTTTTGTTACCAACAAAACGACAGATTTGGTGATTGATTACTTCCCAGCTCCAGATCTGCATCAATGTTTAAAAAAAAAAACCATCCAGAGTGGAAAACAGAACAGAAGAAGAGCTGGTCTTAAAGGATAAAATAACACAAGTCTGATAATAAAAGTTTACAGGACAGTAATAAAGCTCTCTACTGTACATTCGAGTATTACAAGATATACAAATATGCGTCACAACGAGACAGAGAGCGTGCATCCCACATCCCACTGTGGTGTGTTTAAACTTGCAGAGCGACGAGTACAGACTGTGGCAGGCCGGTCACACGCTAAAGGGAGTGAGATACGGAGAGAGTATAACAAGTAGAAGTACAACAAACGACAGGTAATACCAGGCAGTGGTGCTTTTGTTTGGTCACACATCATCTCTTCGCGGTGAAATCCTCCGCCGTGGAGTCGGCGGGGGGGTTGATGTGATGCCCCGAGTCCACTTGTCCTTCGGGCTGGACGGACTGAACTGTCTCCACCAGGCTGCCGCTGGGCAGCACCACGTACCTGGCAGCCATGTCTTTGGGCTGCAGCTCCCGCATGCCCTCCTTACTGTGCCAGATCCCGTAGCCAAAATACACCAAGAGGCCTGAGAGAGAGACGACAAGAAACACCTGTAACTGCAATAAATCAAAGTCATGGCGCCATTATGAGAGTGTGTTCGTGGATTATCAATTATTAACGTCATCAACACACTTCCTCTTTCTCTGCTCACCTGTGTTTATGGCTTTGGTGTTGCAAATTTCAAATGGTATTTTTTATATTTTTAGTCGTTTATGTTGCGTTTTAGCTTGTTTTCTTGTAGCTAGCAGTGGCTAACACAACATTAGTGGTTGTAAAACATGAAATAACATCTGTTACCATGTTACAGTGATTATTGACACAGGGATATTTTTTGGAAAATTGCAGATGGAAACTTCAGAGTTCAGTTTACACACGAAACCTGCACACACCGATGTGTTTGCTGAGCAAACTGTTACCGTGCAAATGCAAATGCTGCTGTTTTTTTGTTGACAGCGTCTTCAGGTTTCTTTAGTCTCACAATGCCAGCACCGTGGGAACGCTGGAGGATGGTCTGACTTATTCTGCTCACGAGAAATAAACACTCTGACTTCTTTGTTTTTCTTTTATAACCAATCACAATCATCTGAAGTGATCATGTGGGATGCAGAGATGATCGACCTGCAAAAATACTGACACACAGGAGATCGGGAGGATCTCCTACTACTACTGAAAGAGTTGCCCAGTGGCAGGTTTATAGTCCATATCTGTAGAGTTTAAAAAGAAACTTTAGTCTGAGTAGTGATGCTGACAGATGCAGACAGCGCCCCCTTCAGTAGAGGATGTGAAACTCCTCTACTTTCTCATATTAAAGTCAGTACAATCAAATTTTGACATCTTAGGGGACATAAACATAAATAAAATTCACTTTTATTTTAGGAAAAAACATAAGATAAACATATTTTTGAGTGTAGGGGATTTTATGTTTGTGTGAACAGGTTTCATGTTTATCATGTTCAAAACCAACAGTTTAGCATGTTAGCATTTGTCGATTATCAGTTAACACGAATAACATGAGGCTGATGGGAGTGTCGTTAGTTTTGCAGATATTTAGTCAGAAGCTGAAGTTCAATACGAATAAAAAATTCTGACCTGATGAGAAAATGTCAGATAATCACCAGTTTTTGAGAAGGAATTAAAAGTGTTCAACAAACTGCTGTTGTTGCTGTTTTATAGTTGTTTTGGAATTTTTTAAATTTGCTCCAAAATGGAGGAACAACAGACCAAAAACAAGCATTTCCATCCCTACAACCTGAGCTGAAAAATGTATTTTAAAAGCCCTAAATGGCTCCAAAGGTTTACATTTACTCTACTAGATAAATTCAAGCGGTTTTATCAATTTGTATATATTTTTTCTCCACCAAAACTGCAAGCAAAACAAAGATATCAAGCGTTTCTTTTTCAAAAGCCTTTATGAAGGGTAAGCAGCCGTTTCTTTCTCTTGGGAAACAAAACGAGCCCGGCTGAGGCCACGTCGAGTGTAATACTCCGTCCTTGAGCAGCTTGTTAACTTGCTGCAGTCTGACAGTCGTGTTTAAATGGTTTACTGATCCAGAGGAGCTTTGAGCTAATGCAGCTAATCATGTTTCCCCCCAGTGATCCCCCCCCTCACTGACGGGGCATTAACGCTGTCTGACCACCACATCAGCATCCTCAGAGAGCTGCTGTCAAAAAATTAGAAACTTTAACCTTTTTCCTCAGAGTGCAGAAAATGTTTAATGTGATGATGTTAAACTTCAGCATCATGTTCAGGCATGACTTGAACAATTACCTTAATGACATGCAATGAAGTCGTTGCACAGAGAGTAATTTGCATAACCAGTATAATAATAATATAATATAATAATAATAACCAGTACAGAAAATTCACATCTGTAACATTTAATGCAAAAAATATGTAACATTACTGCATTTGAATGTCTAAAAATGAACATATCTTTGTTATAAGTTTTTGTTAAGTTGTGTACATAAATTATTTCTAACGTTTGATGTTCAATCTTTATTTTTATTCAAGGTAACAGTGCATTTCATTTGTCTTCTGTCTCTAAATTATGCAGAAACACGAGTCAGATATTGTCAGTCTTTTGTTTTTGATGTTTTAAATGAAAGACCCTGGTGGCAAAAATGACATGTTGTGAGCTTTAGATGAGCTAAATATGTTTTTTTTTTTTTGGAAGTTTCACTTTTCTGTCTCAGCTCAGGTGTTTTCTTACCTACAGCGATCCATATGGTGAATCGAAGCCAAGTTAGAGGGCTGAGCTTCATCATGAGGAACACGTTGATTAAGATGCTGGCACCTGGAGTCAGTGGAACCAAAGGTACCTACACAACCATAAAACATCACTTATTAACCAATTATTGGAAATGATTTCATGATAAAAACATTTAGCTTCAATTATATGTTTACATTTAATTAAAACATGTTTTTTTTTGCACATCACAAGATGTTTCTGCCAGGCAGTGAGTCATAAAGTCATGAGGAGCAAATATACGTAAAGTTCATCTGCAGAAAAAGGCAGCAGGATTCATTAAACACAGCACATATTACGCTGAAACAGTTGTAAAGACCATACAGGAGCTCACCTGGAATGTCTTGCGGTCGGTTTGCGGCTCGTGAATCCATATGAACGCCAAGCTGAGGACATAAGCTAAGCTAAAAATCACCAGCAACATGGTGAAGCTCCAGAGAGGAAGCTGCAGCTGCTTCCTTCCAAACTCCAGCACGGCGCAGAAGGAAACCGAGCTGACGATGAGAATCAGGACGCAGAAGGCCACAACCTCGCCGGGCTCACAGTCCCCCAGCAACCTGCCCAGGTAAGGTTCCCAGTAGGCCTTCAGCTGCCCGACGCCACGGCGTTCCCTCGTCTTCTGCCTCTCCACCAGCTGGAGTTTGTCAGAGAAGGACTCGTACTGCTTCAGCTCCCCGCTGTCTTCAGTTATGGTCTGAGACTCTGAGGCGGCAGGCGAAGGCTCGGCGTTGGGGTTTGGAGATGTCGAAGTCGTCTCTTTGCTGCTGATTTTATCGGGCTGGAAGCGAAGCACGATGACACTCGCCGCCACGAAGGTGTAGGCCAGGAGGGTGCCGATGGAGAGGAACTGAACCAAGGCCTCCAGGTCAAAGATGAGAGCCATGGTGGCCATGAGGATCCCGAACACCAAAATGGCATTGACAGGGACTTTGGTGACGGGGTTGACTCGTGCAAAAATGGAGAAGAACAACCCGTCCTCCGCCATGGCGTAAACAATCCGGGGGAGGGAGAAGAGATTACAGAGCAGCACTGTGTTCATGGCTGGAAATAGAAACAGAGAGTCATTAACATCACATCATAAGTCCAAAACAGCACCGCTGTTCTTTCCCATGATGCATCTCTCAGCTAAAGATGAACACTCACCACAGATCGAACCCACTGCCACGACAATCCCAGCCCAGCTGTAACCACGGCGGAAGAAAGCGTCCGCCAGAGCTGAGTTGGGGTCCAGCGAATGCCAGGGAACCATCAGGGTGAGCACGGTGGACACCAGGATGTAAGCTGCCGCCGCCAGCCCGAGGGAGATGGCGGTGGCGATGGGAACAGCCTTCTGTGGGTTCTTCGCCTCCTCGCTCGAGGACGCGATCACATCAAAGCCCACAAACGCGTAGAAGCACGTGGCAGAACCTGCAAGAATCCCAGAAAGCCCGAAAGGTGCGAAGCCTCCTTCTTTCTGGCTCCAGTTGGCTGGTTCGGCCAGCATGAAGCCAAAGACCAGGATGAAAACGATGACGCCCATGCTGATGGTGGAGAAGATGTGGTTGAGGTAAGAGGACACTTGAACTCCGAAGGAAATGAAGAATGAAGCGACGACCAGGATCCCTGCTGCCAACAGGTCGGGGTAGTGAGCCAGCAAGGGCACGTTCCACTGCATGATGTGTGTTTCCGTGAAGTTCTGGATGGCGTGGTTAAAAATGGAGTCCAGATAGCCGCTCCAGGCTCGTGCCACAGCGGCGCCACCAATCATGTTCTCAAGAATCACATTCCAACCAATGAGGAAGGCCCAGATCTCCCCGACCGAGACGTACGTAAACATGTAGGCAGATCCTGTTTTGGGGATGCGAGCTCCAAACTCTGCGTAACAAAAGGCGGCCAGGAGAGAGGCGATACCTGCGAAAATGAAGGATACGATGACAGCAGGACCGACCATGTCTTTGGCCACCGTTCCCGTCAGGACGTAGAGTCCGGAGCCCACCATGCCGCCCACTCCCATCAGAGTCAGGTCCAGGGTGGAGAGGCAGCGCTTCAGCGACGTGGCCATCATGTCATCGTCCAGCGTCTTGAGCCGGTTCAGCTTCTGACAGAAGCGCACCGCCGTGTTGCATCCTCTCGTGCAAGTTGCCATGGCTACAGAGTCAGGGGGGGAGGGGCCAGCTGGGCAGGAGGAGGGTGTAGTGGCAGTCACACTGGATCCATTACCTGTCTATGAAGCTGACCTGAGAGAGAAACATCAGAACAGGGAGAGATGATGCAGGTTTATGTGGTTTAACTTACATACTGGGTTTTTCACATCAAGGCCACATGAGAAAACACAGAATGAAGGTTGAATTTGTGCATTTTATGCTCATATTTCTGCAGTTTTATGTCTGCAGGGTGAAATTGATGCACATGAGGTCTTATAGATACATATATTCATACGAGGAACCGGTGTAAACAAAGCTGATCTGAACACAGAAAACTCGGCTTTTATTAACTTTTCATCCCTGCAGCATCAGTGACATTATATATTTAGTATTTGCATTTAAAACAATTTAACTCCATAAAGCATGATTAAAATAAACATATATACTGTGGAGCCTTGGTGTTTGTTATTCAAATGAAGAAAGGAATTATGTTATACAGTTCATTACATTTTCTAATGCTAATACCAGCACAGTGGTGACATTTTGCGTTACATTTAGCAGTAAAAACATCACATGCACTTAAAAAACAGTGCAATTAAGTGGCTTTTATTCACTTGAAGTTTATATTTTATCTATATTTTTTCATTAATTTGTGGCACTGGACTGTCAGCACGCGACCAGGCAGTCCACGTCATCTTAAAGGCGTCATCAGCTGTTTGGGACAAAAGCTTTTAAACAAACGACAGAAAATATGTCTCATGTGTCTGTCTGCTGTAAAATTATTGGGGGGTTTTTTCATCAGAGAGGAGCAGTTTTCATCCTCTTCCTCGTTCAGGCGGTGCGACCTCGACGGGCATATGGCGACAGCAGGATGCCTCCGTATCATTACGTAACGCTTTATTTCCCCCCCCCCCCTCTAGAAATAAAACCGCTGCCATTAAACTACACAACACGTTCACACTTCATTTCCATTCGGTTATCTGGGTTACCGATGACCGCAAACCCTACCGTGCGGGGAGGAGCGGGGACGACGAGTGGAACAAGTGTCGTTTTTTTTAACGCCGAATAAATAATTTATGACAAAATGGAAACGGACGCAAAAAACGGGATCGTTAGTGCGTTACACTTCCTCTCTCCTGCCTGGATGTCGTACTCTTAACTCATGAGGCAGGTGCAAAAATTTCACGGAGCTTCCTTTTGCAACGACAACAAGAAGAAACGGCAATAAAAAACAAAAAAACTATGAAATATATCATTTTACCGTTGTCGTTGTTGTGCGGGGGCTCTCATGCGCGCTGCGGGTCCGCGGCTGTTAGGAGTTGCCGGGGCGCATCGCCTCGTCTGGGGGATGATGGAGCAGAAGGTGCGCCGAGGAATAAAACCAACATGCGCTGCCTGGTCGGCTTCTTAAAGGCGCAGTCTCCCGCACACGCCCGCAGAAAGGGCTTCCCCGCTGCGCCCCACCCACATTACAGCAGAATGAGAGATGATGTGGAGCCGGTGGTCCCACGGGGGGGTCCCCTCTATGGTTTTATATCTGTGTCTCATCTCTGAGGAAGATTTTATATATATCTTGCAAGCACATAAATTATATTTTGAAAAGAAATTAAATGCAAACAAGAATTTATTGTATTCAAGCATGCCAAACACTACAAGGAAGCAGTAAAAAATCTGTATTTGCATGTTTTCTATCATCCATGTGGACCTGCAATAACACCCCCCCACCACACACACTCAGTTTAACTCTTACTACCCCCCTTAAAACTCCTGCTCTGTGTGCGCACACAACTTTCTCACGCTCAACCCCCGCCTGTGCAGAGCAGGTGTTATGCTGTGGCCACCAGGGGGAGCCAGATTTCTACCAGCCCAGGTAAACCTGCATCAAGTCCAACAAATTAACATCAAGTCGGAATCAAGTCGGATTTCCGGCTCCGTTACATTTAAAAAATAAAAGTCCAACGCTGAAATATTTTATTTTTTAATCAAAACCGGAAGTTGTCAACGATGCTGTCTCTGGCGCATCACCATTATCTTTTATTTTAAGAGGTGGGGGGCTTGAAGCATCATGTCTCTGCCGGGAACTTTCGTAACATGTTTCCAGTAAGAACCAACTTTTGTAGAAATAAACAACATTGAATTTGTCTCCGGATGTTTTGTTAGAGTGAGTCAAGAAACTGGTGAGTGGACTTTATTTCATCACAAACAAAATGTTTGTGATAGGAAGGACTCCAAAACTATGCGCAGTTTCTTCACATCCGTTATCATTTAACTATAGCTAATTTCAAAAAAGAAAAAATAAGGAAAGAAAAGGTGAACTTAAGGTTTGAAGTAAATGAAGCTAATTTAACATGAAGGAAACTGGACGCACTTGTTTTGTTTGTTGGTTTGGAGAAAATATGCGCAAACTTGTAAATGAATCATTTCCATTTCCATTGTTTTGTTTGGCTGTAAAGATGTCTGCCTTCACTTAATAATAATGGAATTAAACAGATAAAAATGCATTAAAAACCAAACAAACAGGTTGCTGTTACTGCACATCCAACAGCATATCCACTGTTTATATGAGAAATCTGGTGAAAGTGCAGTTTCTTATCTCTGTTTTTTTTGAAAGTGGACCTTGAACTGCGAGGATCCAAATAAATGTGTATTTCCTGGCTTAAACATTTCTGATGTAACAGACTATTATTGATGGCATTAGGGCTTGGTCACATGATCATGGATTGGTATATATATATTTATAATTTGCTTGCTTGTCTTTAGTGCAGCATTGTGAATGACCAGCTGCTTGTTCTCTTTCAGCTCCTTCAGGATGACAATGAGGCCGAGCATTCTTCTGTTTCTGGCTTTAATCGCCCAGGTTTTAGGAGCCGAGTGCCATCCTGCAGACCCTGATGATGGTAAGGTGACTTAAAGAGTTAAAGCTACTCAGGTTAAATCCAAACAAATGCATTTTTGTTAAAAAATGCTGCTTTTTTAGCACAGTTTCATTTATAATCTCCATCCATTATCAGCCTTATTACCCCCCACAACAACTGGCAACTCTCTGGAGAAGGAGCTTAAGTTTCAGGGTGATAAAAATAAGTTTAGAGCTTAAGTTTAAGTTATTTTTTAGTTTTAGAGAATGCACACAGTGATTTGACATCCATATCCAACATAAAGATTTTTCTCTACTCATGTGCTCGTTGTCTTTTTCTACCTGATTCTTAGCAATGGCCCCACAGTGGACTCATCCAGAGAAGATGGAGAAGAAGCTTCATTCTGTTCCAGCCGGTAAGACTGTGAAGTTTCGATGCCAGGCCAGAGGCAACCCGACTCCAACTCTGAAATGGTACAAAAATGGCAAAGAGTTCAAGAGAGACCATCGAACTGGCGGCTTTAAGGTCAGTAATTCAGGGAATCAGCTTTTCTGCAACTATTCCCTGATGGCAGTGACCTCTTTCAGCCACACTGCAAAAATTGGTTCAAGAGTGGTTTTAGGTGCAGAACAACAAACTCGAGGTGTTGACTTGGCCTCCGAATTTTTCCTGAAGCCTGCAAACAGCTCAAAATCGGAGCAGAATGTGACTCAGGCTCCTTATTCCCACAGAGGCTCCGGCTCTGTGAAGTTACCCCCATTTTTCTGGGTCATTGAGATCTTCCAGACAAGAGGTTTGGGACCAATTTCTTCCGATGACGTCACAACAGTTTTGCATAATATGGATGTCTGCACGGAGCAAACACATACATACACGCGCACATACAACCTCTGATGGCAAAAGTTCCCGTCACACAGAACTTTCAGATGTAGAAAGTATCGTGTCAGCTGTAAACATCTGGCCAGTCAAGGTGCACAGGTCTGCATCTGCAGCCGGGGACGTCTCTCATCCCTCCACACTCTTACTCTTATGGCCGGGCTCCTATTGTTCATATCGTCTGCATCGAGACGTG
>JAPZDV010000022.1:27130365-27147603 GCA_029814665.1 Acanthurus lineatus | reverse complement strand
TATTTGTATGTGCAATATCTTCTAAAGTGCAATGTTGACTATGTGCAATTCATTATGTTGTTTGTCTAATCACACTGTGGAGTCATGTTGTGTGCAGCATACAAGTCCGAAACAAATTTCCCTATGGGGACAATAAAGTATATCGTATCGTTTCGTATCGTATCGTATCGTATCGTATCGTATCGTATCGTATCGTATCGTATCGTATAAATGGAAACCAGAGGACCAGGGCCAGGCTTTGAGGAGCCGCTCATTAGGGTTGGGGTTAGTGGTTTCTCTGGGACAGTACTCAGGCCCCTTAGCACCTAGATGGCTGAAATTCACAGCACATTCTCGTCTTGGGCCTTAGACTGTGTGTGTAAAATTCGGTGTATGTAGCCCAAGTAGAAATATCAGAATCTGAATTCGATCCTCAATACTGCTCACAAAGGCTCTAAGAGTGCACGTCTCAGATCCTGGTTTTCCCCAGTTTCACAAGGGGGTAAAATCTTTCCCTTTTAACCTAGGAAGTTGAAATTTTGGTATGTTTTTCTGCCCTCCCTAAGGATCACAGCTGTGGTGGTTTGACCCCCCTAAGTCCTTTCTGCAGCCCGTACAGGGCGTGGCAATGTCTAATTAAGACAGTAGATTAAGCATCATAACTTGGGCTGTTGACCAACGTAGGTATTACACAGTTAGGAGTGAGACTGGGCTGCCGTAACAAATTCCTCAACCCAGATGCTGCAGAGGTGAGCAGATGTTCATGTGAAGGGTCACCCCCTGCACTTTGCCCCGTTTTGGAGGAAACTGTACATCCTTCAACCTCATCAAGATGCAAAAGTCCAGAAGAAGTTTGGAAATCAAAATGTTAAATTCCTGAGAAGTGTCGTGTCCACTGTTTATTTGAGGAATCAGAGCGTGCCTGGTGCTCTGCAGCTTCTTATCTCTGTTTTTGTACCACGTGCTCATAGTTTTGTATATATATATTTTTTGCTTGTTTGTTTTTACTGCAGCATTGTGATCGACCGGCTGCTGATTCTCAGAAGGTCTGAAAGGAGATTCAGTCTCAGAAAAACCAACATGATGATGAAGCAAAGTACTCTCCTGTTTCTGGCTTTAATTTTGAAGACAGAGTGCCAACCTGTCAGCACTGATGAAGGTAAGGTGACTTAAAAAGTCAAAGCTACTTAGGTTGCATCCAATTGAATGCATTTTCAAACTTATGACACAATTTCATCTATAATCTCCTTTCATACTCTGTCCCTAAATCAGGATCTTTATTGCCCCCCACAAACCCCTCCATGACACTGATTTGGAGACTCTCAGCATAAACTTTACATCACATCCTCTAGAGAAGGAAGTTGTAAAAATGCACATCCACATCAAACAGAACTGTTTTCTCTGTTGATGTGCGTATCATCTTTTTCCATCTGACTCTTAGGAATGGCTCCACAGTGGCTTTATCCCGAGCAAATGGCTACGAAGCGCTTTAGATTAGTCAATAGGACTATAAGGTTGAAATGCCCGGCCATCGGCAACCCCACCCCGACTCTGAGATGGTACAAGAATGGCGAAGAGTTCAACATAGAAAATCGATTTAACGGCTTTGAGGTCAGTAAATGAAACACTTCTGTTCTTCTTCTCGGTGCCACTAACCTTCTTCAGCTGCGGACTCATTCAGTATGTCATTCAGAAATACCTCCTTCATGTGAAAAACAGAGACAAGTTTCATGTTTGACCTGAGAGACTGTGCAGGATGAAACCTCATGCAACAAAAGGCTGTGCTACACTAACAAAACCTCCAGGAAGTTAACAGCAGCCATCTGTGCTCAGCCGTCCTCATTCAGTTCATCACCTTTCCTGTAACTACATTCATGCAAAAGTACATTAACTGTGATCTTACTCTTATTTAAAACTACAAAATGTCTTGGGGGAAAAACAGACAGACATCGGTGGGTGCTATTAAGACAGACTGGGGCAGATTTAAATAAAACATGAACTCATGTTGTCATCAGTCTCTGTCAGGACTAATATTGAATTAGCTGCTTTAAAATGAATGTTACATTTTGTTTGCCAGCTGCTGTAACTTCCCATACTTTCAGGTGGATGAAAGCATGTATACAATCATCATGGAGTCTGCACTTCCCACTGATGCAGGAAGCTACACCTGTGTGGTGGAAAACCAGCACGGCAGCATCAATCACACTTATGAGCTCCGTGTTTTGGGTGAGTGTTCACTGCTGTTGGAAAGTTCATCACCTTTTGAATGTTAACGAGACTCTTTGTCATGTTTGATGTTTCCTGTGTTTGAAACAGTTTACATGAGTGATGGATCCATGTAAACGAGAAGCAAACACACACACAAAAACACACATCCAGCATTGGCCTGCAGAATGATGCCAGTGTGGGAGGAGTTTTGTAACATTTATGGCCGACTCTTGATTGATAAGTTCGTGGCCTGAGGTAGAAGGAGTTGAGTTATTTGACTCTGGTTTCATTTACATATAGAACAGGTCAGTTTGAAGCTTCTCATTTTTGTGGTTTTTCTGTTTTAAGTAATTAAAAAATTGCATGTGAGAGCTAACTGAGAACATCAGCCTTGTGCAGCTTTCTGAAAATGTGGATATGAACTTGCCAAACACTGATTGGACCCTTCAGACTGTTCACTCCTCTTCACAATGAAGATGGACTTGGTTTTACCAGTTACGATGACTTTATGACTGTCTAGACCTCCACAAAGAAGTGATCTGTTTACTCTGCAACTGCTGGGCTAAGGTGGTTAATGTGGGAGTGGCCTACGTTATAGGATAAATGCACCAGGTGTTTTAAAAATGACTCCTGCTACCTGAGGCCATAAACTTATCAATCAATCCCTCATGATTGCAAAAGCAATGCTGAAATAGTCGTTTGTTTTCCATGTGATAATATCGTCTAAAACTTTTTACATTTTTTAGCATCTGATCAAAACATACAGCCGACAGGATAATGGAGAGGCCCCCAACAGTTACAGACACAAAAAACCTCCATGTGTTCATTGTTTGACTTGTAAATTATTGAACAGTTTCGTCTTTGGTTTTGAGAGTTTGCCCCGCTGCTCACCAAACCATCAAAAACATTTGGCCTGTGTTGCAGAGCTGTCTCACTCCCCTCCGCACCTGAGGGCTCGCCTCCCGACTAATCGCACCGCGGTGGTCGGCAGCGACGTGGAGTTTGAGTGCAAGGTTTTCTATAGGTATAAGCCCATTGGGCTCACTCTCACCTGGAGCCGAGTCGGTCCTGATGGTGTGTCGTTTGCCCTCGAGGTACGAGTTCCTGCTGCAACAAGCCAGTTAAGATCTTTGGACTATTAAGATGAGATGTTCCCCTCTGCTGGGATGTTGTTTCTTCTCTTAGCTGCACAGTTCTGTCTGTAAAACGGTGATGGGGAGGTTAAATATGAGAGGTGGCCTCAGCATGAAGAGCTCTGCTGAGGCTCATCAGTCTCCTCACTGCAGATGATGTTTCCCTCTCACAAACCTTCACTCATGTTTTTCGTCTCCTCTTGTTGGATCTTCTTCCTCTGTTCTTTCAGATCTCTGGTCCCAACACTTCAGACAAGGAAATGGAAGTCCTCCACCTGAGAAATGTGACTTTGGATGATGCTGGGGAGTATATCTGCTCAGCCACAAATTACATGGGAACCTCTCAGAAGTCGTTTTGGTTGACTGTTACTGAAGGTATCACTGCTTCGGTCTCTCTCCTGTATTTATTTAATTTTTCACATTGACTTTCCAGTTGTTCAGCAAGCAGCTCAGTTCCAAAGAGCGTTAAGACAACAGACACATGATGGTGGCGAACAGATGACCACCAGTATTAAGAGTCAGCCAATCAGTGTTTGCTCCATGATGATCAGATGTAGCCTTCACTTTATTTTTTGTAAAAAAATTGATGAAGAAGAGTCTCTGAGACCACGTTCACATGTTCACTGGCAGTGGATGAGACTCCCGCTGCAGAAACAACAGCACTCACACTAACTTCCTGTTTTGTTGGTTTGCAGGTGAACCTGGTCTTCATTGCTGATGTGTGGCACCTGATTCTGAAGGATTTAAACACACCTTCTCCTCTCAGCAGCCTTCCCTTAGCCGCTTTCCCAGCCAGCTGATTCTTCATCTACACTGTATTCTCTTCTTCATGTGCACTCAAAGTATCCGGGTCTCAGGATCTGTAACAGCTGAAGCTCCCAGACTCGACAGATAAACCATCTTTTTACTCGACAGTAAAAAGATGCTTTGGATGGTGGAAACCTCATAAACAAAAAGTAGAAAGATGGTTTGATGGTGGAGAGAAAACCTCCAAACTCTGCATGCACTTTAATCTCACTTTCACTTTATCTGAATGTAGTCTGCAAAAAAAAACCCAATAAAGAGAAAGCAGGAACGATCATTGTTGCAAAGTGCCTTATTTCATGTGATATTTTAAACTTAACAAGTCAAAAATATTCAATGAAGTAAAGCAACAAATCACAACACAAAATGATTTATCTGTTTATGAATGAGCTCAGCTTGTTAACCAGAAAAAAAGCATTAATTTAGTTAAATCAAAGCATTCTGAGAGACGTTAGAACATGTTTGATTTTAAGACAAACATTCTCGACATGCTAATAATTAATGCTGCTGTGCAAACTGTTCATAGGCTGACTGTGTTTCACATTATTTATTCTAACAACTTTCACTGTTGCAGAAAGCATGTGCAAAGTCACACGTCAGCTTTAGTTCTGATGTCTGTGTGTTATTGCTGCTCGGACTCCATGTTCACACACACAACATTAAAATCTCTTCATTTTACTCTCAAACAGCGCTGACTTTTCCAAACACATCAGGAGGCTCCTGTTGGAAGACTCTCATCTCAGGAAGTTCACAACATTTTAAATGTAAATAAAGCCAACTGTGTCCTGAGGCAGCACCTCAACCTGCCATGCAGAGCCTGTTCTCTCAATACTCTGCTTAAATGAGTATATAACATGTCTTCTGACAGCTCCTTCATGGCTTTTAAGTGCTTTAAAACTGCCATCATGACCTTCAGCAGTCCAGGACTGGAAACATCTTGTTCCCTTTGGAGGAAACCCTCTGCAGGTTTTGATGGTGAGTATCAGACTCATCAACAATTGGTCGACATTTCCAGAACATGTCATTGGAGAGCACAACGCCACATGTTGAATCTCACAGTTATTAAAATGTGAGTGTGTGGCTACTGAATGTTTATTTTATGCCAGTTTATCACAGGATTCCAGTTTGTGATTCCTTCTGTTGAAGCTTGAGGATCAGTTCCAGCAGGTTCATCTGCATTGTCAGCTCCTGCAATAACAGACATCAGCAGGAGTGCAATGGGTTAGGACACACATCGCCATCTGCTGGACATATCTCAGCATAACTCTATCATATGTGTTGTTAGAATGCATTTAAACTAGAAGTGGAGATGTTCACCTGAGGATTGGTGGTGATGTAAAAGCCAGGGACTCCAGCCTTCTCCAGAGTGTTCTGCTGGTCTATCACTTTCTGATCCATTTCTGCAACAATCTTCTTATCCATCATTCGTTGTTCCTCTCGCACACGGACTTCAAGAGCCTGACAGCAAAACACAAATATTAGAACATCAAAAAACGTAAATAAATTAAGTAATCAGTGTTATAGATTTGTTACCTTACCTCCAATTCTGCTTGTTGGTTTGATTTCAGCAGCGCAAGGTTGTGAGATTTGCACGACTGCAGAGCATCTTTGTGCTTCCGTACAAGATCTTGTTTGAGTGCTGCACAAAACAAGAAATAATCAGTCAAACAGCACATTAACATTCACAATTATAACCTCAAACTAACTTTTATTAGCACTTATTTATGTTAACAGACACATGTTTGCTTCTTGAAACAGGCCTAATTAGTTTTGCATGTTTAAAGTGAGGAAGAGCATCAACCTTGGTGCTCGCAGTGCAGCTTTTGTCTCTGGTTGTACAAGTTTTTCTCTGTCAGATGCTGAATATCCAGCAGCCCCTGCACAATCTCATAGACCGTCCCGTCAATGAGAGCCAGAGCCAGGTCACCCAGCGTGCTGTAGGACAGGCGCTGCTGGAAGGAGCTAAACATGGAGCAAAACACGGAGCAAAACATGGAGCAAAACATGGAGCAAAACAAACTACAGCCATTAAGATGCAGATACAAACCTCCAACAAGGCATTTAACGCAGTGGTACAATGTTAGCGGTTCATTCTGTGAGAAAACGTTACCTCGGTAAATCTTTCACCAAAGTTTGCAGTTCAGATAAAAGGTAGTAATGTCTTTCTTGTTGTTGAGTTGAATCGCCGCCGATGACTCCTGGATAACCAGCCATGTTCACAAGTGATGAAAACAAGCGACAAGACGCTAGCACAGTCAAGCTAGCTAGCTAAAAATATGGGCTAATTTAACGTTTATTTTTAATTAAAAGTGTCCAAAAATAAGAAAACTAGGTTATCTGTTCGAGACTTATATTAATCTTCAATTATTCGTGATCAGACAAAAAAGTTTTTTGATTAAATTGTCAGGAATAAGGTGATTTCAAGCTATCAGTTTGTTCTGTTTATTAGCTTCCATGCGCTGCTAATAGGACCCCGCGTTGCTGCCCGTCCACATGCCTGTCTGTAATGACGCGTGCAGTAGCTCGATGTGTCCGTCAGGTGGCGCATTGTATCAAACAAATAGACGCTCCTGAGAACCAGACACTTAACAGGTATTATCACACATTTACAAGGATTAAAAATCAAAACGGTAATGTTTTTTTTTTTTTTAAAAAACGCCTTTATAAGCAGATTGTGAAAAACGTAAAATGTAGTTGGCTGTCGTAAACGCGGTTTAATCGGTCATATTTATTTCAGGATGGATTTATTTAATTATACACATATTTGTCCAGTTTGAATGAATAATTGGTATAACATGGACAACTATATAAACCACATCAGTGTGTGTGTTTGTGTGTGTGTGTGTTTGTGTCTTCTTAGTGTTTTACCTGCTAAACTGACGGGGCTGGATGGATGCGCGCCTGTGTCGCGCGCTACTGGTGGGCTGCGCGCCGTCACGCGCTCAAGGTGCCACGAAATGAAGAAAACTCGGAGGGGAAGAGCACTATTTATAAGAGCGCGTATGGGAACATAGGAGGAATTGGATTAATCGACTCACTCGACTGAAAAATGGCCAGAAACACGTCTCTTTATTTCAGAATAGTCGAGGGCAGGAACCTCCCCGCCAAAGACGTGTAAGTAATTTGTGAATGGCATGTGCGTCTGAGCTCAGCCTCTCTGGATACTGAACCGCCTTTAAATTGTTTTATAGCTGCTCATCAGGTTGGTTAGATAGGAAAAAAGAAAGTTCAGCCTGCGTTTTAAATGTCATTTGCAGTAAGACTCGTGTAAAACAGATGATGGAATTATTATTCTTATTGATGATTATAACAGTAATAATAACATATTTTATTTATCAGTGTCTATAGAATATAGAATTAGAGGTGAGAAAAGTCAGGTCTTTCTGCTCAGAATATATAAATATGCAGGCAAATTGACTCTGCTAATGTGTCTGATGCTCTCATTTGTTTTGTTTTTTGGTCATTTTAAGCTCCGGAACCAGTGATCCATACTGCATTGTTAAAGTTGACAATGAAGTCGTGGCCAGGTGAGTTCTGTGCACGAAAAAAAGGTTTTTATTTCATTGAGTTTCAGCTGCAGAAACACTTTCATTCTGCATTTAAACACTCAGATTTTAAAAGTCCTTATCTCAGTTAAGATATTTGCATCAGGGTGGTTTCTCGCTTTGCTCCTGCTATCCTGCACTTGTCTACCAGGGTGGAGTGTGTGTGTGTGTGTGATCAGGGTGGTGGTGCCCACAGCGTGGCCCCTCCAACACAGAGAACCTGATACGGGTCTGGCCTTTAAAACACCCGCAGGTAACCATGGAGAGGCTGCATCAATTATTGCAGGGAGCTCCTGGTGTAAGCAAAGAGAATGCTGGGAACACAGTGCACGAGGTCAGAGGTGTGTGAGTGCAAAAGTACACACCTGTTCACCCTGCAAAGCATTAAAGGTCGTTTTTAGCAGATATATAGTAAAGTTTATTATTTCCGAGTGGTGCTTTAACAGCCGGAGAGATTTATTTAGAGAAACAAAGGTTTGTCGTGGGCTTTAATGGGAACAGAGGTTGAATTTTTTGGATGCTATTGTTCCATCTGGCAACATGAAGATAAACAGCACAATGATTCACTGCAGCCACTCACGCTAATTATCTCGTACTTGTGGTGTTACCGGCTAACTGACTCCTCGAGTGTGATGTTCATGGATGATGTGGCTGCTAGATCGCTGAGGGAAATAACGAGTACAGTAGGCTCTCAGAAACAGAGGGCTTTATTCTAACAGTGCAATCGATTATTGCTGCTGATGTACTTTTGAGTTTTTGGTTCTATGAGAGGTGTTGATACCAAAACATTACATTTATCAACGTCTTTCTTTAGGAAAAACAACCATGTTTGTCCTTTTTACAAAATTTCAAAACACATCAGTCATGAAAGAACTTGCCTAAATAAAACTGTTAATGAATAACAACATGTTGATTCAAATCAGGAACTGCTGATCAAAGTGTAAAAACTACAAATATGACCATTCAATGTTTTTAATACTGTGTGTGATGTTCTCATTCAGTACTGAGGTTCCCAGGAGAACCTTTTTGGCTTTGACAGAACCTGGAAGAGCCTTTTATAAAATGATATACCTGGAAAGATCTGTGAATTCTCACAGCCTCATATAGTTTTTTTAAACTATACTAAACTTTTACAAGCAGCGATTCACAACCTTTGAACCTTTGATGCCTCAGAATGAAGCAGCACCTGTTTGCAACCTGCTTGTGACCTTTTTTAAACAAGAAGAACTAAACTTTGTTAAAGAAAACGCAAAATATAGACAGAAATCAGCCAAAGTTAATATCATTTTGTGTAGCAAATGCATGTTTTTTCCTCGTGTGATGTCTCGGTGGGATTCCAAACTTTAGATTTTTTCATATTTAACTGGAAAAGCAAACACTCTGTTTACCTTCAGGTACATTTAAAAGGTGAGCGAGTGAAGGTTCATGCATTTTCAGTGATATCTCTTCATGTGTGTCTGTTGAAGGTCTGCTTTTAAACGTCTCTTTTCAGGACCGCCACAGTGTGGAAGAACCTCAACCCCTTCTGGGGGGAAGAGTACACACTCCACCTCCCGATGGGGTTTCATTCGCTCTCCTTCCACGTCATGGATGAAGACACCATCGGGTAACGCCGTCGTCTCAGAATATCTCACATCCAGCTCCACAGTCGATGTACAGCCCTCTAAGTCACCAGTGTTTGCTGAAGTTGTCTCATGAGTTGATTTATTTCTGCATAAACCTCACGTTCGGCTTAAATATTTTGGGAAGAAAAAAACTCAGAGCTTTGGATAAACAAACAGAATCAGACAGATTGTCGCCCAGATTGACTGATTAAAGGTTCTTCTCGTGACCAGCAGCTCTGCAATCAGCCTTTCTTCAACAAAACCTCATTTAACTCCAACAAGATCAAACCAGTCTGATAGTAATTTCAGCCGCTTGTATCTGATAATCGCTTCTTTTTATCTTCTCCACAGGCACGATGATGTTATTGGGAAGATAACTCTGAGTAAAGATGCCATTGGATCTCAAGCTAAAGGTACGGCTGATAAATCTGCGACAGGACGGGCAACGTGACCAGAGTTCAGAGGTCAAACAAACATGGCTTCCTCTGAGCGAGTCAAAGGTCTGAGTGCCTTTTTTTAGACTCTGGGAATGTTCCTCAGCGTTCCCTCACACGTTTCATTTGATTTACTTACATTTAAAGCAATTAGATCAGCATTTAAATTAATGAACGTCCCGGTTCTCGCTGCATGAAATCTGAGGGTTTGGGGTTTTTTTAAACTGTGCATTATAAACCATCGTTTTGTGTGGAAACCTGCAGCGCTGCAAAATGAGGAGAACAACCAAAGCGTTTCAAATGGCCCCAAACCATTCAGTGTGTGTGGCGCTCTTAAAAGGGGCTTTCAAAGACATTAGTCACAGCACAGACTCGGCCAGACTGCATTAAAAAGGATAGTTCAGGTTATTTAAAGTGGGGCCGTATGAGGCACTTATCCCCGGTCGGTGTATTATGTGCGGCAGATGCCGTCAGCGAGCCCCACGTTTGGAGACGCAGCAGGAAGAAACGGTGCAGGAAGCTGAGCGGTGAGCTGCTGTGGATGGAGACTGCAACAAAAACACATTTTATCCACCTGAAAGCCCCTTAGAAAAAAAATCTATTTCTGTTTAAGTTTGTGCTATGTTTATTTTAAGCACTTAATCTGGCTGTCACAACCATTTATACCTTCAAAGCCACCAGACTCCTTTGACAAAAATGGTCATTTTACCTCACATAACACAGGAGGCTGCAGGTCTGTTGCTGCTTCACTTGGTTAGTTTGTTTGTGTTGTTTGATATTTTTAAGTTTTAGTCCAGATTCATAAATTTATACAACTAAAAACAATCTAATTGATGGAGGCAGCAGTGAACCAGCAACTCCTGTTTTCTGAGAGATAAAATTACTGCTTTTTTCAAAGGAGTCTGGTGGCTTTGCAAAGAATGACATAAAAGCTTTGGTTTCCCGTTAGAAAGGATTTTGTGATGAAAAGAAATTATACTCTAATTATAACATGCACTTAAAGATGTAGCTTATTTTATGTGGGCTGTTTTTTTTAGTTTGCCTTAATGCTGAATCACCAGCAGTTTTTAAAGCTTTTCTCCTGCTGCTTCTCCAAACTGTAGGCGCGCTGATATGATTATACTGACAAGATAAATACCTCATGCAACCCCACTGTAAAAAAGTGAACTGTCCCTTTAAAATAAAGCTTGTTTTGATGATGTTTTAGCTCCGTTAGATTGCTCAAAGTGTTTACCGCGACGTGTTTGCTGCATACTGATGCTTCGCTCTCGAGAGCCACCTGGCTCAGCCTTCACTCCTGTGATTCATTGCTTCACGGCGGCACTGACTCATTTTCTCTCTCACAAGAATCTTCTCACAGTCTGGCCTCGACACTGAACCCTCGCTTGTGTCTGATGTTTCTGAAGTGATAAAGCAGAACACATTGAGTTTGACATGAGTGAAATATAATTTGCATGTTGTTCAGACTGTCAAGGACGTCGCTGCAGCTTTTTTCTTTGACTGTGCGCGCCTTCACCTTGTCTTGTGTTTACCAGAGCGTTTGCACAAAATAAGCTAAGTTAAAACATGCACACACTCAAATACATAAATATGCACTTAAGTTAATTATTTTGAAGATAAAATCTCAGACAGAAGTAAGAAAAGGTTGGCAGAATTTCATAAAACACACAGTGATTTCATCAAACTGCTTGTTTTGTCTGCAAATGCTGCAAATCTTCAAAATACTTAGTTTATCAAATTAAGACAAAGAAAGAAAGAAACCAGCTGATTGATTCATTAAAAGGTTTTATCTCAAATTTAATTAATTTCTATTTTTTCTTTTAAAACCCTTTCTTTAAGTTCTGAACAAAATTAGTGATATTTCCGATGAAAAATCAGCTGATAAACTAATTTGCAGGCTGACAGTAAACAGTAATCAGATTTGCTTCCTTCAGTCTGTGTTTACGGTCAGTTTTTGATGCTCGGTGCTGACTGAAATGCTGTTTCGATGGACAGTATCTCATCTCTCCGTGTGTTTCGGTCAGGACTGGACAGCTGGGTGAACCTGACGAGGGTCGACCCCGATGAAGAAGTGCAGGGAGAGATCCACCTGAGTCTGGAGCTTCTCAAAGACGCAGAGAAGATCAGCCTGCGGTGTCAAGTCATTGAAGCCAGGTATCACAGAACCGTGAGCTTCGAACCATCTGGGTTTGTCTTTATGTCATTCTAACAGTCACCAGCTCAGGTTTCTTCAAATAAACCCTCGTTAACCGAGTAAGATGTGGAAATTCTCGCTCGTTATGCCCGACCCTGTTCTCGCTCCGTTCTGGTCCAACCATGTTCTCCGAGCCCACTTCAAAACAAACTGATCAGCTAATGAGGCAACTTAACTGCACAACTAACCAGCTAACATCACTGAGCATCTGGCCACATGAGGCTGATCGCTGTGTGCACATTTAAATCATGAAGGGAGAAAGAAAGGAAGAGTCTTCCATGAAAAAATTGTAAAAGCTTGTGACAAATTGCCAGAAATGAGGGAACAAGATGCAGCAGTGAAACTCGGTGATCCTTGGGTTTGTGAACTTGGTAGTCTGAGTTTATTTGTACTTAATTACAAAAAATGTGAACTTCTGGTGAGAGAAAAGCTGCACTGTGTTTTAAAACAGTCAGTAAAGTTCAGTAAATATATAAACTGTGTGTTTCAAAGCTTTATTTTTATGTAATAAATATACAAATGTTAGTTAGATGTTGCTGAGAAAACATAAAGAGATTTTGTTGAGCAATCATCATCCTACAGTGATGTAAACGGTCTCAGCTGCAGATTTAAACCGATTAAACTGATCTTTGGTCAGAAGTCGAGGTTCGGCAGCTGAGACCTGGAGGTGCTTTCAGTGTTCCTGTGCTGAGATCTTTGCACCGTCACCCCACAGGCCTCCACACCCCCCTCCTGAGTCACACTGACACGGTCACACCGCTCGCCGTCCCATCTGTGCGTCCCAGGCTGCAGAAAGCTTTGCTCGCTCTCAGCCGAGGCACTAATGAGCGTGTCAATCAGAGCCTGACGCTGTGTGATTCACACACACACACACACACACACACTCGCATGAATGTGAATTGAGTTTGAAAGAATAAGGTCAAGAGGAAAGTGGTGTTTTGTTTTCTTTTTACTGCCCTTGTTGCTTCTCGCTGACGGATCAGACTTGCAGGTGACGGGAGCTTGTTGTGCGTTTTGGTGTATTGATCGGTTTTGTTGTCTTTTTGTCTGCAGAGATTTGGCTCCCAGAGACATTTCGGGAACATCGGATCCGTTTGCAAGAGTCATCTTCAACAACCACAGTGCAGAGACGTCGGTGAGCTCCATGTGTGTGTGTGTGCGTGTGTGTGTGTGTGTGTGTGTGTGTGTGTGTGTGTGTCACTGCTGGAGCTGATGAACATGCTCTTTAACTGTCTTTAATGGTCGTTTCACAGTCTGAATGTCAGAAACTTTGTGAGTACAGATCTGTTTCGACTGTTCAAACTGCTGGGTTTCAGATCATTAAGAAGACCCGTTTCCCTCACTGGGGGGAGACCCTGGAGCTGGAGCTGGATCCAGAGGAGCTGAGTGAGGAGGGGGCCGTGGTGGTGGAGGTCTGGGACTGGGACATGGTGGGCAAGAATGACTTCCTGGGAAAGGTGAGGATGCTGAGATCATGATAATGTTCTGATCACTTCACCTGCAGGCGCAGCCGGATATTTTTCACTGTAAAATTCCTCAGAATGATTTTTTTTTTTTTCCTGCTTCCTTGTTTGTTCTCTTCTTCCACAGGTGGAAATCCCTTTCGCTTGTTTGCACAAGACACCTTTGTTAGACGGCTGGTTTCGCTTGCTGCCCTTGGGAAACAACGAGGTCGACGTGAGGTGAGGATCATGTGTGTGCGTGTTTGTGTGTTTGTACAACCGAGTCAAGTTTTTTTTTAAAAAGATTTAAATTTATCAGCGTTTGGTGTTTTAAAAATGCACTCAGGGAAATTTTCGATGCGCTTCGTTCTCTCTTTCATGCATTTGGATGAATATTCGCAGGTGCACGTATGTTCAGCATCTGTTCCTGCAGATCATTTTAGAAGAAAGAAAAGCTGAGTGAAGCGCTGAAGGGTGGTGTCAAAGTAAAGTGGATTCAGAGGTTTATTGGGACACGACTCGGGGTGAAATGGTTTATTCTGAGGGGGGCACATGCTGAGAGGAAGCTGGATAGAGACAAACTTTCAGCACAGAGAGGAGAGGAGAGTAAAGTTACTGTGAGAGATATTTCCTCTGAGACTTTCTGTCACAACCGTTTGTCTGTGAGCGCAGAGAAAACAAACCTCTCTGACTGATTTATCGACCATTAAAGCTCCTCAACACCATAAAGAATAAAACACACAGATGATTTAAATAAAGAAAACAGTCTAATCAGTCACTTTGCCTTTTACTCACACAAGATAATTTTCCTCTCTGTGGGAAAGCTCTCTTTGTGAGTCCCGTGGTGTTTTCCTCTGTTGCCAGTGGAAAGCTGGGGGCGCTGCGTCTGAAGGTGCGTCTGGTGGAGGATCGGATCCTGCCGTCAGTTTACTATCAGCCCCTCATTCACCTGCTGGTGGAGTCGGTCATCTCCCCCACAGAGGTCAGATTCACACTGACAAACACTGACTCCACCTGGTTTGTTTTCGACCTCAGACGGCTGAGAGATCACCTGAGTCTTCTTCCCACAGGTGGAGGACAGCAGCGCTCTGACCATGCTGGAGGAGGTGACCACGGTGGAGAGCCGGCAGGACGTGGCCATGACCCTGGTGAAGATCTACCTGGGCCAAGGTCTGGTGGTGCCTTTCCTGGATTACCTCAACACCCGCGAGGTCAACCACACCAGTAAGAAGAAAGAGACAGCACGAGAACTTTGTGATGTTAGATCACTGTGTTATGTTGGAGATGCAGAACTTTTTGAACTAGAACAGGTTTGATGTGAACAAAGGAGCCAGAAGTAGGAGGAAGGAAGCAGGGAAGATGCTTTTATCTCTCAGTTTTAAGGCGTGACATGAGAGACGTGAGTTCGGTAAAACAGGTTTACTGTGTCAGATTTATTAAATACGTAGAAGAATCCTCACATGATCAAGTCTTAACCCGTCTTTGTGATGACTTATACATGTGATCTGCTGAAATATTCCCTAAATATTCTCTGCAGCCTCAGAAATGTGTGAGATGCAGACATGAAACACTGCAGATGTGAAGCTGAGATTGAAATAAAAGCAGAGTCCATCATCGTCAGGTCGCAGATGAATGCGACGGTCTGCGTTTCGGTGCAGTAAATGCATCATGTAATCCTCTCAGATAAGAGAGGGGTAATTTTAATTTTCCTGCAACATTAACGCCCACATGTATTAGCTCATAACGTTTAGCATGTTACAACAGTGATTACATAACT
Organism: Acanthurus lineatus; assembly: GCA_029814665.1. Classification (NCBI taxonomy): domain Eukaryota; kingdom Metazoa; phylum Chordata; class Actinopteri; order Acanthuriformes; family Acanthuridae; genus Acanthurus; species Acanthurus lineatus. The sequence continues at coordinate 27,132,483 of JAPZDV010000022.1, read as the reverse complement.
CGCAGCGTGAGTAAGACCCGACTTTATCTGATTAGTCATGTGTTTGTTAGTCAGAGTTTGGGATGCGGCTCTCCAGAGACCCCCCGACCGACATCACGGCCCCTGAACGCGGCGTTCCTGCTCCGCGTGTGGGCAGTTTAAGTCCACCAGCACTGTGTTTATTACCCCGCTGCCATTTCTTTCCTCAGCCAGCAGCCTTTTCATGGCTTCTCCGCGGTCTGTGTTAGTCATGTTTTTGCCCCCGCACCACATCCCCGTCGCTAATTGACACAGACACAGACTTGTGCTCGGGTCTTTGGGTTTAGTTGGTGCAGTTTGAGATAATAAGCATCGTGCCCAAGTTTCCATAGCAACTCCACATGATCCGAACGGTAACGGCTTGATCAGGAATAGATGCTGCGAGCAGCCTCACATTAAAGTTCGGCACAGGAGTAGAAAAAAAGAAAGGAAGGGAAAATGTTCTCAGCTTTAAATCCAAAATATTCTACCTGGCAACCCGGCGCTGTCACCGTGGATATTTTAGAAACGCCACCATGGAGGGCTCAGTGGATGTGGCAGCGAGGTCGGCCTGGCTTCACATGTGACGCTGAGATCTGTGTTTGTGCAGCAGATCAGTTCTCGGCCAGTTTGAACGTCCAGAACCAGAACTTAAGGCAGTACCAGGCAAAGGATCCAAACACTGTGTTAAACCTCCTGTGAATTCAATGAAGCAGATTTTCAAATCTCAGTTAACATTTTTTCATTACGCTCCATTTTTATCCATCTGTTTCTCTTCTTCTTTGCAGCTGAAATGTTCCTTACAGCTAATTTTCCTTTATGTTTAAACAGAAATTTAAATTTAGACAAATCGACTTCTCAGAAAGTAAGAAAATACTCAAAAAAAACATGTAAATTCCTCATAAAAAAAAAAAGCTCCAGGCAGTAAGTTCAGACCCAGAAGCCTCCGGCTGTGATGTGACAGAGCGAACCACTTAATCACTGAGGCGTCTTTATATCGGCTGGGAGCTATTAATACACTGGTGGGATCCTTTTTCTGTTTCTGCCCTTAGAGACCCAGAAAAACCTCTCAGTCTCTTTTTTTCTCAGTATTTTGAGCATCAAATGTCTTTATTAGACGCTGCTGTCATGCTGCTGCGTCCCTGTTATAATTAAATTTACTGTTTTATATGTTAAATGATGTTGTTTCGATCATTTTTAACTCATTTTAAATGTCCTCTCTGTTCGCTCTCACAGCCGATCCGAACACTTTGTTTCGCTCCAACTCGCTCTCCTCCAAGGCCATGGAGCAGTTCATGAAGGTGGGTCGATGTCTCTCTCCTTCTGACAGAAATTGAAATTGACTGATTTTTTCCGTCTCTGCTGTCAGTGAAAGCATCACTTCATTACTGATATTATTCTTCACCTTTTCATAAACGTTTGCTTCTGTCTTCCTGAGTCTGAAATCTCTGTTAGATGCACGCTGAGTCAGTCGCGTCTCATCGTGCTGCATCATCCTGCACCTTGTTTACGCCGTCAGATTTACACGTTTAGAGAGGAATTAGATGTAGATGAGGTGTCTTTAACGTATGGTTTCCCGTCTTGCCAGGCTGTCGGCATGCTGTATCTGCACGAGGTGCTGAAGCCCATCATCAACCGTGTCTTCGAAGAGAAGAAGTACATCGAGCTGGACCCGTGCAAGATCGACCTGAACCGCACGAGGTAACACAGACCTGAACACATCCTGGATTTCACAATAAAATGAGTGTTTTCTAATCTGAAAACAGTCCAGATCTGCTTCTCAGGAGGAAAAACATCCAAATGTATTTGAGTCATTTCCAGGTTTGGATCAGTACAGAATAAAAAAAAACAAGAGGATGGAAAAAAACACTTGTTTGGAGACTATTTCCTCTTTCCTGTTTTCTAAAATGTACAAAACTGAGTTTATGTTTGGAGCCAAAATGTTTGATGTGTGAGAGAATGAGAGAGCAAGTTTGTCACCATAAACGAGGCAGAAAGCAAACATGCGACTGATGGCACCACGACACGGAGCTGCAGTTTCATTCTTATAACTTATTTATGTTGATATAAATCCAAAAATCCACAATTCAATTAGTATGAAAGAAAAAGCAGGAATGTATT
>JAPZDV010000022.1:27110807-27130265 GCA_029814665.1 Acanthurus lineatus | reverse complement strand
AACATCCAAATGTATTTGAGTCATTTCCAGGTTTGGATAAGAACAGAATAAAAAAACAAGAGGATGGAAAAAAAACACTTGTTTGGAGACTATTTCCTCTTTCCTGTTTTCTAAAATGTACAAAACTGAGTTTTATGTTTGGAGCCAAAATGTTTGATGTGTGAGAGAATGAGAGAGCGAGCAAGCAAACATGCGACTGATGGCACCACAACACGGAGCTGCCGTTTCATTCTTATAACTTATTTAAATCCAAAAATCCATAATTAAATTAGTATGAAAGAAAATGCAGGAATGTATTTAATTTCTACGTATTCATAAACAGTTTTACAAACCAAACATTAAACTTGGATGAATCAGAACCTGATCCACGCTCGATGTTTTGGACTGAAAAAAATTCCAATATCACACATATTTTTGCAATTTTTCAATCCCTCAAATGTTATGGAGATATTTAACAACTTAATGATAAACTTAAATTTAAAACAATCAATTTTAGTGGGAAGTAAATAATCCTAAATGACCTCCTTTGTCTTTTTTCTGCAATGATAAAAAAACATCATATTGGCTCGTTTTGGACGACACATACTCTGATATCTCTTCAATATATCTGTAATAAGTCAATATCAGCCTGCTGATGTATAAGTCAGTCTCACATGTGTAAGATAATCAGTGATGAAGTATCTCTTCTGAGTAAAACAAACGTACCTAAATGGCTGCATTCATCCTCGTTTCCCTCAGTTTGGTTGAATATATGAACTGATGCATGTTTCTACAGTCCACTAATAACACTGACAGAAAGAAACACACATGTAAACAGTCAGATTTAATCAGTCGCTCTAAAAAAATCTACAAAGATTTTTGCAAATGTGAGTTCAGAAAAATATAGAATTTCTTGCAGAATCTGTCGGATGTTTGTGTCTGATGGCCGCGGCGAAGCTGCCACAGGAGACTGCCCACTTCCTTCACACTTCACCCCTGAGAGGACGACATCGATGTGAGAAAATGAAAAAAAAAAAAAAGGAGTCGGGGGGGGGGAGGCTGTTGCTTGGCAACTGCTTTGAGCCCCCCTGAGATGTCTGATATCTCTGACATGGAGGGAGATCATCCAGGATCCAACATGCTGCACGTCTGCAGCGGATCTGCTTCACGTTCAGATGTTCACGTTCCTGAAACAACAAGCCCCCCACGTGTGACGGCACCTTCAGGGACGGGGGGGTCATCAGCGGTGTTACAGGAGGCTAAACCGCTTAATGAAGTGTTGTCTTCACATGATGCAGTCAGATCTATAAATAGAGCAGCAGGCGCTTTGTCTCGTGTGATCGATCCCAGCAGGTCTCTGACACTCACTGAGTCACTCTTCTTCTCTTTTCTCTCCCAAAAGACGAATCTCGTTCAAGGGCGCCGTGTCGGAGGCGGAGGTTCGGGACAGCAGCGTGGAGATGCTGCAGAGCTACTTGACCAGCATCATTGAGTCGATCGTGACCTCGGTCGATCAGTGTCCTCCCGTCATGAGAGTGGCCTTCAAACAGCTGCACAAGAGGGTGGAGGAGCAGTTCGCCGAGCCGGAGAACGAGGTCAGTCCAGAGCAAAAAGCACCGAAGAAGAAGAACAGCATGTTTTCATTACATCTCAGCAGCTTTTTGGGGCCTGTTGTCCAAATTAAGTTAATATGTTAAATCAATATGATGTAACAGAAGTTCAAACATTTAAAACTTTATGAACAGTAGAGTCGATCAATCAGCAGTGACTCGGTGGATGTGATCAGGATAAAGTATCTGTAGGATTTGTGCATTTGGGATTTAATCGTTTTTCATCACCGTGACGTGTTAAACTGTTCAGTTACAGCCGTAAAAGTGAGACTCGATCAGGTTCATTAACTTTCCTGTCAAACTGGATTCGTCTCCTCAGGATGTGAAGTATCTCGCCATCAGCGGCTTCTTCTTCCTGCGTTTCTTCGCTCCTGCGATCCTCACGCCGAAACTGTTCCAGCTGAGGGATCAACACGCCGACACGCGAACCAGCAGAACGCTGCTGCTGCTGGCCAAGGTGCGACACACACACACACTGAACACACACACACTGAAAGACACAGACACACACAGACGGACAGTGCTGTGAATAATTTATTCATGTCCAGACATCACACTCGAGTGCAGAAAACACAAACAGTCGGGACGAGGATGCTCAGGGTGACAGGATGCATGCTGGGAGGAATTTTTTTAGTTTGCAGGCGTCAAACAAATAAATATGAAGCAGCAGCGAGACATATGATGTTTGATACGTGTGCACCGCTTTTGTATGCAGTGACGGCTTCTAACAGCAGGGGCAGCACTGAGCTCTTTGTGTTTGTCAGGCAGTTAAAACATCTACCTTCACTCAGCTTCAGGACAACACAGAGACCGTTTTATTCAAGTTAAACCGGTAAAACACCGTGCTGCGTTCACATGCTGAAGGCTTGAATCGGAAGTTTGAACTCCAGATTATCTCACAACGGTTTGCATGCTCCTTTGTTTAGAAAGCAGATCATGTTACAACATAAAGACACCTGTTGAAACCGTCTCAGTGTGAGCTCGCCGCTTTAACCCCGGCTGTGAGATAAGCAGCATGGTTGCTGCAGAAAGCAGGGGTGTGGTGGTCACATGTCGGAGGAGAAGTGAAGCTCCTCCTCCTCCCGTTGCCGCCGTGGTTGCTGTCCGTGGTGCTGAAGTGCTGTTGCCATGGGTCCTCCGCAGAGAAAAAGGGAACAGGCTATTTTTACCTGCACGCGTGTGCCGCGACCAGCCCGCGGTTCAAAGCCGAGCTTCAGAGAGCGCTGAAGAGAGGGACTTCCTCCTCGCCGTGGGCCAGGTGTGGGCCGGACAAAGGGCCTCACAGCGGGTTTTTGCCCCCAGGGACCCTTTTGATCCCCGACTTTGAGATATGCAATCGGTCACACTGAGTTCTGTCAGCCAACTGTAGATCTGATGTGCTGTGTATGTGTGTGTGTGTTTGTCTGTGTGTGTGTCTTCGTGGTCGCCAGGCGTTGCAGAGCGTGGGGAACCTGGGCCTTCAGCTGGGTCACGGGAAGGAGCAGTGGATGGCGCCCCTCCATCCCATCATCCTCCGCAGCGTGGCCTCGGTCAAAGACTTCCTGGACAAGCTGATAGACATCGACCACGACATCGGTAAGACAGTGAACACAACACCGAACGCCGAGCGGCTGAGCCAATCAGCCGCAGTTTTGCTTCCAGCGTAGCAGCTGATGAGCAAAACAATACCGTGGCTCGGCGGTGAAATATTCATCACCAGCTGGAAGCTCAGAGAGAGATGACACGGTGAACGAGCTGGCGGGGAGCTGGAGCGCGAACACACGCCACGCTGGTCACCCGAGGTGTCTTGGCTGCTTTCTTACTGTCGTGTGTCAGCGAGGCTGTTGTTGTGAAACATCTCTCCCCCCCCCGCCTCCTCTGATGCTTCATGTTTCAGCCTCCTTCTGCACATCACACCCACTCTTTTCTCTTAAAGGCCACTTTGACATTTAATGCTCTTCAGGTGGATTTGTTGGACAGAAGTGGACGCTTGTCACGCCTATTTGAAGCCGCCTCTCATGTGGAGATGAAGGAGGCTGAGGTGCCATCAAATGACAAAGTGCTGAAAGTGAAGACTTGAACTGTAGTTTAGCCGTTAAAAACACACACACACACGCTCTGTTTGTTTGTCACAGCACCACCTTGTGTCTGTGTGGGTGAACTGTCTGCACTGTGTCGCTCCTGCAGTGTCCGAGGTGCCTCAGCGGGCCGTTTTCATGCCGTCGGTCACGGTTAAAGAGGGATACCTGCACAAACACAAGGCGGAGGGGCCGCAGCTGCTCTCACGCTTCGCCTTCAAGAAACGCTACTTCTGGCTGACCAGTGAGACGCTGTCCTACGCCAAGACGCCGGACTGGCAGGTCGGTATCAAACCAGTAAGACGAAGCTTCATAATCCACCAGAAGATGTTTTATTTTTTCATCCGTCCTCTGTTTCAGGTCTTTGGGGGGGGTCGTGTCTTTGAGTTTTTATTTGAAACGCCCGTCGGATAAAAAGACGCTTCCTTATTCTCTTTGTTGTGTGAACAAAAATAGACGAGTAAACTTTTGAATCAAAGTCATGTGAAAGTGACTGATCCATTTTTAGCAGCCGGTGAGCCTCCTGACGATGAATCAGCCGCCGTGTGTGTGTGCGTGTGTGTGTGTGTGTGTGTGTGTACCCTTTAGAGGACATTGATCAACTTGGCTCATAAAAAGAGGAAACATCTCAGTCTTCCCCCGGCCTGCTTCGTTGTATTTGTGTAGATCTCCTTGTGAGAACATCATTAGCGTTGTCCCTAACCTTCGTGATAATGATCTCCTCTCATTCAACCAGCCGGAGACGGAGAGAGGAGTGTAAAAAAGCTCTCTCTTTGAGCCAGTCTCGGCTTTGTGTGACTGGAATAAAGGCCACGGGTAATTGAAGGCTGTGGATATTCATGCTAACATTGCAAATCAGACTGCAGACAATGTCTTGCCCACCCCCCTCCACTGCAGGAGCACTCCAGTTTCAGTGGAGTGAGCTCCCGTTGGAAGTGGCTGATTTACACTTGAAAGTGGCCTTTGCCGCCGTGCACATCTCATCTTCACTTCCTCCTCGTCTCGTCTCGCGCTGTCCCTCCTCACGTATTAATGCCTGCGAAAGATCTCAGTATTCGATTCTGCTCCGTTAATCCGCTCTGTGATACCGTGTCACTTTCATTTCACTTAAACCTCAGCTCTAAGCCCCCACCCCCTGAAGGCAAAAGCGTGATCCATCATTAGCGGCCCGTGCGTGCTCGTGTTAATTGGAGTTGTGGTTTGTGGCTGAACTGTTGCAGGTGCGCTCCTCGATGCCCATTCAGTGTGTGTGTGCCGTGGAGAGGGTGGACGAGAACGCCTTCCAGCAGCAGAACGTCATGCAGGTCATCACCCAGGACAACGACGGACAGCTGCACACCATGTACATCCAGTGCAAGGTGCATTGGTACTGACACCAGCCAGCCAGCCAGCCAGCCAGTCAGCAACACAGCTTAGGGCCTTTTCTAGAGTCTGAGCAGCATTTTCTTTAGAGTTTTCACTGTCTGCCTTCAATTAAAAGTGAAAAAAACGAGTTAAATTGAAATTAAATTACTGATGAGAGTCATTTTTTATTAGAAATGTTGAGTAAAAATAATAATCAGGTCAGAAATATTAGCTTATTAGCAACTTTTCACCTGCTTTGATGTCAAATATGGCTTGAAGAGTCCAGTAAACTCTTTGTTCCTGCTGTTTTTCTGTCTCAACAGAACGTAAACGAGCTGAACCAGTGGCTGTCAGCCATCAGGAAGGTCAGCATCTACAACGATCGCATGCTGCCCTCTTTCCACCCGGGGGCTCATCGCAGCGGCAAGTGGACCTGCTGCCTGCAGGCCGACCGTGCTGGTAAACCTGCTTTTCCTTCAGATGCTGCACAAACGATTTAAATCCTCCCTCTAAACACTGATAGTTACTTTTCTAACATAGTTTTCTTTGTACTGTTTGAGTAAAGTAGCTCAGATTTACACTTACAAATGTGTTGAATTACACCCAGGACGCCCCCAGAAGGATCATCAGGAATTAACAGCATCTCGGGGCATTAGCAGTGTTGTTCACAACATTTCTTACTTTCCAGCTGATCGACTGACTTGTAGCCGGCTTTAACGAGCGGCTGAGCTCCTGGTGATCCACAGTTAATGACTAAACCCTCGATTTGTAGCTCCTGGATGTTTTTTTGTTGCTTCAGTGCAGAATGAGCTCAGAGAACTAAGCTGTTATTTCCTCAATTACATTTACCAAACCGTGTGCCTTCTTTTCTGTTTTTCCTCGTGTGGTTTTTCAGCCCTGAACCGCAGATTTATTTTATCAGTCTGATTATGTAACGTGTTTCCTGAAGGATAAACTCTGAGGAATGCCAGGGTTTGGGGTTTGATTGTCACCAGGGCTGTTTGCACTAAAACTGCACGAAAACACCCAGAAACCTTCATCATATTGTCATGTTTTCGTGTTTTCTGGTGTGTAGGGCCTCATTATTCATTGACAGGCTGGTTCTCAGTTACAGGCTGCAGCAGAACCCACTCAGCCGTGACTCTGGGTGACTGGAGTGACCCGCTGGATCCCGACGTGGAGACTCAGACGATATACAAGCAGCTTCTCCAAGGCAGAGACAAACTCAGGTCAGTGGAGAAAAGCTGCATGTGAACATCCTCAGCCTGGCTGCAGTTCATGAGCTGGACACTAGAGGTCTATGTTGCAACACAGGAGTGCTCTGCTCTGCTGCTGCTGCTGCTGCCTCCTGACATGCCAATCAGATGTTTATCTGTCACTCTCTGAGACAACAAAGCAGCTTTCAGACAAGTCAGTGATCATGTGATGAATGTTTCTGCAGGAAAAAACATCTGGAGACGCCCGACGCCGATCAGACGTCCAGCAATAAAGAAAAGATCAACTCCGACAATCACCCAGGTGTGTCTGCAGCTGATGCATCTAAACTGTAGAAGGGTTTTTCATGTTGTTTGTGCCTTAATGTCGCCTTCATCGTCGTCATCATCAGCGTTTTCTGTCTCGTAGATGGAGCAGAAAGCAACGTTCAGCTCAGGAAGTCGGGTCAGAGCATCGCCGCTCGGCTGATGGCGGTGATCGAGGATCTGGAGCAGGCTCACGCCACCTTCCAGCGCAGAGAGATGGAGGACGGCGCCGGCGTCATCCTGAACCCTTAGACCCCACCCACCCACCACCTGAAGGCGGGGTCCGACACGAACACGACGGAGCATCACATATTCACTCTCTGAATGTTAGAGAGCGTAAAGTGGCCACAGGATGCGACCTCTTCCAGCCTTTTAGTACGCCCCCCCGCTGTAAGGAGCACAGGGAATCTGACCACTTTGAATATTTTTGTATTCTCTGAGTGCCACCGGCTTCGACAGCGCCGGGGGGAGATTATGATACTCGAGGATAAAGAGGACCGAGGGACTCTGAAACATGATCTGACTTGATATTTTTTTATGTAGATAATGAGCAACCCCTTGCATGGCCTGTGTCCACTTGTGAAAGAAGCTTTTATATTTTCAGAAACTGAAAAGGACCTCGGTCGCACATTTTTATGCAAAAAAAAAAAAAGCTTGTTGTAGTGAAATCTACAGTACCCGACTGTAAGGTGTTTTGATATCGCTTTTATCAACGTTTTGTATCCGATCGAGCCGATTTATCACCATTTATCAACCGATGTAGCAGTGACACTAACGTTACACGTCCTGCCGCCACGTGTTCATGAAACGCTGGTGCAGATGCCACAGTATGAAGCTGCCTATACAGTTAGCAAGATTATTCATGTTGAACTTGATGCTTTGGTCCCTTTATACACATGATTGTGCTTTTTGTTGGTGCTATGGCCAGTCACCTTACATGTTTGGTTCTGATATAATTTGCATATTTCGATGTTTTCACACTTCATGTAGCAACTCCTGCAGTTATTAAGGTAACATTCACCTTTTAGTTAACAACATAAAGCCCCCATACACATAAAGATCAGCCTATAATATCTCTTGGAAGTGACATTAATGTGAGATTTTCCCAATTTGACAAGTTTACATTTTCTAAAGATTTCAGTGCCACTACATTTGGCTCACGAGTGTCATGTTTGAGATGCCAAATTTACGTTTAAAAATGTTCAAAAATGGATTTTTAAAGCACTTGAACCACACAGTCAGTTTTATTTATGTGACACACACACACACACACTGTGCGAGGTCATGTCCTAAAGCCATTTCCCGTCGAGCGAGTGTGGTTGTCGTCTTTCCCCCGAACAGAGAAGGTCAGTGAGTGGGATGAAGATGAGATCTGTGATCTCTCAGAAAGCAGCAGGCCTTCCCCGCCTGTGCAGATGTTTAGATTATATTCTGGTTCAGCTCCTGTGCTGTTTGTCTTTCTTTCGGAGGGAGAACTGTGGAGTATTTACATGGGGAGTAAACCTTCTCCCTGCCTCACACTGTCGTACACATGCCAGACATGACAATCAGATGGCTTCAGAGTTTTTTCCCTTCAGTGCTTTCGGTATTTTACTGCACTCCAAAAGATCTTTTATTAATTTGCCACTTCAGATCTTTCACACATTCCTTTGAAAACTAGAGTAAACATCAGATGTTGCTTGTGCTTCTTGATATTCCCTGAAGGAGGAGGGCTTTTATTATGAAAAAAAAAAAAAACACATGAAAAGAAACAGTCCTGCCTGTACTTTATTTTGCAAATACACCATGACGGTTTGTTCCAAGTGGTTTTGTAACTGTGAACTGAAGAAAACTGTATCACTCAGTAAACTTTCATTTCAGCCTGTGAGTCTGGTGTCACAATTGTGTTCTTTTTTTTTTTATTTTCCAGTTAACTTGGGCAGAAATTATTCATACTAACTTATCTGTCTAATGTCCCTTCCTGTCCTGGTTGCTGTCAAAAGTGGAAGGCCTGACTCATTTCATGGTATTACAGGAAATTTCATTACGTGTTTGAGTGATCTCAGAGCAGCCTCGCAGTGTCATGGTTACCACACTGCCCCCTTTGTTCAGATGAATAATTTAATCAAACCACCATAACCACGGACTTTACAGTCCAGCAGGAGTCTGAATCCAGTGGTAAATTGTGCCACTCAGACAATGTTTGCAGCCGTTTTTTTTTTCCCCTCCAGGATTTAGTGAAATGCTAATGTGAGCAGCGATGCAGCAGAGGCCTCCTGCTAGCTCCCTCATTAGGCAGGAGAGGTGAGCTATGAGCCGGGAGGAGATACGCCCCCTGAGCTGCTGGGTCGGTGCTGGGAAGGGGGGAAGCTGATCTCCTGCAGGCCACGCCGAACGTCCCTGCTTTCGTATGCACCAACCACAGCAACCGAAATAAAGCAGCCAGTGACAGAAAATGACCATAAAAGCAAATTTACTGCCAGAGAGAGCCGTTCCTTCTGCACTCTGCAGCTCCAACAAAGCTCATTTATATCCACATAACGAGGCGGCGGAGCACAGGGCTGCTGGGAAAAGAGGAAGTGGTGGAGAAGAAAATGTAGGAGGACAAACCACAGATTGAAAATAAAGGAGGAACCAAGGTGACGAAAGGTCAAACAAACTACCCCTGATGAGGGCACATTTATTTTTTCACAAGAAACACACACAAACATGCAACAAGGTCATCACAATTCAATAAAGACCGATAGATTAAGAAGCCCTTTATAGTTCAATCAACGTCTCTCAATATCTCGCTCTTTAGTTCATCTCAGTTTCTCCATTTCAAATAGCAATATGTAGACACTGCTCGAGAGAAACCAAAACACACAGATTATGATTTTGGAAATGTCAATTAAAATGGGCACTTAAAAAAAGCGAAACTTCGAGATGTTTGACACGTCGTCTAAAGAGTGAGGAGAGCAGCCAAACGCTGTCTCATCCCCATCTGAGGAAATCAAATCAAAACATGGAAAAAAAAGCTCTCTAACTGGATTAAGATGTGAAAACCACAGTGCTAAATCACCGAAAGGACCTCGGTGAAATCTCTACATAAGCTATGATGCCCTCAGACGCAAAAAAAAAAAAAGCTTTTGTCAGTAAATTCGCTCGCCGTTTGGTTAACATGCACCTTTACAAGAACATCGCTGCACCTTTAAGGGACATGAACCGAATATTCCTTTAATAGATACACACCGGGTACACATTCACACACACTCACACACACACTCACACAGACGAACATGTACAAACACACAGTATATCCACACACAATGTTAAGGTTTCATTTAGAGAGAAAAAGTACAGTTTGCAGTTGACACGATGAGAGAGTACAACTGTAAATATCTCACACGTTAAAGTGATTTTATCCCTCAACTGTTTTCTAATCAAATGGAAAATAGAATGGAAAGAATTCGGAGAGTAATACAGAAATATTGTATAATAGTTCTTTTTAGAGACAATCATCATTCAAAAAAAGACATAAAAATATATGATTTCTAATACATAGCATGTGAACATCCTCGGATAACGACCCCCTTGTCGAGAAACCTGGAGGTAGGCGCCCCGTAAAGAAAACATCCTCCGTCATTTAAACCCAAAAAAAAAAAAAAAAATCTGCCTTCTTGCTACACGAAAGTCACGTATTAGATCTTAAAAATAGTAAATTGCATAAACACCATCTCTCGTTCTTATTCAGACAAATATCAAACAATGGTTTAATCATCATTCCCTTGTAAGTCTGTACACACCTGAAAAGTCTAAAGGGCCTGCATCGTTCACACCACGAGGCCGACACACGGAAAGGAAAAGTCAAGGAAGCAAACATTTGGATTTCTCTGGTTAATGAAACTCCATTCGACATGGAAAAAAATATCCCTGATAGACTGGAAGCATTCTCTTTTTCTGTCCCATTTTTATAAAGGGAGTCAAAAAAGGTTGTGAAGAGAAAACTTGGGATGAAACAGGCCAAACGATGTTTCCACACCTGGGTCAAAGTCACACTTTTAGCCTGCGCAGGTGCCACGAAGACGGGGTTTAACAAAAAATACATAACCCTGAAAAAGTATTTTACTATAACTTTAAATACTTGTGACTTAATAAACATCAATCAAAGCTAATATTTGAAAAAACAGTTAGAGGTAGCTTACAGCTAACCAGTTAGCTAGCAATGTACCTTGCTAGCTATCTAGTCAGCTGTAAGTTAGCTAGCTACTACAGTATATTAGCTTAAATATTTAACTTTGACATCAATACTTATGACTTATTTAGCAACAATCACAGCTAGTATTTGAAAAATAAGCTAGAGGTAGCTTACAGCCAACTAGCTAGCTAGCAACTGACATTGCTAGATAGCTATTTAGCTCTAAGCTAGCTAGCTATGGTAGCTGTTTTTAAGGCAAATTGACAAACTGGATGAACTGTCCTGCTGTTAAATTTTGCAAATTATTAAAGACAAAATCAAACTTTGCCTTTTACCTGTACACAAAAAAATCTTATTTTATATTTTCTTTCAAGGACAGCTTAATTTTGTTCATGTGAGACAAGTATGTGAGATAGTAGATAAAAATAATAATAAAATATAAATTTAGCATACTTAAACTTTAACATAGGGGTCAATCTGTTTTCCAGCTGGCTGAGACAAAACTCCGAGAATTATTTGTACTATTTAACCCAGGTGTGTTATTTTCATCTTCAAACTGAACAAAGATGGCTGACTGCATCCATTCTCATGTTCTGGACGAGTAGAAAAAGAGAAAGTCCCATATGGGGGGAGGGGAACGGTCATCTTCATGCTGCTAAAGCTCCCCCACCAATAATAAAGACACATTTACTGTATTTATTGGGAGCCCCTCATGGGATCGACTACACAGATTCTACATTAACGACAGCAGCATATGCTAAGACTACTTGTAATATAAGACGTCCATAACATGTCGTACATATTTCAACAGTCCCTGACATACTGACAAATTCATCTTTGCCAGATTTTTATGTATTCATGTTAACATGTGCCTGTGTATAGATATGTGGGCCAGTTGATTTCTTTATATTTTCTATATAGAAGAGTATAAAAATAAATTACACTTACACCATCGACTCAAATTGAGCTTGAATTTAAAGGTATATCACATCTGCAAATGTATATTATATATATTTTTCAAAGCATTGCAAGCCAGTTTATAAACAATAACTGAAAAAAAAGACAATTTAAGACATTTTTTTTCTAAAAATTAAATGACCAATAAGCAAAACTGTTGCCTCAAAGTGCTATGGAAGACTATGATTCACTCCAAAATTAAGCTCACAGCTGGGTGCCAACACGCTGAACCTTACATTAACACCCCCGCTCATTAAAATTGATCAGATATATTTATGGAGAATTATGCAGCACTGGATTATCTTTTATCTCCCACTAAAGACATATCACAAGATCCCCTCCAAGGACCTTAAAAATGTCTTTAGCTCAAGGGCATAAATATAAGGAGGGCAGGAGAAAATAGTTCCCAGCCAAACGCACATTAGACCGAACGTTTGCTTGGTTTCAAAATGAAGTGCTGTGCTGAGGAGAAGAAGGAAAACGGGAGTGAGGCCATACATCAGAATCGACCCTTACGACCCGGAGACGACGCTCAAACAGGGAATAAAATTTTTCATTACTCGCTGTATAAGCAGCAGATCTCTGCGCACTGCCTAGCAGCAAACAAGCTCACCAGAGACTTGTAGATCACAGGCGAGCAGGAACGCTGCCCAAGATGCATCTCAGCGGGAAAACTGTTGGGAATTTGAAAGATGGACGTCCATCTGCGAGAGAAGTGTGTTCGGCTTTACTCCTCAAGGACTTCGAGCCAGCATATTAATGCCTCGGAGCACGCAATCACACACTCAACCTCACGTATGGTCAGCGTGATGGATCATGCCGACGCCTGGTTTTTTGCTCCGACAGGGAGGAAAATAATGCAGGCTTTATATTCACAGAGGTCAGCGTCGTCAGCGTGTCAACAAAACAAATGAGTTTAACCTTGGCGCATGGCGAACCCCCGCCTCACAACCTCGCAACAAGCATCAAACTGACCGGCAAGACGCTTGTTTCATCTATTTCACGTTTGCTCTCGTAGACAGTCCACAAGGTTAACCGTACAAACATACGTTTATTACCAGACACTAATATTTTCGAAGCCAATAGCTCTCTGAAATCTACTCCATGCACCACAGAACGCACTTTCATTTTACAGAACGACTGATTTACAGTATCAGAAGCAGAAAATGTCAGAGGTGCCAAGTGCAACTTTACAGCACGAATAAGCCAAAAATCTTCTCCTTCAAATCACAAAACCAAGTTTCACCACTTGTTACATGACAATGATTCATCGTTAGAGAAAAAAAGGGGTAAGTAAATATTGGATTAAGATTAATTCAGATTGCTGAAATTCTCTTAAATGATCTCATCACAACACCAAGAAACAACTAATCCATCGACACCTCAATCTGTCTCAAATATCTGCCCAACATTGGTTATGCAGCGTTAGTTTGGGCCATGCATTCTGGACTTTAGCATTTAAAAATATGCCTCTGAATAGTTTTGGCCCTTCGTTGTTTCAGTCTGAGTGCAGAGGAACGCTTCGGCTTGAATCTAAAAGGGGTTCGATGCAGTTTCCCTGCGACTATCAACATCACGACGGGAAAGTCACCTCGTCCTCACGTCCTTCAACCCTCTGAGAAAATTTGGCATGAACACAACATGCTCGAGGCATGAATAAAGAGACAGCATGGGGAGTCTCAGGTTATACAAATCAAAATATTGATTCTAACCACATCAGTTATTTAGCTTCCTTTGCTCTCATGCCGCCACGTCTGCAGGGTATTTTTGTTTGTGGGGGGGTAAAGAGTCGTCGGCTGCACGTTGGCCCGTCATGCAGTGTCCCTTTTTCTTTGGGAGACGACCGGGCGTGGTGGGGGTTGTGTTCCTGTGAACCAGCTCAGCCGGTCATCAGTCCTTCAGGTTGTCCTCGCCGACGCCCTGAGCCGACAGCTCCGTCAGCACGTTGTCCAGGTAGTTGGGGTCCGGGTAGCCGTGGCCGGTCAGGTTGGAGCCGAACTCCGTCTTGTGGTGTATCTCGTTCCACACCACGGTGTCCGACTCGCCCGTGGTGCTGGATGTGCCGATAGTGAAGATGAGGCGTCGGTCCCAGGCCATGATCAGCAGCTTCAGGACCTGGAGGAGCAGAGGAGGGTGGAGACGGAAAGTATTAACCCTCTACAACAACAAGACTATGACAAACCACATGCAGCACCAGAGCTTCTTAACATCTGAGGCAAAAGCACATCTTGTTGCGTAATAACAGTTGAAATTTACAAAAATTGTGATGTTTCGTTTTGGTCTGGTGACACATTTCACTCACTACACTCGTGTTATCAGCCTTTACTGAAACAATTAATGCAAAAAAATCTGTGCATTGTAACTCAATGTTTTGATGATAATCCGAGTGTCACAGATTGCAAAAGAAACAGGGTGCACTGGTGTCCGGCATGGTTTTAATGCGAGCGAGACCGTTGCATTCAAGGACTGTGTGTCAGAACTCACCTTCCTGCCTTTGTCGTTGTCGGGGAGGTAACAGTGTCGAGGGAAACCTCTCGCGCTGAACTTCTTCCCGGGGTTCGGGTGCTCGTTGGTCTGATGAAAATGTCAACAAACAAAAAAAACAAATGTTACAACTCTTTTTCTTCTAAATACGAAATAAATGTGTAGAAAATGTCAACAGCAGCCACAGGATGAGCTGAAATGTTTCTGTTGCTTTCAGTGGCACTTTGTACAAATCATCTGACAGAGACGCTGCTGAAACTTACAAATATCAGCAGAACTGAAAGCACCGTTACTTCACAGCAATAAAAAATATTTCGTGCCATTTTGGGCTAAATTGCTTCAATAATTCTCGTCTTCTTTCAGACGGAGGAGAAAAAAATGTCAACAATACACATGCAGATGTTTCAGCTTAGATTTTTCTCTGTTTCAGTTGATGTTCTGTAAATTTATGCAATTTTTTTTTGCACATTTCATTGATAATTCAATTCAATCTTATCAATAAAAATAAGTCAAAAATGTATTTTTCTTAAGGTTGACGGTACCGTTATCTTTAGATTTATAGAGATAAGAGATGAGAATACACAAATTCCCTTTGTGACAATTCAACAATATAATGTCGAATAACTTAGTTTCATTTTACTTTCAGGTTTTTCTTCTGGAAATTCATAAAAATTAGAGACAGAGTTCTGTTTTTTCTGTATGAAAGACATTTGTGTAATAATAAGTTAACCAGGTTAGCGCATTAACTTCAGCGGATATGAAACACAATACAAAAACATCTTTGACATAACACTGTTATTCCTTCATAAACTCTCATTTCCACTTTAATGAATCATATGCAGTTGATTTGTGAGGACAAAACATTCACATAATTTACTCTTTGCCTTCTTCTCATGACATTTAAACAAGTAGCTCCTCCTCCAGGCCTGTTTCGATGGTGCAGTTTTGGATGGTGAGTGATTAAAATGTCACATATTTTGCTTTGACTGTCTTCCCCTTCCTCTTTACCAGACATGCTAATCTACGTGCACTGCTGCAGAAATGACTGGATTCGTGCATGTACATTAGAAAGAGAGGCAGAGAGCATCAGGATCGTTCTCTGGTGGTGATGCTGCTGTGCTGGACTCGGTGGTCAGGTGACCCCTCCCTTTATTTTCCGTCCCCTGGGACATGAAGCCTGCTCCTCTGGTGGAAAAGGTCAGTTTATTGACTCTATTAAAGCTCCTCTCAGCAGTCGAGATGAAAGTACACAACCTCCTCATCTCACCGACTCAAATCCAGGCTGAAAAACAAGCTCAGCTCTCCACCGCAGACGTGACCTTTACTCAAATTAAGCCCAATTTTATTTTCACTTTTTAAATGGATTGATTTTTTTGGATTAATTACTCCAAAACATAACCCAGAGAATCGTTAGTCGGAGTCCAGATGTTTCTGTTCGTCTCAGTTTGGATTTTGGAGAGCATCTCTGCTCACAGTTTGATCCCTCAGCGACTTACACAGATACAACACTTCACCTTCCTGCTCCAGCAGCCGACAGTGGAAGTTAAGCAGATAAGCAGCAGTCGTAGCGAGAGCACAGATTTAGAGAGGAGACACAGTGGATCAGGGTACAAAAGCAGCACGGCGGATTTAGCCAAGTGACACGGATCTGACCTGAATCCCAGCAGGAATGTCATAGACGATGCGGATGGTTTTGGAGTCTGGGTAACCCGGCAGGCAGTGCGGGATGACGTGGTACTCCATCTTCCCAGGAGGCTGCGTGCCCGTTTTCTCCCCGTAGATGGTTTTACATGTCGGACACTGAAGACTTCCATCCTGCTTTGGAGAAAAATAAACACGATGGCAAAACCGACACAGTGATTGTTGAGTTTCTTAATGTTTTTGAGTGTCAGTTCAACCAAACCAAAAAAAACATTTATTTGACCTCTAACAGTATGAGATTGAGATTCTGTGCTGAAAACTTGTATTTAAAGCTGCATTAATTAATATTTTTACGTCAAAGTGAAAGTGTTCAGTTGTCAGCCAGCTGTGCTGTTCTGCCAGCCTTTTTTCCATTAGTCTCATCAACATTACCTCAAGCTTAAAACAGCTGTTTTTTGCAGAAAACCTTAAAATCTGCTCTGTATGCTGACTGTCTTATACCTCACAGCAGAGAAATAAAGTAAAACAGGAAAAAGAGACAGATTTTTCTCTTCTGGAGACCAAACCAGAGTTAAAAGCAGAAACTCATCTGAAACTAAAGGTTTTTGTTGTTGCTTTGTATCTGCTGGATGTGTAAATACAACTGACTGCTAACAAGTTAGCGACATCTAGTTCATGAAGTGATAAAATGTCACTGCTGCCAGTAATAGAAAAAAATACATGCAACATGTCTGTTTTTAAAGAAGCAATGTTATTTTTAATTTCCACATAAAAACAGTCTCAAAGAAAAGTGCTGACGAGGTGTTTCGTGAATTTTTCAGAGTTATAAAGAACTTCACATATTATTTTTTATTGCTCTAACAACCCCAACAGAGGGGTGAAAGCAGAAATCTTGAGGATGTTTTCTTCAACATCTGGACATAAAAACACCTGCATGATCAGATGCCAGAAGAAACAAGAGATGCGTGAGTAAACATCATCTTTGCTTTGATCCGACCTGTTGACAGTAACTGATCAGCTGATTTAAAATGATTAGACCGACACTGCTGTTAATTTAACACTGATGGCTGCTCGTTAAACCTGCTTGTGTTTGTTCTCGTCTGCATCAGCAGTAAATCTGTATTTCGTGCAGGTGAGCAGAACTGAAACGAGCTGAATCTATCATGTGTAGAGCCGTCAGAGCCGATTGGACGGATCTGATGAGACGATCTCCATCTGTGTTCGACTGCACCGGAGCCTGATTATCTGCCGGCGCCGCGCACAATTCAGTCGAGCCATAAAACATCATGAGTTTGTAATTTGAGCCTAGAGTGACATCACAACAGCGTCTGGCTCACAAGCTTTTACCCACCTTATTGCCATTGTTGTACATGGCCACCAGGCACAGCAGATGGTACATGTGCCCACACTTGCCAAGTTTGCCCACCAGCTCTGGCTTGATGCCTTTGTGCTGCAGGATGCCTTCGTAGCCGGATGACATGACCAGCCTCTCCATGCAGATGGTACAGTCCTGCAACAGCCAATCAAAACACTTCATCTGCCATTCTGCAGGACGGTGTGTTCATGAGACTTTCTCACACTCGGTCAGTGGATTTTTTTTTTTTTTGGGGGGGGGTGGGAATTAAAAAAAACTTTTGAAACCTCATGTGTGTGTGGGTGCGTTTTTTTTTCTTCCTTACCTCATCCGGCACCACTTTGATCTTTTCGGTGTATCTTCGCACCACGTCCTCTGGGTTTTTCCCTTGTGATGGAAACAAACCATAAGAGAGATGAGATGACCACCAAAAGGAAAACAAGACTTGCCACTTAACTTTCACCCACATGCCACAACCAGACATGAAACGGGGCAGAAATGGACGACTGAGTAACGTCAAAGAACCTGATGGATGATGAACTTTCATCAGTTTCAGAGGCCAGACTCCAATCAGAGCAACACTGTGGCCTCACTTCCTGTATTCTGATAAAAGAGTGTGAGTGTGAATGCAGTGTTAGTGTGTGTGATGTCGAGTAGGAGGAGGAGGAGGAGGAGGAGGTCACCTTCAAACCGGCACATAACAACCAGCCATCCTCGCATTCTCTGATAATCCCCGTGTGCAACCAGCCTAGCATGGCTGAAAGCACACCCACAGCTTACACCCCTAATACGCTTACAGGCAACCTCTTTTCCCCCGGAGCCTTTGTTTGTTCATTTGAGCGACAGCCAGAGAACAGAGGGAGGGAGAGGAGAGAGACAGGAAAAAAAAAGGTGAAGGTATAAAGGGTCGGGAAGACAGAGGAGGTGAGGAGAGGAGGAGAGGGAGGAGAATGACAGGAGGCTTAATTATGCATTTGACTCTGTTGCTATTTGACAGCTTCATTAGCTGATCAAAAGCCTCTTTGACCTTTTTTTCTGTGCACGGAGCAGAGCTGGATGAGTCCGAATCTCCCTGCACGAGAAAAACACACCTTCATTTACTTCACAGCCCTGCAGTGTCTTTGAACAGCGAACAGGTTTAACATGTGGCTGCCGCCTCGTTTCCTCCGTCCACAGCGACAGAGACGCAGATACAAGGACGCATGTTTCAGTCCCGCTAACAGGGGGGCGGCAGGGGGCAGATTTTACAGAAATCTCCATGATAAGACAGCTCCGCTTAAAGCTGCAGAAAGCCAAACCTCACTAAGCTAAGCCCCTCCCACCAAACCCAGAAGTCCATTGTCCTGCGTAAGTGAAGGCCTCACAGGGTCCACTAGCTGTGGTTTGAGTCTCGCCAAAAACCTGATCCTTATTGTGCCCACTTGACTTCTCAATGACCCCCCCAGTGCTTCAGATCTCCGAGGCAGAGGATTATCAGAAATCTATTAAAAGTTGTAGGATTTTTGCAGGTTTTTTGGCCGTTGAATCAGACTTTTACCACCTGAAGAGACGTGCAAGTGCATCTGAAACTGTAGTGCAACCAATGGGAATATTAAGTAATTATTAAAAGTCTCTTGCAACTTTTTCTAAAGATGGAAAACAGACAAAGAGGAGATGCTGAAGTCTAGTTTTCTCTCGGACTGCTTGGTTTACAATTCGCTGTACAGTAACAATGGATTTTTATTCCAAATGACACCAAAAATTTACTGTCTAAGCCAGATTTAAACCCCATGAAACATTCATTCATTATTTATTGAATATTAGATATTTATTTCCCATGTACAGTACGTTGGATTGGGATCACCAGGATGTCACTTTTTCATCTATAATGATTTTAATGAATATAAACTACAATCTGATGCAGGAACCTTCATATTAATTCCATCCCAGTGCATCATGGGAAACTACGTGACACCTCCCATAAAGTGCTGCTGCCTCATTTTCAGCAGCACGAGGAGCTCTGAAGGGTTGACGAGGACAAACCCAGAGCAGGGATGAAAACCCAACAGCCTCACTGATCAATTAGGACAAACAGTCTCCGGAGAGGCCGGCGGTTTCCACGGCGTCCATCGACCGGCGCTTATTAAAGCCCGAACACCAGGTTCCCTCTCACACCCGCTCGGTTCAACAGTCCCTTGTTAATTACTTTCCTTTACAGCCGCCTCCGTCGATCCGAGTGTGTAGCAGCTATAAAAGTGTTGCAGTAACACTTTCGCTGCATTCGCTCATAAATCTGAAGACCGGTTCTGGGGGGGGGGGGGGGGGGGGGGGGGGGGGGGGGGGGGGGGGGGGGGGGGGGGGGGGGGGGGGGGGGGGG
>JAPZDV010000022.1:27065232-27083027 GCA_029814665.1 Acanthurus lineatus | reverse complement strand
TTTGTTCAACACGACTCAGGTCGACACTCGCTTGACGTGCTGCGTTTTGGAGCAGCCATCAGTGGGGGGGTGGGGGGGTGAGAATATGTGAGGATTAAATTTAAGGTTTAACACAGAAACAACACGTTTCAACAGCAGAGATGTCAATAAACGTAATCAGGGGACAGTTCAGAGATGATCCCTCATTTCTATTCCAGCAGCAGCTGATGGGCCGAGACAGACGACAGCCTATGATCCCAGTGACCCCCCCCCAGACCGGCCCGATAAGAAAACAGCTTCCCTGATAGAAGAGTCAGATATCCACTTTGGAAGTTAAAAGCGGTGACTCCCTGGATGAGAAGTTAAAAGCAGATTTGAGGAGACGTCTGTGCTGCCGACGCCGGAGGCTCCGCGAGCTGCTCATCACTTTAATGCGACGAGGACGAAGCAGCTCGGCTCAGAGAGGGAGGAAACGCGGCCTGACGGGGGGATTACAGAGATGAAACTGAGCGTTCAGTAAGTCTGCTGCGGAAATTATTATCTCATTAGTTCATATATATGAGACTGATCTCACAAAAATGTTGATAATCCAGGAATTTTTATCAAGAAAAGCAGCTGAACATTTTTTCTTTCCAGTTTACATTATTAGATATTTTTAGCATCTTTCTGGACTGTTTGGGACAAAGAAGTAAACTGAAAATGTCAGTTTGAGCTCTGATATTTTACTGACTTCATGTCTGAATAATAAACTGACAGGTTTAACAATACAAAACTAACATTTATTCACAGCTCTGAATAATTAAAAGAATTCATCTACAAATGATGTTTTTGCTTCTACAGTTGTTTCAGCTTCAGGAGTTTCAGTTATTGCTTCATTAAAACTAATAAAATGTTCATTAAATTTGATTGATTTCTCACATTTTATTCATGTATAAAGTCAAAAATGAAAGAAATTGTGTATTTTTTCTTGCGTTGATTTCAGGTTTGAGCTTAAACGACTTTGGACTCTGAAAGTTTGCGACGCGTCTGCTTCTTATCTCTGAGTTTTATGGAGAAAAAATTCACTCAGATAACTTCAAAACTCGGCCAATATATATAAAAAATAAACACACACACACACACACACACATGAGTCTCCTGGTTGGAGATTTGACAGCGACAGGATGGGAGTTGGATGTGTGTGTGTGTGTGTGTGTGTGTGTGTGTGTGTGAGAGCACAGCTGAAGGTCTTTTCGGGCTTATTTTCTCTCCCTCCACCCTGCCTGTCACTTTCCATCAGGAAAACGCTCCACCTCTCCCTCTGTTCCTCTTCTCTCCTCACCTCCGTCAGCCTCTCACAGCTCCATCCACTTCCTGCCGCCGAGGTAAGGCGGCCGTTCGGAGCTGAAACGGGCTCCTGAGCGCAGAGACTCTGTTTTGATAACACATGAAACTTTCACTGACTGATTATGATAATCAGAAGAAGCTTTAAGAGGAAAAGAATTCAGTCATAATGTCAAATCTGATCGACTTCAGTCGACGTGACTGAGAATGAGGTCTAGATGTGACTGACTGTGAGTCTGCAGAGTCATAAACTGACCACCAGGACATTTTACAGCAACAAAAAGCACAAGTTTCACATCAGGAAGCGAAAACGTCATCGGGACATTTCAGCTGGAAACAAAACAGTTTTTTTATGGAGACATCTGGAGATTTTTTCAGCCATGTTTGTGGCGACAGAAGCAGATTCTTTAAGCTCAAACACGAACTCTTCTTCAGCTTAAACAAACTGTTATGATGCTGCAACCACCTGACCAAACCGCAACCGCAGAAATGTAAAGTTTCGACGTATAAAAATGTAAAAGAAACATAATCTGTGGTTTGAGTAAATGTAAAACACCAACATGAACTCTGGCAATTTGTCTTTCTTTGGATTTACAGTTTATTTCATCCAAAAACAGTCCAAAAACTTCAAAGTTGAATAAAAACACACAGAGAAACGAAGCGCAGTGTGTTTGTTTGTTAACGTCACAATGATACAGACGTTCACGCATGTTCTCCACATGTTACAGGTGTTAACCGGCAACAACCGAGATATTTTAAAGAATAAAATATTACTTATGTGTTATTATCATGTAAACAACACAGCGCTTCTTAAATCTATTTCTTTCCATTCCTGCTTCGTTACAGTAGGTGGCAGTAAAGAGTCTTAACGCTGCAACTCGCCATAAAACGAATAATTTTTATGTGTATTTGTTCTTTTTTGTACAGTTACACTCTCACTCTCTCCTCCTCTTTGAGCTTTTCAAAAACAGACAAACAGAGATGAATTTGACAGACAGCTTTTTTTATTTTTCACATCTCAGGATCAGATTATTTTTTCTTGAGACCGGATTAAACGTGCTGGCATTAATCTAAATAAAAAAACAAGCAGCATCGTAGCACCTGAGCGCCCGCCGTCTCCTTTCTGTTCTCACTCGTTTCCCGACGTTTCTGCTCTGAATGTGCAGTTTAGAGGCTCCGGACTCTTTGTTCATTCTTCTTTCTTTTTGACGCAAGTGGGATTTCACAGTCAGAGCTGATGCACACAGCACCTGACCTTTAGCACGCACATAGCAGGAATCCTTTTTACAGCTTCCTCCCACAGACCACCAAAACAGTTCCCACACACATTTACTACATTACAAGCGACATGAAAGACGGGCTCGACCTGAAGCTGTGCCGATGTGCAGCGTGACATGTGCTCTGCAAGTTTTACAGGCTGCAGTCAGACCGCAACCGCAGTTTCTGCTGTTTGTCAGCTTAACACGGAACAGACACCAGAACACCAGCAGCTCCTCTTTGTCTTCTGGCCTTTTTTTTCACCGTAATTACTCGGGGAAGGGCCGTTACAGCCGAGGGAAATGATCCAGAGGAGAGCGGGTTCTCACGCCTGAGGAACCAAAACAAACAAAGCTGTGCCGCAGCAGCGCGGCGGCCGGCAGACGCTGATACGGGTTATCAGCTCAGTCACACACAGGCCATCAGACAACAGAGCCGCTGCGACGACCTTTACGGCTCCACAAACAGCTCACGTTCAAGTCTCAGTTCATGATTAAGCTCTGATTTTAAGGTTAAAGCTGCATGTTTCTTTAAAATGATGCTGCGTTCTTCTTTAAAATGAGGTTGAATCATTTTCAGACACGTGTGATGAAGGAAAAGTCGAAGCCTGCAGGTGAAACTTTCCCTCAGCAGCTGCTGACTGATATCTGAAGGCCGCCATCGCACAGAGACGCACGTCTTCTTCTGTGGTGCACAACAACACGTCATTACATTACAAACCATCTTTCCAACCTCACCAGAATGTGACATCACAAAACAAGAGACCCTTTCTGTTTTTAGCACCGAGGTCATGAAGAGTCACATCTTTGATTTGTCAGTCGTCACTGATTTATTCACCTTTCGATAACGTCTCCATCACTGGAGGAAACACTGAGGAGGTCAGAGCAGCAGGAACATCAGCTGCAGCCTCACATCCAGCAGACAGGACGGAGGTGTTGGTGTATGGTGGAGATGGCAGATAAGCCCGTGTTTGAGTGTGTGTGTGTGTGTGTTTTGCTGTGGGAGTGGGTGTAGTGAAAGGGGATCAGTCCACAGCAGTGTTTAGAGGTTCAAAAGCTCCTCTGGGGAGGAGAACGGATCGATCCGGCCTGGCTGGGAGCCAATCGTCTCCCTGCCTTCGGCCAGATATTCATCCACACTATATTTAAGCCTCTAAGCCTCCAGTGATACCCGACAAACAAAGTACTGAGGGTCAGGCGTCCTCCACAGGCCGACGCTCCTCTCCTCTCCACGCCCTGCCTTCTTTTCCTGCAAACTAAACACAGATGTGTGTTGGAGTCCGGTTGCGTGGCGGCGGCGGCGTCATGAAGCTCTGATTAGAGGGAAGCCGTGCACATAAACTGCAGCCGCCGTTTCATTAGCCGGAGTAACTGCGCCTGGTTTCCACCCACAGCAGCTCCTCCCAAAGCCTCAGGAGAGCAGGGCCCCCCCCAACAGGGACGGGACTCAAACACCACAGCTGCCGCAGCTGGCAGAGTGCACCGTCTCGCACACACACACACACACATGTCAACAAACTCACACATGACAACACACACACAGAACAAACAAACAGTGCACACACGGCAACGCTCGGCTCGGTTCGCAGCTCTTGCCAAAAAGCAGCCTCAGAGGACGAACACTGGCTCAGCAACAAAACGGGGTTTCCCCGCAGGGACACTCCGTGAGCCTGCAGCACGGCGAGCGAGCGGCTGCCGGTGACCCGCCGAGCTGCAGATATAGCAAACACACGATGTGAAACAGATGCATCACAATCCACATGAAACCTCAGCCAGGACTCCAGCGCACGCAGCACTTTAACAACATCACTGCAGCCTGGAAGCAAGGCCTCATGGGAGCTGGGATCGATGGCTGAGGCCTGGCAGAGGTTTGCTGGGGGGGGGGGGCAGAGCATGCAGAGGAGGAGGAAACGAGGAGGAGGCCGCCGTCCGTCAGGCCGCGCCGTGACAGGTTTATCCCGGCCGAGGGGGGGAGGTAACACGCGCTGAACGGCACGACGAGGGCCGATAAACGTCAGGCCCGGCTCCTGCGCCGCGGTAACGGCTGACAAACGGCTCAGCGGCTCATCTCGCAGCCAGTCAACCTGAGACATACGTGCCGCTCGGCGCCGCGTCCCATCAGAGGGGGATAACGGCGCCGGGAACAAGCTCTTTACACTACAGCCCTCCTGACAGCCATGCAGGAACGCCGGCACGCTCACAAAAACACTCTCCTCATCAGGAACACGAAAACGCTCATAAAGCAGGTGCTGCGTGCCGCACGCCACCTCCAGCCGACGCTCCTCATATGGCGGCGCACTTTAATGCCTTCAGTAGTTTTCACACCTGCTGCTGAATCTCTTCAGCATCCTTCTGCTTCACAGAAACATCACAGAGACTGAAGGATCCTTCACACTGAGCTGCTTTTTGACATGTTTTTAATTCAAAAATGATGAAAAAACTGAAATAATCCTCCGAATAACAAATAAAAACACGTCTGTTTGCTGAAAACATTCAGGATTTATGAGACAAGTGACGTCAGAACGGGATAATAACATGTTCGAATCCCCAAAACATCAGTTAAAACGAGATGTTTGATATTATTTTAATGTTCATATTCACTTTCAGAGGTTTAAATGACGCAGCCTCGACCGGCCACATGCTGAGGCATTTATAGCCTGAGATTGTTTGCGACGCCCATCTGAGGACGAGTTTCTACAAAAACACACACAAACACACACACACACCACTGAATGTGGTCGCGGTTTTGGGGATTTTTGCAGTTTTGAAACATTTAGAGAAACATTTCATTACATTCAGACAGTTTTTTTTTCCCATAATCATAAAATTAATTGAGTGAAAATTACTCCAAGAGCTTTATGAAGGAGAGCTGAGTTCTTTTTTTTTTAAATTTCTCAACTAAACTCACAAACAAGCTTCAATGCAAATGAATGAAAGGTGACGTGATGCAGACGAACACATGAAGGTCACCTTCTCTTCACCTCCTGCCTCTGCTCTTCTGCTGATGCTCTGATACATGAAGGTGATGTTTAATCTTCACGCTTCATCTCGTCAATGACGTGATGTAACACAGCTTTTTTTTTACTGTAAGCATGACCCGTGTAAAGCGTCCAATCAGCATCCGGCTCATCACTGCCTCTCACACACCGACATGCAGCTGAATCAGACCTGAAGAAAAAAAACTCTGGCAGCTGAGATTCGTCTAATGCTGCTTCTCACAGATGTCTAAAAACCTCCCACACATCTCTGCTTCAAACGCCGGAGCAGCAGGAAGGTGAATCCACACACACACACACAGAAACACACACAGAAACACACACACACACACACGCAGAGTGTCTGCACAAACATCTGGTCATGTTTGAAGAGGCAGCCGTCGTCCAAACAGGCTGTTTTCTCTCTGCAGCCACATGTGCTACTATTCACATTATCATTATTGTTATTGTGATGAAACCACGGTGAGCACGTTGTGGTCGAACGTAATCGATCGCTCCGTTTGGATCATGTTGGTTTCACCGCAATTAATAATAAATGAACTGATTTGTCAATAGACAGAAAAACCAGCTGTCAACTCATCAGCTGTTTCTGTCATTTCTTTAAGCTTAAATGTCAAACATTTGCTGGTTTCAGCTTCTTAAATGTCAGAATTGCTGCTGTTTTTTTGAGCTCTGGCAAACTGGGACGAGAATTCATACATTTTTTTGATATTTTATAGAAGATTTATAAGAAAAAAATCACAAAAAATCAAGATAAACGTTCTGATTGACCCCTGATGAGCTCTGGCATGGAGGGAGAATAATCCACTGTCTGACATCAGAGCAGATTTTTGCATAAACTGTGGATTCTTTCCGTGTGTGGAGTGAAATAAATGGAGTTAATGTGGCAGAAACCAGAAGCAGCGACTCTTAAACAGCCACTCAGTGCAAAAACTCTACAATAAACACTGATGTGATGGTCATACAGAGGAAACAACACGGTGTTGGCTGAACACGAGCAGAGACGAGTGCCGAGCGTCGCAGTGAGCATCAGCTCTCATCAGCCCCCCCCCCTCCAACACGGTGACCTCGGGCAAGGTCACGGCATCCCGGCAGCTGCACACACACACTCCTGAACGCACCAAACGCTGCTGCACTTCAGAGCCTCTGAACCTCTGAGCTCAACCTGTGGATCATCACCACGACACGTTCAGGACTCACATTCATGCTCCTGAACGTTACATAAGACCTGAGCAGCAGCCACATCGGCCCCTCGGCATCATGGGACATGTTTTGTAGAGAGGAAAGCCAACAATAATCCATTTATTTGATGTTTTTCAGACACTAGATCTGCTTGGTAAACATCCACACTGTGTGCTGGTCACTGTATTTGCTTCTGCATCACCTGCTCTGCCCCTGACGCCCCCCCCCACCTGTGACAGCAGCCCGCACACACAGGAAGCTGTCAGGTGTCTTACCTGTGTCCTGTCTGAACTGGTGCATGGACTGCAGGTCGATGATGTAAGGGGACAGCTGACCGTCCACCTGCCCGAGCACCACGCTCCCCCGGGCGTCACCTTTCAGTACGTTCTCGATGTGGTGGCACACGGCGGCGGTGTAGGGCCTCCAGCGCCCGTGTTCGTTCAGCCACTCCCACACCACCACCCTGGCCAGGTTCTGAGGCGGGTACCCCAGCCCGTTGACGGGCACCAGCAGCCCTGATCCTGGACGAGCCATGTGCCCTGCGGCGGCGGCGTCTTCGCTCCAGCTGCTGGCGACGTCCCCCGGGGCTCGAACAGCACTGCGACCCTGTCAGTCAGCTGACACACTGGAGCGTTTCCATCAGCCGAAACAGGAAAAGAGCTTGAATCAGCGTTTGGAGAGGAGCTCCTCAATTATCTCATGCTGCTTCCAGGCGTCTGCAGCTCCTCTGAGCCCGCCGAGGCTCCGACCAGCCTCTCCTTCCCTTCAGTGTGTGTGTGAAGAGGCAGACGCTGCTGGTGATGATGATGACGGGGGTGTTGATGAGGGATGTTCTCAGTCCTCCACAGCTGGAAACAGCAGCCCGGCAGCAGCAGCAGCAGGTAGACAGGAGAAGCTCTCTGAACAAAGAAACACAGGTAAACAAACACTGTGATTTCTCTGCTGGGTTTGTGAGTCTCAGAGGAGATGATGACACGGTGCCATCAGCGGGCCCGCACCTCTGGGTGAGACTGTTGCAAGTGTGTGTGTGTGTGTGTGTGACAAAAATCAGTGTGTGAGCCCGCGAGCTGTTTCAGCAGCAAAACAATAGTGATAGTCATCAGCTCGGTGCAGAGGTGACAGCGCCGTGCGCACAAACACGATCCTCACTCAGACGTTTTCCCGACACAAACACACACACACACTCTCTGTATTCATCAGCAATCAGCTTTTCGTGTCACGCAAACAACGCATCAGTTGATGTGGAGATACAGACCTGTAGGCTGCAGCCGCGGAGCCTCACATCTGTCAGGTGGAGGCTGCATCTCACAGGCTCCGGCCGAAAATCTGACTGGGAAAGAAAAGAGAGGACAAAAAAAAGAAAAACGAGGTGCAAATCTCGAAACGCACCTGTTTTTTTTTCACCTCCGTGACTTCCACGCTTCCCTGTTTTCCTTCAAACGCAGCTCCCGCAGCTCCGAGGATCCGGCGTTAATGCAGAAAAAAGCGAGACGACGTTTTTTATCCCCGCGAAGCAGCCTCAGACTACAGCAGCTTGTTGGTCCGCTGTGTTAAAGTGGATGCATGCCCCAGTTGCGTGGCTGTCAGTGCGGGAGCTGCGCAGCTTTTCCGCCGCGGACGCGCAAACATCACGCAGTCACACAGAATGTCAACATGCGTTTCCGACTGCACGCAAATTACGCACAAATGTCCAGGCGCACCTGTAAGGACAACCGATGAAAAAATCAGCCAAAGTGTCTATCACAGCGAAACAAAATCACACAACTTCCGGTGTCTGGTTTCAAAATAAAACCCCTGCCGTTACATGATCACACAGAGAGCAGACAGAGGCATTTTTTAAATGAAAAGGTGGTAAAGAAAAAGAATCTTAAAAGAGATTTTGAGCAAAAACATTGGATGAGGATGTTTTATTTTGATAGAAATGTAACATCCTGCTGACACTGAAAGAATAAACGCAGACAGGAAACACTGTGACCCTCAGCTAGACGGGGACAAAGGTGGACTCTCATGAGAGTTCAAGCTGTTGGAGATCTTCACAGAAATCACAGAAGCTGATGCATCAGAGGAAGGAGGAGAGATGGAAACTGTGATGGACGAATCTGACTGTGAACCAGAAAACAAACAATTCAGTACAAAATACAACAAAGATCAAGAGTGCAAAGACAAAGACTGACTCTGCTTCTCTGAGAGAAATGAGAGAGAACAAGTTCAAGTTTCAAGATGACAGAATTTTTATTTACTTGGTAAACAAACAGTAAAACATCATGTGTTGTTGTGCATAGATGCAGGTTTTTAACAGAAAAATAACTGCTTTCTTGTCTCTTGGCAGAATTTGGTGTCAGTGAAAGTATCATGATAAAGAAAAGATATAATATTGTAAAAAATCTAAAAGTGTATGAACTGATCACTTCACTGCAGAAAGTCTCATAGAAATTTGGATTATATTTGTGCTCCGTTTGATTTTACTGACTTTCTGGTTCATTTTTTTCCTACTTGACTTGATAAATATAATATAATTTCTTATTTATATAAATGTTTTATTAAAAACAAACTATATTTGATATATTTTACATAGTTGTTGTAAAATAGTTGTTTGTTTGCCTCAAAAACTTTTTAAATACATAAATAATAGTCTAAACATGAACTTAATCTACATTTCAGATGGACTGCAGTTTTAAAATTGCCCATTTTCATTGTTTTGCGTGAAAATGACCCGTTTGGATTAATTTTCTTGTGGATTTAAGATTTCTTCCTCAGAAATCAATGACTTGCTGATGCTTTGAAAGTAAACAGAGATGAAAAAATGCGTAAATCAGACTTTTTAAAGTGATTTCATGGATGAATAACAGTGATTTAACTGATTTTAAAGTCTGCCTGTTGCTGCAGTTTGACATGGTTGAATAGTTTCATGTAAAATCCTGTTAAATGGGACAACAGTGCCACCTGCTGATGAAGTCATGTAACAGCAACTCAAACGAATCCCTCATGAACTCAGTGTCATTAAAT
This sequence comes from Acanthurus lineatus, assembly GCA_029814665.1. Taxonomy (NCBI): domain Eukaryota; kingdom Metazoa; phylum Chordata; class Actinopteri; order Acanthuriformes; family Acanthuridae; genus Acanthurus; species Acanthurus lineatus. The sequence goes on along the minus strand of JAPZDV010000022.1, from coordinate 27,073,285 downwards.
CTGCATGTTTATAAAAATGAAAACCATAAAATCATCGACTCTGATATTGTTCCACTCTGTCGACCTTCACGGCTCAAACAAACAGCTCAGAGATAAAAAATAATAAGATGTTGAAGTGTTAATAGATATGAAGGTGCTCAGCGCAGCCTGATTGGTTGAACACAGATCTATATAAGCTTTGGAAACACAACTTTTTTTAGAGAAATACTCTCCTTTGTTAAAATTCTTGTGTTTGGCTGAAATCAGTCCGTCTCAGTCTGCAGGAAACAGATTTGAAACCAAGCAGCTCCCCTCACTTCATGTCGGTCATCTTTAATCAGAAAAGAATAAAACTCCTCAAGTTGTTGATCTAAAAGAGGTGGAGAACATTAATCCACTTCAAACCCCACCAGTGGCAGGAGAACAGCACCACCATGTGGCCTTTTGGTGTCAGTGAACCTTCAGGAAAGCTGCTGCTCAGTGAGCAGGAGGCAGCGTTCAGCTTCGTGAGAGCAACATGAAGTAAAAGCCTTTTCTTTTAAAGAGCCGCCATGAATCTAAACCTGCTTAAACTGAAGCTTAAACTGATTTGTTCCACAGTATTAAAGTTTCACAACTACAGGTAAAGCCGTTTTACTTAAAGCTAAAAATTGAAGCGTTGCCAGCAAATACACTTTGTATGAAAACCTGAATGTGAACTGTCAGCACTTTATTATAATATATTATTGTAATGCAATTTTTGATGCATTGTGCCCCTAATATTATAATATTTTGCACCAGGAATGCAAAACTTTTTTGCATGACCTGTTGTATTAAGGTATAAATTTGTGTATCAGTGTCTCTGATAGATAAAACTGACATTAACAGCAACAGCAGCACCTAGTGGCCTTTCAGTGAACAACATGAGCATGTCACAGCAGATAAATTATGTAAAAATGTTGTTATAGAAACAGATTTCAGTGTGTTTGTGTCCTGATAAATAGTTGGAAAAACAGAAAGTAACTCACAATAAGATCATATCAAATGTTTAATAATGAGTAAAATACATTGAAATCCTTTAAAATCAAGCAAATCCTTGTTTCATTACATCCAAAGACGCAGACATAGAATATAACTGTTATTTGTGCTTATTTCAGTCAAAACTGGATGTTTTGATTTTTATTACAATATTGTTGTTTTTTGTTTTTTTTTTACAAATATACATGAGAATATAAAGGATCGCAGGCGTCTGTATGCGGTTCATGGACATGTTCCTGTGATAAAAACATTATGAGTCTGACCCGGAAACAACACTGATGATATCAGAAACGATCACTAACAGAGACGGCGAGGAGCTCGTCTCAGCTGTGATCCGTCAGATGGAGCGACGGGTGGAGCTGCCGCTTGGTCGGAGGCTCACAGTAAAACATAAATGAAGAGCGCCATGATGGCGGCGCTGATCAGCCCGGAGATGGGAACCGTAACAAACCAGGCGATGAAGATGTTCCTGAACAGACGCCAGTCGACTGATTTCCTGGAGCGCAGCCACCCGACAGCCACCACTGACCCCACCTGTGGTCACATGATGGAGGAGTTAACCAACACATGATGCAGATTCAGCAAACACAACTTTCATAACACTGAGGAAGATTTTGATGATCGGATTCATCAGTTTGGGTTGAAGTTTCCGTACCTTGCAGTGGGTCGTGCTGACAGGAAGCCCGATGTTGGACGCCACAACGACCGTGAATGCCGACGCCAACTCGATGCTGAAGCCGCTGAAAGAGAAGACAAAGTGTTTGGATGCTTTGACAGCAACATGCAAGATGCATTTAAAAGTTTTAAAGAATGCAATTGAAATGCTAATGTGCATGTAGCAGGCGCAAGCAGTAACTTTCATGGGTGAGTAATCCAAGTGAGATTACTTTGTAATCATCAGCACACAAGTTACGCTCATTTTTGTGACCACAAACACAGTCGACTCAGAAACATCTCAGAAACCTCAAACATTCGTAGTCACATGATATAAACGTGGTGCGAACCTGGAGGGGGTGATGGGTGTGAGGTCTTTGCCCATCGTCTGGATCACCCTTCGACCCCAAACCCAGAGTCCAGCGCAGATTCCCACGCCGCCGTAAAGCAGCAACCAGATGGGCGTCGGAGCGCTGGACACCACGGAGCCGCTCTCATACAGAAGCCAGAGCGCCACCAGAGGACCGATCGCATTGCTGGTGACAGGAAATGACTTTTTTTTAACCCCTCAGAAAGAGCAGCACTCAGATTAAATCTTCTGAGGATGAACCTTGTTACCTGACATCGTTCCCTCCGTGAGCGAAGGAGCCAAAACACGCCGTGAGGATCTGCAGGAACTGGAAGAGCATGGAAACGGCCGGCTGGTCGACCTCCAGCTCATCTTCCTCCGCGGCGAGGGTGGTCCCGGCCTCCTGAGCCACGCTGCCGTCCTGCACCGTGCTCCCGCTGGTCACCGCCGAGCTGTAGCTGCTGTAACTGTCCACCCTGGACCTCCTCTGCAGCCCCCCGTCCAGCTCCCTGTACTTGGGATCCCCCTGGATGCCGTAGATGGCCATGGTGTAGGAGGTGTAGCTGTTGTTCCTCCTGATTGGCCGCTCCTCTGTGTCGCTGTCGCCGATGCAGTCGCCCACCTTGGCCATGTGAAGCTTGTGCAGCAGGTCTTTGTAAAGGCCGGAGTCTTTGTGGATGGTGTGTGAGCGTCCGCTGTGGGGGTCGGTGATCATCATGGGGCCCACGGTGCCGTTCAGACCTGCACAGACAAACAGGTCTCAGATGTTTCATTGTGTTTCAGCGGTTAAACTCAGATTTCGGGGTCAAACGAAACACAAACGGGTCGTTTCTGTCAGTTCGTTAGTGCGTTACCGTTGCTGATCGCTGCAGCCAAGTCTTTGGTTTCTACGTCATTGTTGTCCAAGTCAGCTTCCTCCGACCCCCCCAGTTTGAAGGCCACCTTCTGGCTGTCTGCTGGAGGACTCTGCGGTTCAGGGTCACGAGACGCTGAAGGCTGATCTGCTGCAGGTTTGCTGGAGTTCTTCTCCATCAGAGGAGTTTCACAGGGAGCCGCTGCGATTTCTCCTGAAGTTTAACACAAAGAGCTGAGATCTAAAACATCACGCTGTGTTTGAAGTTTCTCCAAAGTTCTTCATCTACACCAAAAAACAGGTCATAATCTCCAAAATACTCAAGAATTTCAACCAAAACTCGAAGAATGCACAAAGCAGGGTGCAGATCTGTGTAGGCTTTACCTGAGATTTACTTAAATGTGGATTTAAACATCTTGATTCATGTTTAGCTTCAGTGGATTACGGCATCGAGTGCATGAAATTAATCTGAAGATGCTTCGATTCAAGATGGAACCAAACTTTTTGATGAATGTGAGTTTTTGAGCGATAACAGAGGCTGAAATGTGGCCTTGCTGAGCCTTTGTTAAGCCTAGCTAGATGCTGGAAAAGCTAAAACGTCTCAACAGGTCAACAGGTGTTGATCACTTGCGCCCCCCACTGGTTGAGAGAGGGATCAGCAATTAATGATGGTGTAAAACAGGACAGTAGATAAAACAGCTTTTCTTTAAACTTCTGAATCCCAAAAGGTCGTGAAGCAAACAGTCTTAATAATATTGTTCTGGAGGGTAGTATGTGACGTTTACTGCAGACAGACAACCACAGGCGCCCCCTACAGGCTGACACCTGAAGTAGACAACAACTACTTGTTTCAATGTGCACAAAACGTTGTTTGTTAAAAAAAAAAAAAAGTGCAATCTACTCACGTTTGATTTTCCTCTTGAGTCGCGGACAGACAACGAACCAGACGAGCAGAGCCGTGACGAGGGCACAGCCCAGCGCAATGCACAGCGAGCCCCACCATGGCACTCTGTCAAAACCCAGCACTGTGCACACAAGACAGGGACATGAGAGAGGACTGCGTCTCAGATAAGCAGCGACACAAACTGAACTCTACTGCACTCACAGCTGATGCTGCTCCTTTGAAACCAGTGAGAGAAGAAACTGTTAGTGCCTGTTTGTTCCTACGCGATTCAGCCTGTTTGAAAGCGTTTTAAAAATGTTTTAGTTTGTGCTTTTCAAAGAGGTTCAGTTTCAGTTTTACTGCAGTGTCAGAGACAATAACTTCACACACAAGATGCATTTACAAGTTTTGCTCCTTAAAGCTCAGAGTTCAAGCATTTTGAAGCATTTTGCAGCCTTGTTTTGCAAAATGACATAAAATGAACCTCACGTTTTTTTTTTTTTTGCCAATAAAACTAAAACTTATCTTTGCTTTAATTCTTTTTTTTTGTGTAAACAGGCTTTATTGTTTCAGTTCAGTTTCACTTCTGAGGGAATTCCTTTAAATTTAGTAGCAGTTTAAGACAATTAACTTAATTGCGTTTTCTCAGTTTAAATTTACGATAATGACCCTGCTTCTAAGAATCTTTTTCTGCCACAGTCGCCACATATCTTCCTGTCTCATTAGCTGCTGCGGTCGTGCAACATGTTTAAAATTACAGAAAAAATGTCTCAATGGGCTGCTGCAGCGTTTCACTCGGCTCTTACACAGAACCGTATCAGCAAAAAAGTTCACGTCCTCCAATCAGATAGCGAGGAAAAGACCAGTCTTGCAGCCAAGTGATAGTATGCTGAGAGCGCTAACACACACACACACACACACACACAAACAGCGGCTGAACTGCCGTCACTGTAGCTGCTAACACAGCTGAAGGCAGGTTAGTACGACAATATTGACTCTTCCCTAACAGACATAACTTACCTGTTTGCACGTGTGGACAACAGCAGGTTAACAACAAACAAAGAGCCATAGAGTGAGAAAGAGGAGAGGATGCATCGCCAACATGGCTGACAATGCGACACACACACACACACACACACACACACAGATAGAGCTGAGGTGTGCAGGCAGACAATGTCATTTTTTAAGGTGAAAAAATGACACAACATGATGTTTTTTCTGTTCTGTGTCTTTGTGTCAGGAACATGCATGCCGTATCAGAGTCTGAAGTGCACTCTGCTGTAATTACGCTGTAATTTTTTTTGCACAGCAGGAGTTACGGTGTGTTTTATTCCTTGACCCACACACACCACCACCGGCCTGCAGCCTTCAGTGAAGGGCCCAGGCCAGTTGACTTCTTGATAAGTTCAATCCTGTAAATGAAACAAAAAAGGAGTGGAAATTGTCCGTTTAATAGATGTGTCTCTCTCAAAATTCCCATTCAACTGCTTTCACTTTATTCTCATTGTGTTTGGAGGGTTTTTAACCGTCTGTACGTCTGTCTTACACAACCAGCGCAGGTTTATTCACTGTTTTCATGTTAAAGGGGGACAGTTTTATTAGTCAGAAATGTCACAGCAGACATGTTTCTGCTGTTTTTTAACTTTTAACTCCTCGTTTGGTGGCCTATGCTTTCCTGAGGACAACGACCTCACCTCTCCTCTGAGTCTTCACTGATTTTATTCAGACCTCACTTCGCTCCGGGGATTTTCAACAGCTGCTGTGTTGTGAACACAAATAAAAAAAGAAGCGTGGTGGGGGGGGGTGCGATGTGTGGCCATGGTACTCACGTGGTGCTCCTGTAAACATGATGGAGAACAGGTTGATGCCCATGGTGATGGCGTAGAAGACGGGAAGAGCTCTGAGGCCGTTGGGGACGGGGTCGACCTGTGGGGGTCAGAGCGTGAGCGGCGGGTCTGATGCTGAATATGAGTTATTAAAAAAACTGGACTTAAAGGAAAAGTTCTGGGGGAATTTGCCAAAAGTAGATCGAAGGAGGATCGAAACCAATCTTTGAAATCTGCATGCTAAAATAAAGAGCTAGCTAAATTAGCTTAGCATAAACACCAGACTGATCAAAGGTAACAGAACTATCATTTATAAACTCGGCAAACACATTATATAATGTGTTAGTTAGTGAGTTTTATAAAAGCTGGTAGCTGGACTTTGTCCTCTGGAGCTGAAAAATGAAGCTAAAACAGAAACTAACCCAAAAAAACTGCAGTTCCTCAAATGACCACTCGAGGCTCACTCCAAAAACAAGTTAATCCTCTTTGAGTACCGTAATAATAAAACCTGACTTTACAGCAGAAGCAAACATGTTTACAGTCGGCTGTAAAAACGACTCTGACCTCAAAACTCCCCATCTATGAAAACTTAATAAGGGTTTAATGTTTAATGTTTCTCATTTAAAATATAGATTAAAGGGGAAGGGAAGGCTAACTGCTAGCTCGGCTAATTTGACTCACTGAACTTGACCTCTTGACCCTGTTTGTGTTGCTGCTGCCTTTTAAAGAATTATTAACACAAACATACGAAAAATACATGAATAAAAAGATCAGCTGTGGAGGTCTAATAAAAGATTGAAAAACTAACTAAAAAATACACTTAATAAAAGAGAAAATGTACCAAAAGTGTCACTTTGAATGCAGGAGTTTTACTTGTAATAGAGTATATTTTCATTGTGATACTGATTTAACTTCCATCCAAACAAATTACACTTATCAACCACATCATCTGCTCAGTTTTTATGATCAAACTCACCTTATTCAGGATGAATTTGCGAACAAAATAGAAGAGGATTCCTGACATGATGCCTGACAGCACAGGTGACAGGAACCAGGACGCCACTTTGAACAGCAAAACACAGGAATTATTCAACTTTCAGTCTCATTCATGTTATTTTTTTAGGTCTAACAGGCTCCAGTTTCAGTTATTCCAGTGGAATAACAACACACACTCACCGATGCGCAGGATCTCCATCCATTTGACCCCTTGGTGACCTCTGGCCACCATGGAGAAGCCGATTGTGGCTCCAACAATGCAGTGAGTTCCAGAAATGGGGAGCTTCAGGAACGATGCGACCAGCTGCCACACAGCAGAGCCTGCGGCACAAAAGCAGGAGCGAGGCCCGTTCTCACAATGTGGACGCCCACCACCACGTTCACTCTGTCTTCCACTCACACCCAAAGGAAAGGAAACATGCACGCTCATGAACGCTCACCGAACATGGCGCTTATGGATCCGGCCATCAGGACGTGTTCGGAGCCGTTGTACATCCGGACGTCGATGATTCCCTGTCGGATGGTCTCGCTGACTTTGGCCCCCAGCAGCACCGAGCCCACCGTCTCGAAGACCGTGGCCAGGATGCAGGCCTGACGCAGGGTGACCACGCCGGAGCCCACGGCGGTGCCGAAGGAGTTGGCCACGTCGTTGGCCCCCACGGAGAAAGCCAGGATGAAGGCGATGATGAAGCCCAACACCAGCAGCCACAAGTAGCCCGACATGTCGGCCTGGAAGCCCGGAGCCACGGTGGAGACGGCAACCAGCGCCGCCAGAGTGCTTGAATCAATCATTTTTACTATTTAAACTAACCAAAGAGTTAAAAAAAAGCAAATATATCAAGATTTATGAGGTAATATATATTTTAAAAAAAGATTTTCTACAACAAACAATAAAAGAACCAGTTGGTTCAGCTCTGGAGGGGCTACTGGGAGGAAGTCAAAGTGATGTGGGGGCGACGTATGCAGGGTTTTTCTGTGAGCTTCACTTTGAGACGACAGCATGAAGAAGCAGCGGAGACATCCATGGTGATGGCTGCAAACACACACACACACACACACACACACACACACACACACACACACCACACACAGGACCAAAGTTAGTGAGGTTAATACTTTCTGTGTGCAGGTTTACACATTAACAGCAAACCAGCCGACTGAACCAATCAGCATCTTTTTGTGCTGCAGGTTTGATTTATAAGAGCAAAGCTGCTGCAGAAGGGAAGTTCTGATAAACTGTTTTATGTGAATTATGAAGAATTAAAGACATAAATCACATTAAAGTTTGGTCAGAATTTAAAAGTACAACTTGATTGTAGAGGTGAACGAGGAGATGCGAGAGTCTGAATCCTCCTGCAAACTTTCTGCAAAATATTCATGGATTTTATTGCATAACAAAAACCGGAAGAAGACTCAGCAATCAGCAGGTTTTATGGGCGTGGGGGGGGGGGGGGGCGGGCGCCGGGGGGGGGGTGTGAGGGGGGGGGGGGGAGGGA
>JAPZDV010000022.1:27048967-27063967 GCA_029814665.1 Acanthurus lineatus | reverse complement strand
TGTATTGAATAGTAAACTTTATTCTGCATGTTCATGACAGAGCTGTAGGAAATACTGAGTGTGCGTCCTGCACTGACTTTGTGTTGCAGCTAAATATGAAGCATAAAGAAGTAAAATTAAGTTACTTCTTTGACCAAAAGGTCTTTATTGACCAATAACTGAGGAAACTCGAGTGTATCTGAGCAGATTGTGAAGCAACAGTGGACGTTACTGATCAACCTGATGTGTTGAGAGCTGCTTTCAGGAGCTGCAGCAGACCGTCGGGCCTCCTTCACCGTCAGCAGAAACGAGTCTTTCCGAGATGCAACGTTGCCTCCAAATGTGCTGATGAGTTCCTCTTCATTACTCATTTATCCGCCGCCTGTCGGACGATGCAGCCTGGATCTCTGACATCCGACGGGTCTCACAGATGAAACCTGCGTGGAACATTTTGACCTCTTCCACAACATGTGACCCCCGTGAGTCAACCGGATGGCAGGAAACCATATGAGATGTTTAAACGTGCTTCCAACATTAAAAACCACTGCAGTTTATGAAACAGAGACAATCAGCGCTCTCCTTCGTGCCCGCACAGCATTTCTGTGCCTGAATGAAACATTATGTCTGTGAATTGCGTTTAAAAATGCAGAACTCTGGAATCCGGAGTTCGGGTCCAATATGTGGTTTGGTTCAGGCTGCAAGAGCACTTTGGTTAAGATTAAGGAAAAAGCATAATTTCATAAATGTTCATTAGAAATTCTGTTTTGAATCCATAGCATTCGTGTACGTACGACCCGAACGGATTAAAGTTTACGACTGTTTCCATGACCTGCTGTGATTCAGGGTCACACAGCCGAACCGACGCTTGAAGAACCGGCTTCAAATGTCATGTTGCATTTAATCAAATGGCTTTTAGACATTCAGACAATGAAGAGGCATTAAGTTACCACTGTGCTTAATGGTTTCTCAGCATGTAAATAACATCCACAGACCCATTTCTGCGAAATCTGGACCAAGACTCACAACAAGAAACTAATGCAACACAGAACAAAACTGAATTCAGAGAAAAGAGGAGCACAACAACATGTATGTGTGTGTGTGAGTCAGAGTGTCACACACATCTCAAGCTCATAAATATAATGCTAAATGTAAGGCTCTAATGCAAAATTACAGTTTTTTTTTAATGACAACAGTGTTTTTCAGAGATTTTCTCTGCAGATTCTCTGAAGTTGCTGTTTTTTAAGCGTTAAGACGTCATTGATCGATAAGTTTGTGGCCTGAGGTCGAAGCAGCTCGTGTCACAAACACGTGCAGTTCAACTCTTTGAGTTATTACGCAGAAAAAAAAGTTTCAAGTTAATAACTTTTGTGGTATTTCTGTTTCTGGTAATTGAAAACTGCAAGTCAGCAATGTGAGAGAAAACGGACGACAGGCTTTTTAAAATTCAGCTGAGGATGTTCATGAAGACACGGAGGATGTTCAAAGTGTCAGACAGTGTTGGTTTGCAAATTATAATCATCAGAAATCACACAAAACTTATCAACAAGCCTGTAACTGAGAGTTAAATAACTCATCTTCTTCCACTCAGACCGTGAAGTCGTCAATGAGCTGTTATGTCACCAATCATGAGGCTAATTTCTGTGAGTGATGTTTGTAGTTTAATCTCAGATATTCCAGGTCAAGTTACATAAAAAGCAGCAGTTTCAACATGTTCGAAGCACAAACACCATAAATGAGCTTTAAGCTGATTTAAAGAGTGATGCAGCAGGTAAAATAAAGCTGCCGTTTTGGGATCGTGAACATCCAGCGGCCTGAAAGTGAACAATCATTATTTGAAACAATTATCCTGGATGTCTGCCTTTGATCGTTTAAACATGGAGACGTTAAAAGTGAATCACATGCAGCTCGAAACCAGAAACACACTCATTCCGTGCAATCATGTTCTCATGAGATTAGCGCTGTAATTTCACTTATTTACTAAATGCTTCATGCTTTGTTGACAGTGATCTAACTTGTGACAGACACGACAAAGTGCAAGAAACTTTCCCAGAGTGCTCGGCCAATCCTCTGCACTGTGGTGCACACTTAATTACTACTGCCACAGTCAAATTGAGTTAAATGTTGTTTTCTGTCATGTTTGAGGTATTCCCAATCGTAATTATCTTTTATTGTTGCCTAAAAGAACAATGTGCATTTGTTGTGGAGCAGCTTGAGAAGATTTTCTCTTAACATTCTCAGGGACATGTGGACGACCGCTTTCAGCTTCCATGTGCAGGACGACATTTTCAATCCGTCTTTGGTGCCGCAGACTTGCACATAACTGCGGTTCGGTGCGTCAAACGCACAGCGTGTGTCTGGATAAAGGTATTTGAAACAGAAAATCAAGTTCAGAGCAAAGATTTAAATGGTGCAAGAGAATGAAAATAATAAAACGGACTCGAGTTTTACAGAATAAATTCACTTTGTTCTGCAGTTTCAGACATATGTGAATGTGAAGTGCATTAAGCAGCTGTGAGTGCAGCTGTAAAACCCTGTCAGAGTCGCCTCCTAGTGGTGAACTGAGCACATTATTATCCCTCCCTCTCTCTCTCTCTCTTTAGTTTGTAAAGGTCACTCTGTCAAGTTTCCCTGCAGAGGTTTTAGCTGTTCGTCGTGCAACATGAGACCGTTTGTCACTGACAGTGTCGGCTGTCGCAGGTTCACCTGAGGGCCTCTAGGTGGCATCAAAGCGCCTGTTCAGGTTTCACCGTCTAATGAATAAAGTCCATGTGGAAATACCAGTTTCAACAATTAACGAGGGAAAGTAATAAGCAGCAGTTTGGTGACTGGTTGCTCTTTTTTTTTTACATTTGAACTTGCTGCAGAACCAGTTTGGTGTAAACTTTTCTGTGGCCGTGTTGTGGATATTCAGATGTTTTTTTGTGCAGATATCTCGACTCAAACCAGCCTCTGATGTAAAATTATACACATTTAATGCTTCATTTTATTAAATTTATGAAGCACATTCAGCGTTTGCTTCCTCTCATTCTCCTCCCTGTTTTACAACTTTCCTCTCAAGATGTTGAACTTGTCCAAACATTTCTCTTTTTTTTCCCCCACTTCTGTAAAATTGACCAACTCTGTAATTTCAAAGAAAGAAGCTTTGAGTTTCTTTTTTAAATGTTGCATATCATATTTAAAGTTAGACAAGTCGGGACATGCAAATAAGTAACTGAAGAGCTCGGCTGGTTCTCATGCTCAGGCCTATATTAGCCCAACCCTTCCTTCCCCGCTTCCCTCCCTCCCATCCCTTGCCAAACAGGATCTGTAGGATCTTACAGAGTCATTTTCTCAGGAGACAGGAATGTCAGAACACAAGGCCTGCTGCCTGCTGCGACATGCTCCCTGCATTCCCCCAAACTTACAGGAAAAAGTCCCGAGTGTGTTGCTCACACATCAATTTAGTTTCCACTCGGTGTGTGGCAACCGCCGTCTGTGTAAAAAACGCCGTGAGTGTGTGCCGGACGTGTTGCAGACGAGTGCTGACTCACAGGTTGTCTGGTTCACCTCCCTGCCCACCTTTTTACAAGGTGAGCCGATGACCTCTGAGCCTGAAAAAGGACTTCTGATCATTTTGTGACATCTGAGCAAAAAATCCAGTGGATGAAACCAAAGAGAAACGTTTTACAAACGACAAACAAACAAAAACTGTTGAAGGATTTCTTTAATTTTTTATTTTTCAAAGTCTTTTTTAAAGTCTTTGTTATTTGTACAGCTTATAAGCGTCATATCATACAGCGTACAGAAGAGTCTGTTGGACAAAAAAATAAAGGAACCCAGGTGCATCAGAATATAAATATAATACAACAAAGTTGTGGCATTCAAACTGCGTTAAGAGAATGACACAAAATCAAAGAAATGTAAAGGATTTTTCAACCACCGGCTCACCACCATCTACAGTAGCTCAGGGTATTCAGATGCTATCGAGAAACAGAGGACAGAAATGTAACAAAACAAGGAAATCCCATCTCATGCTACATTCGTCTGCGTCAGTGCGTCTTAAATGTGGCCACGCGGTGGGGGGGGGTCGAAGGTCACGGCACTCCTGTGTGTGCCAGCTCGCCCTCTCAACACCAGCGGCGGCTTTTCCGATGCTCGTCAAGCAGAGCTGCGCGCGGTGAAATGTTAAAAAAAAGTCACAGAGTCCAGTTTCCTCTTCCCTCTAGTTGATGGACCAGTGGCTGGAGGTGGGTGACGAGCCGCTGGCCGACTCTTTGTGGGACTGGTTGGGGCTGTGGCTGTAGGTGGGGGAGTGGGTGACACTGGGACTGCTGGGAGGTGTGGAGGAACAGGAGGAGGACTTGGATTTGATCTGCAGCCACTTGTCTCCCAAAGCCTTGGCGAAGTGGTCGTCGACGGACACGCTGATGGAGAGCTGCTGGGCGCGGGCCTTCTGGTAGTTCACGCCGAGGCTCCGCTGGAAATGCTCCTCCACCACGTGGTCGTAGTTGCTTTTCGAAATGACTGCGGGAGAAAGGACGAATGACACACATCAAACACACACCTCAGTGAGTCAGGGAGCGTGAGTGGATCAGGGAGGGACCGTCTGGAGGAAAGAGCTTATTCACAGCGGTGTCAGACTGACCTGATGAGGGGCCTCGGTGGACCTCAGACCTGCAGGAGGGGCTTCTGTTGGAGGAGACGCAGGTGATCACAGAGGGTCGCATCTGAAAAACACAAAACACACAAAAAAGGAAAAGATGAGTCATGAATTCATCTAAAAAGACAGAAAAGAGACTTTATGTTTTTGCATTTTATAAAAAAAAAAACAGCAACACTTCTTTACGTTTCTCTTCATCCTTTAATTAAAAAGTCTGATATCAGCTCGACATGACTGTGCACTTCGTCCCATCACGACAGCTCATCGACGGAGTTCAGCTTGAAAACGAAATGATTTGGAAACCAAATAAACTGGTTGGGTTTGCCCAGGAGAGGCAGATCACTCCCAGCGAGGTGGCATATGCGGGTCAGGGAGAGAGAGCAGTCTGTTTGGTCTTGTTGATGGCATTCCTCCCTCCATTGCTCACATTTTCTTTCTGAATCCGGCTGGATTGCATTGCTCCAACAAGCTTAGGCCTGTTTGAGCTCTTGGGAGAAGAATGTCTGCGCAGTTGGATTCGCCGCCTGCTGATGGGAGATGCAGCAGTGCTGCTGTTAGCCTGCAGCTACGCTCAGACTCCCTGCCTCTCTTCATGACGCTCTGAACATCCGAGATGTTTGATAAAAACCCTGTGAGGGATCATGTGACCCACCTGGATCTGAGTGCTGGAGGGGCTCTTGGTCTTCTCCTCTGTGCTTTCAGGGTCTTTCCTGGGTTTCTTGATGAGGGCGAGCGGCTCGTCCATGACCGGTGTGTAGTACACATGGGTGGGCAGAGGGCTGGTGGGGCTGGGCGTTGGGCTCCAGACCCCGGTGGATGATGGGCTCTGCGGCCTGTTGAACGTGGCCGGTGCTGGTGCCGCTCTCTGGGCTGCTTTGCCGCCGCTCCGGCTCAGCGCTCGCTCTCGCCTTCAAACAATCACAACACAGGAAAACGTCACAACCCTTTGACCCCCTTTTGTTTTGATGAATCTGAGCCGGACGTGAACGCATCAGCTTCACCCACCTTTCCTCCAGAGTCAGACATCTCTCATGGCTGCGCCTGCGTTTGATTGGATAGACCGTTGGGACTCGAGCGCGGTCATTGGAGATGTGTCTGTATCTGTCTTCGCTCCTGAGGTGGGGCTGACCTGAAAAACAGCGTTTACATCAACATCAATTTAATGCGACGCTTTGATCCAACTGCGGCTGACGTTGCTGTTGCAAATTCATTTGGCAAGACGATCAATCATATACTGGCAGTGATGATTTTACTACACTAATCAGAGTGTGTGTGTGTGTGTCAGTGTGTGTGTGTCACTCAGTGATGAGTAACTACTTGTTTTGATACGTGACATCAACCTGCATGACTGCTATTCGTGGGAAAAAGTTGCTTTTTTGTCACCGTTAATTGTAAACTCCGTTAACTTGTAGAACTCGCCGGACCTGCTCGGTGAGGCTTTCAACACTCACAGCTGATTCAATGCTAACGGTAAATGTTGTTTTTCTGCATAATGTTGGCACTCAGCCCCATCAAACAGCCGAAAGGACACAATCAGCAGGTTTTCTTACGGGTCGGCTGCCACACATCTGAAAGCTTTCAGGCTTTGAGGTCCCCGATTTTGGGCGGCATCCATTTGTAAAAAAAAAAAAGAGCCATCGAGGAGAAAACACACACACACACACACACAAACCAATCAACACACACTGGTTTTTTTTTTTTTGCAGCTGTGCAAGTTAAAACACATCAACAAGAAGCTGATGATGACACTGATGTGTTGAGTGAGGAAACGCGCCTGACAGTCAGACTGAAAGTTGAACCCACAAATGATTTTCTTGTTTTTTTATTCGAGCTGAAGTGGATTCAAAGCGAAAGGAGAAGCAGTTTTATCACTCAGAAGTCACAACACAGAGCACTGTGTGGAAACCTAATGGCAGCATAATTAGTCCCATTGTTTGACTGTGACGGAGCAGCGGGGGGGGGGCTTTTTAAAACTCCTGCGACTGTATTCAAATCTGTCATTCAGCATTTCAAAGGAAGTCACAGCAACGTCACTCAAACACACAAAAACACACTCAAACACACTGAAAAACAATCAAAAACACTGAAAAACAAAGAGCTGACTGTCTGATTTCAACTTGTAAGACAATCAGAGTCGTTCACGGCGTCTTTTGGCACCTCTGCTGTTACACTTTCTACTGGCTGAACACACCTGAACACACCTGAACACCTGTGAGCTGCTCCTTCACACTGTGTGCCATTGTGGAGGATAAGGGGGGGGGTTGCTGGTGTAACCACACCTATGCTGAATTTCTAACGCCTCGGGCATGGGTATTTCTTCCTTATTTGCCTGACCTTCTTTTTTCTCTGCTGCGTTCAATCAGATCGTATAGAAATCAGCACAGTTTACAGGATCTGAGGTTAAAAGGTGACGACTTTGAAAAGCAGCAGGGATTAACAGGGACTCCCTCACGCTCTGTTTTTAAACTCGTTCCTCTTTAAATCTGTAATTTCCATTCTTAATTCCCGTTTCCAAAAAGTTTACACCAGCAGTTCCTGTCATATCTGTCATATAACTGTCATCACATCCTGTTTTTTCTGTGAGATAACATGTTTAAAAAACATCCTGCAAACCTCAAAGCAAATAAAACAAATATATTATATATAAAGTGGTTACATGACATGAGAGATAAACATATAAATGTATAATCTAACACTTAAATCCCATTATAGCATAACAGGAGAGACTTAACTCCACAGATCAAGGTGACACAAGCTTTTGTGAGTTCATAAAATAAAATAAAAAGGATAAAACCGACCTTCTAGGATGTAGACCTTGAAGCCGCTGCTCATGCGGGTGATGTAGTGGAAGTTGGCCACGGCCATGTCTGCTCGTCTTCGTGCGAGTGGAGCCAAACGCAGAGGAACTCTTTGGCTGCTGGATCCTGCGGGACACAATGAGCGCTCAGTCTGCAACCGTATTGGAAAAGGTAATGAGATGCTGGCTCTGAGCTCAGCCAGGTAAAGTATCAGGTGAGTGCAGATAGGCTGTGCAGCCGCTCTCATGTGACTCGCTCCCTGCGTTCAGATTGGCCCATCATATTCTGGCCAATCAGATTGCTCTCAGGAGTTGTTATTGTCCTACAGGAGGGGGGAATGAGCTCACAGGTGAGGCCTGCCTCAGAGGTGGGAAGTGGAGTTGTTAAATGTCAGCATGAGCTCTGATTCTTTTCACACAGATTTCAGAACAACAAAACAAAAAAAAAAAAAGAAAAAATACACCTCATCAACCATAAATCACCTCCTACGTTCATTTATTCTATTTTTCCTGCAGAAGGTGAAGTGTGCCTTTTGTTTCCCCCTCATGTAGTCAGCACCTGTCCCCCTCCCCTCCCCTCCCACCTAATCTGCAATCTCACCAAACTGCATTTTTTCGAGCTCTTAGCCCACCGGAGCTCCAGTCATTCCTCCGGCCTGCCCGTACACGCAGGCAGCTGCACCGCCAGCCCGCCTCGCCGCTAATCCAAAGGCTTTTGTTGATGGCCAGACAAAGACTCCTAAGTCCTGAAAATGCTGCTGCTGCCATGAGAACAATCCTGCCTGAGCGAACTGACGAGTCCGGCCACACGTAGGAAGTCTGCAGAGAGGCCACTGACTCACACACAATCACACACACACTCACACACACACACACACTCACTGAAAGAGTCCAGTGAGAGTGGCGTTAATTCAGGGATGGATTCAAAATCTGCAAACATATCACTCTCATCTGTTTTGATTAATGTGGGACATTAGTGAACATGAATCAATAATAATGATCTGGTGTGCTGCTCTCTGATTGGCTGATTCATGAGCCTGTTTCAATCCTTTTAATGCTGCTGGTGATTATTGCCACGACACAGTGACGGAAGATTTGTCAAGAAATGAGAAAGAGCTGCACATATAAAGATCTGGCTGTGTGTACATGCATGAGAAGTCATTATGCTGAGCTCCATCTAAGCTCAACAGCGCCCCCACTGAGCCAAACACTGCAATAACATGCCATAAAAAGAGATTAGTGTGTATTCAAAGAGAGCAAAAGTGTCATTTATATCAAACTTGAAAAATAATGTTTGTTCACCAGAAGATTTGATTCCTCCTGAACTTTTAAAAAATACAAGAAATCAGAATTTAAAATGTTTTGAATCTGTGACTAAATTTTCTTTTTTATAGGATTATTTATTCTCATCTGCAGCTCAAACATTAAGAAAGTTCATCCCTGGTTGTTCGTTTGTGCTGCTACAAAACCCAAAAAAATCTTTTTCTTTCCGAAATGAGAGATGACTTTTATAATACAGGAAAAAATAACAAAGTTGGTTGATTGATTTTTTAAAAATCTGTGTCTTTATGGGTCATTTAGTTTGAATACAGCAGCAGAAAAGCTTCAGTCGGTTTAAACAAACTCCCAAGACGATGTTTGACTCCCATATGAGAGAGTGTGATTCCTCTGGTGGATCTCAGTAACAGAGGAGCTCAGCTGTTTGTACAACACGAACACTAATATTCAGCTAATGATTAATTATATCAGAACAAACGGATCCTTCAAATCCTCATAACCCTGAGATTATTTTATCAAACATCGACTTAAACTAGAAGCAGCAGAGCAATGTACTCAAACATGAATGTAAAAAAGACAATTACTTTAGTTTCTCTTGGTAGAATAAATTATTTTGATCTCAGTTTCCTCCTTTTTGCATCTCTTGGTTTCCCATGATGCACCAGTTTTCTCCAAATCAACCTCTCTCCAAACTCCACAAAGAAAATGAAACTGAACACACTCAAAGACGTCGTTTTAAGATGATACACCTTAAACACTTTAACGACTTTGCTCTTTATCATATTTATAACACTGTCTTTAAGGATTTTCCACTAATCTACTGAACTTCACACTAATATATGAACAGGATTTTTTAGATTTTAAGAACATTAGACTGTTGCAGATGCTTGTAAAAACATAAATTAGAATAAAAATGTCATTAAATATCTACTTTAAAGCTCAAATATTTCACACACAAGCTGTTTTAACAATAAAAACTCTGAAATGTTTACTTACAGTGTGAGCAGCAGCACAAAAACGTGAATCTTTTTTATTTTCCGTTATTTTCTCAGGACTAAACAGGTATTTTCATTGCAGAAAAGATAGAAACCACCAGTCTGTTATTCCACCTGGTCAGGTTAAGAAATGCTCTCAGCGGTATTTGAGCTGATCTGGGTTCAGTGTGAACGTGGATCAGCCACCAGAGTGCAGTTTTGTGCTGAAGACTGGCTCGGGACATCACCTCCAGGGGGCGCACCTCTCACAGTCCGTATTGACCCTGGTGAAAATCAAAGGTAACACCGGGAGCCACCGGGCCGGAAGCCAAACAGTCGCTGCGGTTTTATTGAACACAACAGGATGCGATGTCACAGCATCAGCAGCCATATGGACCCGACGGAAACATCAGCATGCATCAGTCAGAGCCTCTGCACCCCCCCACCCAAGCCCTGCTCCCATCAGCACCAGCATCACACCCCCAACAGGCCTGCGTCAAGTCCCGCACACACCGGCGGAAATACACAGGAAGTTAAATAAAATCCCCTTCAGCGGGTTAAAATGTTTAAAAGCTCAAACAGAATCTGTTTAAACATGATATTAATCATCATTTGTTACATTGAATTTACACTATCAAGATAAATTAAAATACAAATCAACACCATTCTACTTAAAATGCATTTATTTTGAAAGCGTCACCCGGAAGTCCCGCCGCGCACGCCGTCTAGCTTGACTCACGTGCCGCCCCGCAGACTCCTTCCCTCAGGAAGATGACTGGGAGTGACGCAGGGCTCACGGAGAGAAGCGGGGCTTGCGGGGGAAGGACGGGCAACGCGGCGGTGATGCAGGACGCTCTGTCGCTTTAATCCCGCAGGTTCGAGCCCGACGCGCGACCCGCCCGCGTGCACAGAGGACATGAGAGACACCTGCACGCTGGCTTCCTTTCTGAGAGACAAATAAGAAGGCAGCATCACCTCCTCCTCTTCCTCGGGGCGGATCGGTTGTGGAAACACTCCCAGGTAGGCTCCATCGCGCCCTGCTATCAAATTACAGATTATTAGTGGCTGTTTGATATGTGGGATTATGCACAATATCACAAATAAATTAGGATTAAATCAGATGTGCTTGTAAATAATAGATTTCTTTGAATTTTCCTCGTGTGGACCCTTGTTTTTTCCAGCTGGCTGTGGGATGCTTTGCTTTACTTTAGCTAATTCATTTAGCTCCTCAGTCACGATTCATTTCTGCTGTGATCAGACGTTTATAATCTGCTCCTGATTGATAACACGCGCCTTGTTTCTCTCCAGGAATCATTGATCCCGAGCCTGCACATGGAAAAGTAGCCTAGTCATCCCGATTTCTCACTCAGCTCAGAGTTGTAGGTCGCATCCAGTTGGAGGATTTTCGGACGCATCCTTCCGTCATTTTGTTAAGCCTCCATCATGAACTACCTGCGTCGACGACTCTCGGACAGCAATTTCATGTCCAACCTGCCCAACGGGTACATGACCGACCTCCAACGCCCCGACCCGCCGCAGCAAAGCCCCGCAGTGTCGCCGGGGCCGTCGGAGAGGCGTCAGTCCACCAGCCAGGCGCAGCCAGCGAGCGGAGGCTCCGGCTTCTTCTCCTCCATCTCCAACGCCGTCAAACAGACCACAGCGGCCGCGGCGGCGACCTTATCCGAGGCAGCGGACCGCGCGGGGGTCTCCAGCAGCGCTAAGGTCCTCCTGGTCATCGACGACCAGCAGACCGACTGGTAAGAGCGGTGCGCGCCGGCGGCAGGAGCGCCGCGTCTAGACAGAGGTGTGTGGCAGACTGTGGGCTGCTGGCCTGACATCCAGAAGGTCATATGATTCACCGGTGCTGTGAGGTTTATCACGTGTAGCAGCCCGCTGGCGTTCAGCTGCGAGCAGAAACACCTTGCAGATGGGTCCGGATGGTGGTGGTGCCATGGCAGAGGCGCAGCGGGCTGAAGGCGGAGAAGCCATCTTTATTAGCCGATCAGTTGTTGCTTGTGTCGAGCTGATTCTGGATTCTGGCGTTAAAATACACAAAACGATGCCAGTTCCCTGAGTGTGCGCTGGTGCCACCATGATGATGCAGGTGTTTTCAGACAGAAAGGCTCTGAAGGCAGAAATGTGCTCAGCAGGGACGGATGCACCGGGTTTTAGCAGAGCCTCCTCACCGGCGCACATTATGCATTCCGATCCGAGCTTTGCGCACAAGTGTGAGGCGATAAAACACCAGACTTTTGTCTCAGAATGACACTTAAGATGATAATTAAGCGGAACAGATCTGTGCAGCGCCTCCATCCCACAGCTCACATCCCTGCCACCAGATATTCATAATTAAAAGGCTGGATGGAAAATGCAGGGATCAGTATTTATGTTCTTATGTCTAATGCATGTCTCCTCGTGCACCAGGTAGTTTGACATAATGTGACACTTTTGGTTTTTGCATGTGGCATGGGGGCTGTGAGGGGCTGACACGGCCTCATCCTGCTGCACTGACAGCTTTTACTGTAATTACAGTGAGCAGAGAGCTGCCACTAATGGTTCAGCTTCTTCTATCGCTGTAATCTTACTCCCTGTATTTATTTCACATCACATTTCAATCAGTCAGGAGGTCTGAAAATGTTCTGCAAAATGCTGGAAAAAATGTCAGCTGTCAATTACAGGAGAGAAAGTGCTGAATGAAATTCATGTTTCCTGTCTGCTGGACTGAAATCCTCGTTTCGCACGCAGGGCGAAGGTCTTCAGAGGAAGGAAAGTCCACGGCGAATTTGACATCAAGGTAGAACAGGTGAGTTTCACAGCCGTAACTGTTCATTGTGTGTTAGTGCTCATCGTTACATCCCAGCAGAGGAGACAGGAAACCGGAACAAAGAGTGAAAGAAACAAGCTGAGCTTCGCCGAGCCTTGAAACCAGACCGGCAGCTTCAGGAGGGAAAAGTTTCATCACTCTTTCATAAGACGTTTGTATTTCATGTTGTGATAAAAGACCCGACAGCCTCTGGTTTGTCTGAATCAAAGCTCGGTCACAGAGGCTGCATGTGTTCCTCTCTGAAGCCCATCTGAAGCCATTATCATGATAACAGGATGAGTTTGTTATGTTTGCTGCCGGTCGTTATTCTGCAGCCGTCCATCACTCGTCAGAGGAAAACGCAGCCGTGCACGCGTGGGTTTGTGCATCTTTTGTTTTCACCTGCTGACACATTTTAATGGGAGAATCTTGTTTTTTTTTTTAAAAAAAGCTCTGATCAACTTCAGGCTTGATACTCAAATAAAATGATTCATGGTTTTTCAATAAGGAACAGATGAGTCATTGAACACAAAGGAAGCTGGAACGATAAACGTCCCAGTGCACCAACGAGGGAGTATTGATGGGAGAGGGGGCTGATGCATTCATCCACTCATCCATCCATCCATCCATTCATTCATTCTCTTGACATCTGATTAAGAGAAACACGTTTGCCATCACAAACCCGCTCTGAGTGATGCAGCCGTGCAGCCGTGTGTTTGATCATGATCTCCATAATAAAGACGAACCAGATGTTTCCGAAGCGTGCGGCTGGATGTGTGACCTGTAAATTGTGGCCTCATAGAATATTTATGGATGTAAAATGTGTCAGATGCTATTTATGCTGTAAATCTCCCATCAGCACAGACCAGAGAGAGAAAGTTTGAAAACCTTTTTTCTCTACCTGAGGCCTTTTCCTGTCCCTCCTCTTAATGCGTTTCTATTATTTCCCTCGTGGCTCCTGAACACAAAGAACTCACTTCTGATTGAGTCCCAGGTCTGGTTTGTGTAGAAACAGGCGGTCGTTTGCTGCCTGATCTTTTTTGCTGGGAAAAATGACCGTGACTTCGTCTTTTCAGGCAGAGTTTTCTGAAATCAACCTGGTGGCCGATTCCACAGGCACCTACAACGTGAACATCGATGCCATCAGGAACGGGCACAAGGTCAACAAGTAAGCGCTCTGCAGAGGATTTCTGGTTAAAAAAGCTCGATTATTCACAATTTTATTCGCTGCAAATCCACTGAACCTCCCCTAGGATGCTCCGTTTGTCTCATGATCCTTCTGTTTCCGGTCGCAGGTCCTTTAAGCCGGACTTTGTGCTGATCAGACAGCACGCTTTCAGCATGGACCAGAATGGAGACCACAGGAACATGGTGATCGGGCTGCAGTACGCCGGACTGCCGAGCGCCAACTCTTTGCACTCTGTCTACAACTTCTGTGACAAACCGTGGGTGGTAAGACCTGCTCTGTTCACACACACACAAACTAAAACTCGGATTTTAAATAAAAGCTCCGTCCTAAATGTTTTGTGCTTCAGTTCGCTCAGATGTCGAGACTCTACAAGCAGCTGGGCCCCGAGGAGTTCCCACTGATCGAGCAGGTTTATTATCCAAACCACAAGGAGATGGTGAGTCCTGTGCCATCTGCTCTCCTCCCAGCTCTCCTCCCCCTTTTCCACTTGTGCTGATGGGCTTGTCCTGATGCTAAGCAACCCTTAAAGTGACACACACACACTCACACACAGACAGACAGACAGACAGGCCTCTGTGTGTGTGTTATTTAAGGAGGGTAATTCACTCTCATGTCAATATTCCATCTCCTGCAGCTGCTGAGGCCGATCTGATTTTCCGGGGAGTGTCTCGTCTCTCTGTTCTGGCTACAGGCAGATTTTTCTCTTAATTATTTGTCTGCCAAGTCGGTGTCGGAGCGGTGACACTGAGTCTGTAGGTGCAGAGCAGCCGTCTCCACCCCTGCAGTCACAGGCTGACAGCATCCGTCTGGCTTTTTGAAAAACCATCAATATGAATCAGGATTTTTCCTGCAGAAACAGAAGAGAGCTGCTGTTTGAATGAAACTGATTAAAGATGGATGTTTGGATCATTAGAGCGCCATGATGATGCTCATTTGAAGTGAAATGAGAGTATTGTGATGCTGTTCTCGTTCCAGATCACGTCCCCTCGGTTCCCTGTGGTGGTGAAGATGGGCCACGCTCACTCAGGGATGGGGAAGGTACTGCAGGACCGTCCCCGTGTCTCCTCACTTCAGTGGGTCTGGGGTCAATAAATGCCACTTTATTTATATTTTGACCTTTTGTAAACCAGGTGAAAGTGGACAATCAATATGACTTTCAAGACATCGCCAGCGTTGTAGCACTGACGAAGACGTACGCCACGTCGGAGCCCTTCATCGACGCAAAGTACGACGTCCGCATCCAGAAGATCGGCGACAATTACAAAGCTTACATGTGAGTGATGTTAGATTTCTGGGCTGTGGCATCATTTTGAATTCATAATAATATGAAAAGTGATGATT